>OX422140.1:192052553-192347708 GCA_949129095.1 Volucella bombylans | reverse complement strand
AGTTAGTATAAGATTGTTAAGTAATTGTAAGCTAGCATTTAAGCATTTTTTGTTAGAATGTAAGAGTTAGTGTTAAGAAAATAAAATGCATTAAAACTAAACTAAAAAACTAGGTCATAAAAACGCATCTAGAAAACTTTTTTGGGCAAAAGTCTACTGATTTTTACAAAAGAGGAATAATGTCTCTTCCAGAACGTTGGAAGAATGTAATAGATCAGAATGGGCAATATTTGATTAATTAAATATATGGTTTTAAACAAAAAATGTGTATTTAACTTTAACCAAAAAAACCGCAGAACATATTGAACAACCCAATAGTAACTAGAAATGGTTTTGGCCTAGACAGTTCCAACGCAGTTGTTCCAATATTTAGGGGTTATAATAACTTCATCTGTTATTAATGAAGTGAATTAATTTTGGGTTAGAAGAAATGACTCCTTGGTTTCTGCAATAACCCGAATTTTTCACCATTAGTAGTGTTCAATTAGGTCTTTTGTTTAGATTTGGCAGGGATTTTCCTTGACATCAGGGTGGTGTCATTATTATTGCAGGCCATCGAGTTAATATCATTATAGTTAGGATTTCTCTTACCACCAACATAAGGAGTATGTTGTTCGTGATTTGGCAATGGATATGCAAGAACTGACCTCTTTTTAGGCTGCGTAGAATGTCACCTTAGTTGCTTTTACATTATTAAATGCTCCCTTGATGTCGAGAAAATCCCAAAGAGTTAATTGTCCTAGGTGTAGGGAGCTCTCTGACGTTGAAAATGTCCTATGCGCTGGGGACGCATCTGCCCTTGCAGAAGCCTCAAAAGAAACAAATTAATTCGTCACCCATACTATCTTACAATCGCAGATTATTTTATTTACAATATTAATATTTCTGCCAATCATATGCTTTGATTAGTTTAGTTTTAGATGCATTCTATTTTCTAATCAATAACTCTTACATACTAACAAAAAATGCTTAAATGCTAGCTTAAAATTACTTAACAATCTTATACTAACTTACTGGCCCCATACAGGCCCTCTAAGCTACTCTAAATTCTTATATCTATGACTTTCGACTTTATTTACATTTTACTTAGAACTATTTATTTTGTATACTTAAGGCTAAGAAAAAAAAATGTTGTTCACAAAAACTTAGCATATGGACATTTTTTTATTTTTTATAAAAACTTAATATCTAACTTAAAATAAACCATAGCCTACCTAACCTAAATGTACAATACACACATAAACACACATAGACATTACACACAATCATATAAATATATCAGTATACACCTTTGTATTCACTGATATATGTATATGTTTCTTAAATGCTAACCTAAACCTATGTAAGCTGGCCATCGCTATTTACTGAGCAAATAGATTGGTCAGCTCTGCCTCATTAGTGAGGCTGGTCCGTAATTGACGGAAACGACGACGAAACATCTTCCCCATCATTCAACCACCAGAAATGCTGGTGCTGCCGAACGACATCCTTCTTATCGCGATTCCCCACCGCCCTACTGAACCTGAGGCGATCCAAACTGCCGTGTGAAACATCTCTGTTTTAGTTGAGTCGCCTATCTCCAGCTGTCCGAGCGACATTTAAGATTAACGGGACCGCTGAACTATCCCAGATCAACCCTATCTGATCTAGGTAGAGGAATGCTTCCGGTGGAACGAAGCCGTCAGAGCGCACACTCTCGTGGTAAAGGTAATTGGGGTAGCAAGCCCCAGATATCAGGTTATTCGTCGAGGTCATTGCTCTTGCAATGTGCCTTCGAGTCAGCTTAATTACGAAGTTGTCCACTCGTATTAGGTTCGCCCTATTGTAAAGGACCTCGTTAGGATAAAATTTCTTGTACTCCGACTCTGGTGTTCTATACAAGCGAAGACAAGCCCTAAGACAAGCCCTCTCAAACACCCGAATCTTTTCCATTAAGCTTGCTCGTACACTGAACCACACGGGACAACCAAATACCAGCATGGGCCTGATAAGGGCCATGTAGCAGATTACCTTTACCCTCCCATCGAGTTGGCTGCTATAAAACAGTCTCTTTGTAAGGGCAAAAGCACCTTTAGCTCTGGCCAGAGCAGCATCTACACTTTTGCCAAAATACAGAAACTGATCTAGCCAGATTCCAAGGTATCTGACTACATTTCGACAGGCAAGAGGTTGTCCGTGTTGTCCAACGATAGAGAACTTTCGCCAATTTTTTCTGGTATCCCTAGAGGCTCCAGACAACGGCGTCCTAAAGAGAATGGTTTCCGACTTCTGAAAGTTGATTTTCAACTTCCAGTCATCGCAAAATCGTCTTATCTTATCGAAGTCACGCTGCAAGAGAGTATTAATGACCTTGATTTTTGGACCCGTTCTGTACGCTACCAAATCGTCTGCGTACGCAATAGTATGGGAAAGTGAACCTATCAAGTCGCTTGTAAAAATGTTGAAAAGGATCGGCGAATTGACCGCGCCTTGCTGAAGACCATTTTTAATTTTAAATATTCCAACAGAAGTCACATCGCCATTTTTCACGATAAACTGTCTGTTGGTTAGCATATTATAAAGAATGTACAAGAGTGGTTTACTGATCCCCAACCGAGTCAGCTTATAGAAAAGACCCTCTAACCATACGGTGTCGAAGGCCTTCTCCAAGTCAACAAGGCAGGCACCAGTGCATTGTTTTTTGCCTTTATTCCACTGGATATCGGACACCAGTTTAGACGCGGCATGTGAGATATCATGTCCCGCCTTAAAACCGAATTGATTATTCGGAATTATATGTTTGTCCTCAACCCACCTAAACAGAGCTCTATTGATTAGCTTTTCAAAAACCTTACTGATATTCGGAAGGAGACTTATCGATCGAAGATTCGCCGGATTGGATATATCCTTCCCCTTTTTGGGGATAGGTTGAACCACCGCCGTTTTCCAATGCGCTGGATATTGTGCATTATTCATTGCATTATTAAACAAGGTGGTGTAAATGTCCACCGCTTCTAGAGGAAGATGTCGAAGCACGATGTTCGGAATACCATCGGTCCCCACTGATTTCTTAGCCCTGATTGTGTCGAGGATCTCATGGAGTTCTTCCTTCGAAATGAATGGGGGTAGATCACCCTCTCTGGCAATGACATTATTGGCCATATTTTCGTCGTTGAACTGGGTGAAACCAGAGCCTTCGGATCGCCAGTTCCCTATTTCATTTCGAATGCAGAAGTCGTGCACCAAGACGCGAATTAGGGCCAATGATATCTATGGCCTTGTATACTTCCTGGAAAGTCGCCCCCATGGTCTCAACCTTCTCCTGTGGATCCTCGATCACAAAAAAGTCGTCATCATCAGCGGCCTCATTTGGATCAATACCTGCTATTGTCAGTAACCGTTCGTTGTCTGTTGTCCGGGCTATTTTAAGACACTGAAGGTCGTTTTGATTTTTTCTCCGAAATAGTTTATTTATTTGCAGAAACATATTCGGGTTGCTGGTGTTTACAGCCCGAACCTTGTTGTTCCAATACAAACTTACAGAAATTCTGTAATTCTCTTTTATTAGCGTTTGAATATTTTTAATCGGCGACTTCAGTGTCCTAATCTCCGGGTCTTGTCGGTCAGTTAACTGTCTGTACAAGTTTTTGAGTCTTGTCAGAAGTCTACTTTTCTGTCGGTGCAGTGCGTCAATAGTAGGATTGCGGAGCAGGTCTTCGTTAGTCGTACGTCGATACCGCGGGATTGTAGTGTCCATAGATTGTTTAACTGTCTCGTCCATTTGTTTTAGGTAATTGTCGATCTCCTCGTTTGACAAATTCCTATTGGACGGTGGGTGGAGCGTGTTCGAGGAGAGTGCTCTTGTCAAAGTTGCGGAGAAGCGTGTCCATCGAGTCTTACTGTAGTTGTAAGAATATCTTTGGACAAACTCCTCCAATTCCGCAATTTCGTTGGGAATTGTAATTTCGGTGCTAAAACCGCAATGGTCACTGTCATACACGAATGTGCGCAGACAGTTTAGCGTTTGTAAATTCGTACCTGTCAGTCGTATGCGTTCGTCGTACAGCAGTAGATCCAAATAAGACCCGCCTCTGGGAAACGACGGGTTATCAGTCGCTTTAAGACCGAGTCTGTACATGACATCGTGCTGACCCCACCAATCGAGTAGTAGGTTCCCTCTAGTATTTGGCAAATTATTTCCCCAATTTCTGTGTCTAGCGTTGAAATCCCCGCCGATTATAAAATAATTCTCCCCCGATTCCAGCCTCAGAAGTCGAAAAAGCGTGTCGAGCTCTGTAATGAATAGGGTGGATTGTGAAGTATCAGGTGCATAAACAGAGGCCAAGTACAGCCGCTTTCCACTGCGGAGCGGGATGTAAATGACGACTGCCTCCTACACCCGGAACCTGCGCAACACGCCCTTGTACACTCTGTGAAATTTTATACCTTCTTTAATGAGGATCGCGACACCGCCTCCACGTTTGGATCTGGGCCGGTTTCTTCTTCTAACAATATAATTATTGTACTCCAGTTCGTGATTATCGGTTAGCTTGGTTTCGCTAGCGAAAAGCACATCAGGAGTTTGGTCTTGTAGCAATTTAAACATCGCGGCTCTTCGTTCAATCCTAATCAGTGAATTAACATTCACCGCAAGGACCTTCAAAGTTTGCTCCACCATGTGCGTACCCATTACGGCATGTATTGCGTTAGGCCCGGCAGCAGCGAGTAGATCTGGTCCATCCGCTTGGCCTGTTCTTGAACCTGCTTTTGCAGCTGAGCCATCTGCCCTTGGATTGCGAGCAAGATGGCTAGCATATTAGGTGCAGCTTCCGTTGTTCTCGGCGTTGGCGCCGGAGAAGCAACAGTCGCTTGCTGTACCGTAGCCCCCCTACCTAACGCCATTTGGGCGTAGGAAATTTGCAACGTGACGGCTGGTGTTTGAAACCTGACAGGTGAACGTTTGACCTCCACTTTCTGCTGCCGAGCCAGTTTTGTTTTTTTAATGTCAGCGAACTTAGGACAACCCCGATAGTTTGCGGTATGTCCCACGTTTCCACATAACACGCACGAGAGCTGCGACCTATCGGATGCTCCGTCAACACCCAGAGGACACTGCTCGGAACTGTGGTTCTTAGCGCACTTCACGCATCGAGGCTGCATTTGGCAGTTCGACGCGGCGTGCCTGAAATCCTGGCAGCGAACGCATTGTATAACGCCTTCGCTCCTTTTTAGTTTTTCCCAGTGGACCACCTGGTAGTCTAGGACATTGATACTCCTTAGACTATCCAGACGGCTTTCGGGACTGAGCTGCACCAGTAAGAACGACAGACTCCGTTTCTCCCGCCTGGCTCTAGCTGTGGTAAATGGCTTTACCCCCACAAACTTGAGTCCTTCGCACTCCTTCTCTTTGCGCAGTGCCAGGATCTCCTCAGGATCAGAAGACGGTTCCAACCCAGCATCATCGATTGCCGCTTTTCACACTTTGGTGTGAATGAGAAGTGCTCCGTCGTCGTTTCCTTTAGGAGCTCTTTCACTTTCGCGTAGCCCTCCACTGTGTTACAGTGGATGGCATGGCGATCGTTCCCCAATCGCTTAATATTAAAGTTACTTCCAATGACCAACTTACACAGGTCCTTGGTTGCATTCACCTCTAATTTATAGGTGTTGATGGGAGGCACCTTCTCCTTCTTCTTCGTCTGCTGCTGCTGCTGTTGTTGTTGTTGTTGTTGTTGTTGTTGTTGTTTCTGCTGCTGCTGTTGTTTTTTCAGCTGTTGCTGTTTCTGCTGCTGCTGTTGTTTCTGCTGCTGCTGTTGTTTCTGCTGCTGCTGGTTTTGTTGTTGCTGCAGTTTTTGTTTCTGCTCTTGTTGTTGGGAGCTATCTGCTTGTACTTGCTCCCTCTGCCTTCGTGCAGTTTGCCTCTGCTTAATAGCAAGCACTTCTTCTTCCAGCTTTAATATGCTGCTGGTAATATTACTTATTTCTTCATCTTCGTCTTCCGACTCAGATGCAGCTAAAGAGGCAAAGTTGTTACTGCCCCCCTCATACTGGAATTCATCTTTCTCTCCATCAGCTCTTAAAATGGCACTTGTTTTTTTTTGGTTAAATTAGGAGGAGTTTTCAAACTCTTCCTACGTTTGATTTCTTTTCCACGGCACCAGCAACCGAATTGTTGTCTTTTGTAACTCCCGTTATGGGAAGAGCGGAACGCTCTCCATCATCCATCACGTGCTTTTTGTTTTTTAGTCTCTTTACACAATTTGAGCAAAAAAAAACAAAAACACAAAAAAAAGAGAAAAAAAAGTTCAAAGTATCACCACCCGGGATTCAAACCCGTGCACCACGATTTGTTGACTGGCGCCGCTAACCGCTAGGCTACAGAGTCAATTAACAAACTTTTAACTGATTGAGTCTATAATAGAATTATTACTTTTTTTTTTACTCTACGAGAAGCCGAACGACGTTTATTCTCACCGGAGATTTGCGAACGACTGCGTTTTTATGACCTCCTCGGAATTAAATTGCCTTCCGTCCAAATCGTTTTGAAGAGAGCGGAATAGGTGGTAGTCAGACGGCGCAAGGTCTGGAGAGTACGGTGGAAGCTGTATTACTACCCAGCCAGAGGCATTCAGCTTTTCTTTTGTCACAAAAGCTGTGTGTGGTCTGGCATTGTCATGGTGGAAAACAACGCCCTTCCTGTTCACTAACTCTGGCCGTTTGCATTCCACTGCCTGCTTCAAATTGCCAAGCTGAGAGCAATATTTATTGTCTCATTGCTTGGAAGCAACTCGAAGTATAGGACACCTCGCCAATCCCACCAAATGCTCAACATGCAAATCTTGCTTACCAACCGATTGCGGTGTTTCACCAGGAGCGCGTCCGATCAAAACAAATTCTCGTAACAATGTAAAGAATAATCCTCTTTACTGGAAAAAAAAGTTTTCATAACGGTTTTATACACAGAGATTTTCTGAAGCGATAAACGCCACTTCCAAGAAAAAAACCGCAGAACTTATTGAACAACCCAATATTTTAGATTCTAAAATGAGCTTAAAAGAGATCATCGAAGAGCGTATGAAAAAAGGCCTATGAGTAAGGTTAAAGAATGGAAGCATTGTATTCCAACCCGCTCTAACTACCAATATCACAGCTGCAACAACTATTATTCAACTATTCAGCAACTAAATAGTGTTATTTGAATAAGTCGAAGACAACAAAAATCAGTTTTAGATCTTGAAAATAAAAAGGGATTTTATTAAAAGGAAAATGTATGGCTTCTGCCTAGCTGACAATTCAAAAAAAAAAAAAAAAAGAGGAAGTGTGTCTATTTGTCAAAAAATGACAGATCAAAAAAAAAACAAAATGTGGAAGAGAGACAAATACTCTCTTAGAAAAGATGTGAAAACAATTAAAGGTGTGATCACATTATTAATGTAACAGCTCGGCCTTCCTGAATATTTCAGTCGTCCTCGACTTCCGCTTCGCTGATATCGTAGGCAAAATTATCATCCTCTAGGTTTCGACACCAAGCTTTCATTTTGTCTGACGTGTAGACGGATTTAAATTTTCGCTGTGTCCTCTGGGCTCCGGGGATATCTTCTATTATGTACCGGTTGTGATCTAATACTGCACTTACCATATAGGGGCCTTTATATTTCGGGTCCAACTTACGCGACTCTCCGGTGGATATGGATGGTCTCTCAATCAGAACTAGATCGCCTTCCTTATACACATGGGGAGTTTTGTGATGCATATCGTAACGTAGTTTTTGTTTCGTTTGGGATTTTGAAATAGCTTCTTTCGACTCTTGTCGCACGAGATTCAGGTCTAAACGCTGCTCCTTTTCATTATCATCATGTAATGCCTGTAACACCTTGTTTCCAAGCGGGTCTCGTGGTTGAAATCCGAAAAGCAAGCTATGAGGTGTTTGTTTGGTACTTTGGTTTATGCATGAATTCATTCCCCACTGTATTGCCTTGAGTTGAGTATCCCAACCAGTGCTTTCAATCGACATAGTAGCCATCGCGTGAAGTAGAGTACGATTACATCGTTCGATTTGACCATTCGCTCTTGGGGTCCGTACTGCATTCATAATGTGTTTGATGTCGTTTGCTAAACAATATTTCTCAAAGTCCCTTGAACTGAAAGCCGTCCCTCTGTTGGTAACGATTCTGGCTGGACTTCCAAAACATGATGAAATTTCCTCCAAAATACGAATGACTGGTTTCGTGGAAACGTTTTTGACAGGCCTTAAGATCACATATTTTGTAAACCCGTCAATAATTCCCAAAACGTGCGTATTACCCTTACTGCTGCGGGGAAAGGGTCCTAAATGGTCCAGGTGAAGAGTGTGAAATGGCACAGGAGTTTTTTCAATGCAAAATAATTCTCCTTCTTGCTTCCCAGATGGTCGCCTATGGTAAGCACATTCTATGCAAGCTGATAAATAACTTTTCACTTTATTCCGCATGCGTGGAAACCAATAGTCGCGCTGCAAAAGATTTAAAGTTCGTTCTAAGGCATAATGGCCTACCTCGTCATGACAAGTCCTTATTATTTTCCAGATGGCAGATCCTGGAACCACCCATTTAAGAGAGTTACCTTCCTTCCGATAAAGACGCCCATTATAAATTTGGTACTGCTTACGAATTTCATTGTCTGCGCCGGTTGTTCCATGTTGTTTGAGTTTGGTTATAATTTCACGTAGTTTAGGGTCCTGAGCTTGAACAGTCATCAGCCAGTCTTCAGTTTTAATTTCAACTGCGAACACATCCATGCTTACAACATCACAATCCTTGGGTTCATCATGCGGCGACCGACTTAGTGCGTCTACATGTGGTATGATTTTGCCACGACGATATTCAATTTCAAAATCGTACTCCATAAGTTTTAACCACCAACGTGCGATTCTTGGTATAATATTTTTCTTATTAATCGTTGCTCTCAGTGAATCGCAATCGGTGACAACTTTAAAATGTTTCCCAAGTAGATAACTTCGGAATCTTGTGATGGACTCAACGACGGTAAGAGCTTCGAGCTCATAGCTATGATAAAATTTTTCGTGTTCATTTGTTTGTCTGCTGAAGTATCCTACCGGTCGAAGTTGAAGATCTATATCCCTTTGCAGTAAAATACCCGCTATGCCCAGTGCACTCGCGTCTGTGTGTAATTCATGTTCCAATCGATGATCATATAAAGTAAGAACAGGTCTAGATGTCAATATCTCTTTCAATTTCTTGAAGGATTTTTGGTGAGCATCCATCCAGTTAAAGTCCACATTTTTCCTCGTCAACTGCGTGATTTTTAACAAATTTTCTGAAATAGCTCGTGAGTCCCAAGTACTGCCTCAGTTGATGCAAATTTTCAGGCCGGCGAAAATTCGAAACTGCCTCCGTTTTTCTGTTATTGGGTCTTATACCATCGGAAGAGACTTCATAACCAAGAAAAACTATTTTTTTCTTAAAAAAAAAATGACTTCTTCAATTTCAGTGTTAGCCCTTCATCTTCTAATAACGATAAAAATGTCTCAAGAATTTGTAAACCTTCAGTGAAGTTCTTACATGAGATAAGAATGTCATCCATGTATACAATCAATCGATTAGATTTCATTTTTCGTTTTAAATTGTTCATCATTCGTTGAAAGCACGAAGGCGCATTTGAAAGTCCAAAGGGAATTCTATTGAATTCATACTCTCCATCGGGAGTAACAAATGCCGTATATTTTTTTGAATCCTCTGCAACTGGAATCTGGTAGTAACCAGATGCTAAATCAAGGCCGATGAAAAATTCACCACCCTTTAATTGTTGCAGTAAATCCTCGATAATCGGTAATGGGTGTCGATCTTTTATTGTTTTATCATTTAAAACACGGTAATCTATTACCATTCTATCTTCACCATCCTTTTTCTTAACCAAAAGGGCTGGAGAGACAAACGAAGAATTTGACGGCCGTATAATATTATTGTCCAACAATTCTTGAACTATTCCCTGCATAGTTGACCGTTGGCAATATGCAAGTCTGTACGGGCGACACACTATTGGATCATTTGATTTCAATGCAATGTGCATCTCCAGTGTCGACGCACAACCAAGTTCTGATATATTATTTGCGAAACAATGTCGATATTTATTTAATAAATAAAGCAGTTTCTCAAGTTCGATTGTTGGAAGAGTGCCACATTCGATATCATAAGACGAAATGGGTTGTTTTGGTAGACCATTTGAATTATTTTGTGTTGAGAGACCGGGTTTTTTCTTTACCTCCAAGATAGCAATAGCACTCTCGTTGTTGTTACCGTTTGCTGACGCAGGTGTTTCGTTTATGGGTTCCAGTGTGTCTTTATTTATTTTTTTGAATTCCTTGACATAGCCATTTTCTGGTCCAAAAAGTCTCAGTTTACCGCCAGTTTTTGTAACTGTTACGTGATCCTGATCTATAAAATCTCGTCCGACTAAAAGAGGTTGATTTAATGCGTCGTCATCGACCACACATAGGAAAACAGAAGCCGTTACTTCATCGACCTTCAAACTGACTCGCATTCGTCCGAGAGTTCTATAAAGTCCATTTCCGAATCCATGAAGCGTAATACTATGTGGATCTAATTTCGTATTTATCTCATTGGCCAGAGAAGATTTGATAAGACAAGCATCGCTTCCCGTATCTATAAATGCAGTTGTATTAATCGTGCCATTGATGACAGCTGGCTTATGAAATATATTCGAACTAATGATTGAAACCTGTCGGCGATCGTTGTTTTGATTGCATTGTTGTGTTGAATGACCCGATTTTTGGCATAATCCGCACCTTGGCTTGCGTTGGGGCTTTGGACATTCGCGTGAGAAGTGACCGAATTCATTGCAGTTGAAACACTTTCTTTTGTCTTTCGGTAGTTGTTGGTTCTCGCTCCTCGAATTCTGATATTGTTTAGCTGCATTTGTTGCTTCGATGGCTGAATTTTCTCGTTGTCTCGGTTGTTGGCGAACTGTTGTGAATTCTTGCATTTCTTCGTACCATTTGAAATGATCAAGCAATTCTTCTGGTTTAGTAAAATGATGAAGGGACAGTGCTCGTTTTAGATCATTATTGTCAACCCCGTTGATAATGTATTTTAAAATGGATTGGTTACTGAACGTTGCGCAGCTGGCTATTGATAACATCTCGTAAAAGTATTCTTCAAAGCTTTCATTTACCTGTTTTCTCCGTTTCAGAAGACGCATATGAACATCAGTTTCGTCGGTATAGCATGGGAATGCTTTTAGAAGACCTTCTTTAAGCTGTGACCAACTGGAGATATGAAACTGTTGACTAGAGAACCATCCCTTTGCTGCTCCTTGTAGCTTTGATGAGGCGATTAAAAGAATCATCTGATCCGTTACGTTGTAGATATTCCGTAGGTTCTCGATTGTTTGTGTCCACTTTTTGATTGATAAGATTGATTTGTGACTTGGGTCGAAAAATGGGGCGAGAGATTTAAGCTCGGCATGACTGTAAGTTTGTGAACTGTTCAAGTTTGGACCGGTGGAAGAATTACTCATTGGTTGTCGCTGCAAAACAGAAAGTTCTCGTTTAGTTAATTCAAGTTCTTGTTTAAGTACTTCTCTTTCTCGGCGTAGAAGTTCGAGCTCCCGTTGATCTAGCGTACAAGATCTTTCTGGTGTTGTGTTCAAAAGATTGTTCACGTTCATGTTACGGCTTTGACCACTTTGCGTAAAACCAGGGGCAGGGTTCGTTTCGCCGTGATTTCTATCGTTCGTTGCCACGTTTCCATTGAACATCGTTGACTCAGCTAGTGGCAGCATCGTGTTATCCATTCTCGATTCCTCGTTGTTCATCTTGGTATTAATATAGACAGGTTATTTAAAAGAAAGATTTTCGGCAAATATCCCACTTCTGAACTGTTATTTGAATAAGTCGAAGACAACAAAAATCAGTTTTAGATCTTGAAAATAAAAAGGGATTTTATTAAAAGGAAAATGTATGGCTTCTGCCTAGCTGACAATTAAAAAAAAAAAAGAAAAAAAGAGGAAGTGTGTCTAGTGTCTATTTGTCAAAAAATGACAGATCAAAAAAAAACAAAATGTGGAAGAGAGACAAATACTCTCTTAGAAAAGATGTGAAAACAATTAAAGGTGTGATCACATTATTAATGTAACAATAGTATGATATCCCCTGAATGTAAATAGCTATTTAATCGAATATTTGGACAATTGTTAAGGCCCTGGATCGTGCAGTGATTATAGAAATCTTCCAGAATCTCCTGAATGAGATATTGAGTACCGTTAGGATTATACCATACTGAAAGAGGGCTGATAAGTAGGCAAGTTATATGACCACAATAGATCTTTTGTTGATGTAAGAGAGCTAACATATTTCCATGAAGATGTAATAAGCCAATTAAGGCTTTGTTCAGAGTATCGTTTCAGTTTAGTTTTTGAATTAGCAGCATCTTTCCGGCAACAGCCAATATGAAAGTTGAATTGTGCTCGAATTTGCCATTTTACAATGATTAGACATATCCCAGAACAACGCTTGCAATTCTGCAAATTTACAATATATCGAAAATCGTGGTTTCGTTCGCTAAGATTTCCGTAGGCTATATGCTACAATATATCCATTTCAAATCGAATAATAATGAATCGATGGACGACTTAGAAGCTCAGAAAAAAGTAGTCAAAAATTGGACTTCCATATTGCGCTTTATTTGGCTCAGCCTATATGCCCCAAATCATACTCATGTACTTATACTATAGTTTATAATTATAATTTCAGTAAAGCCAATGTCACTGCACCACTTAGCAACCATCAACCTCTTTTCAAATGAAGCCAGAGAACATACGTTCCGAATGTTTTTCTTATTGTGGAATATGAATTTGGAAAGGTGCAAATCTGTCAATATTCTGAAGTTGACTCCTTTTGAAATCTTCCTTTCAACAACGATATTTATCATTTTACATCAAATGCTATAATAGTATCAGAATCAGTGTGATACGCTAATCACACCGGACGAAAATTTTCTGTTCAAACTGTCGATGTGTGTCGATGCGATGCGGTACTTCAGCTCACGCAAAAGCTGGAGGGTTTTGAATGTGAAATTTATATTGACAACTTCTTCAATTCACCATTGTTATAATATAAATTGATTAATCAGAATATGAAAACATGTGGGACTGTTAGAATTAACTGAAAGAACCTTCCATAAACTGCACCTGTTGACAAAAAAATGATATTTACTTCATAAACTTCCAAGGCGGTAGTGAAGTATTACATCAAATGGATGGATAACAAAGCAGTATATTTGCTGACCAACTTTCTGTCTCCTGTAGAAATAGGCACTGTAAAACGCCGTTGATGTGATTGATGTGAAATGTCCTAGGATTGTATTACATTAGGTACAATAATAATATGGGTGGAGTTGACCTTATGGATCAACGTAAGGCGTGCTACGAACTAGATCGGAGACCGATAATCAAGGATTATCTTCGACTATTCTTCGATTTGTTTGATATATCCGTCAATAACGCTTATACTGTCTTCATAAAGCTCTATAATGAAAACGAAATGGAATGAAGTCCGTTGACCAGGTTACAATTCAGACAAGTCGTAGCTCGGAGTTTGATAATCATCATTTGATAATCAAAAGATTTAATAATGTAAAAACTGAACTCAATTGAATTGTTTATTATTGAGGACGACATTGAAGACCGAAAAAAGGAGTTGCTTTTGATACGCCGGTCGATCCGAGACAAAAGTGATCCAATGAATTTAGAGGATTCACGGTAGGCAGTTTTTTTCACATATATTTAATCCTGTTATTAAATTTTTAATTCCTAGTTTTATAAAGCTGTTTCGTTTATCAAAATCTGCTTTCATTCAACTTTTAACTGAGATAAAAACTCATTTGAAAAGTGGTTGAAATTCGAAGGGTGTTCCTTTTATCATTAAGCTTTTGGCTGTTTTACGGTTTTTTGCTGAAGGGAGTTATCAAACCGGTCTTGGCAACGATTTCAACTTAGGAATATCTCAACCAACATTTTGTGTTATTTTGATGGAACTACTATCGATATTTAAACAATATATCTGCCCAAAATGAATAACTTTTGAGATGACAGAATTCGAAAAAGAAGAAGCAAAACTCAGTTTTTATCAAAAAACAAGATTTCCAGGAGTTATTGGATGTGTAGATGGCACCCACGTAAGAATAAGATCTCAAAAAAAACAGATACAGCATCTTTATTACAATAGAAAGGGGTTTCATTCATTGAATGTTATGCTGGTAAAATCAATTTAACCGTAAAAAAATATCAGATAAAATATGTTGATGCTAGACATCCTGGATCATGTTCATCTGGAATAATAGTGAGTTGCGGAACTTTTTAAACCAACAATATAATGATGGAGAAAGAAACACTTGGCTTTTAGGTAAAAACATATATTTTTTGTTTTCATATTGTTTCTAAAAATGTTTTTAAAATATCCTGAGGAGACTCTGGTTATCCACTGGAAAATTTTTTGATAACTCCTTTCCGTTCCGTTTTAGAAGGATCGTCAGAAGCAGTTTTCAACACTATGCATGCTAAAACACGCAATCATGTCGAGAGGTCGATTGGCGTTTTGAAAAATAAATTTAGATGTATTCTCGGCGCGCGAGAACTGCATTACGCTCCAGATAAAGCCACGGACATCATCAATGCCTGTTGCGCTGTTCACAACATAGCGATAAGTTTCAAAACACTATACTACACTGAAGAAATTGTTGATCTGGAGAACCATTCAGTACGAAACAAACAACGATAATGAAAATGCAAATGAAATCCGAAATTCAATAATGAACTCAATTATAAACTAATTAATAAGTTTTTTATTTAAAAGAAAATAAACTTCGTCTTTTTACATCAATTAGACTCTTCAAAATCTTTTGTCAGATAATTTACTTTCATTTACATTTTACTGTAGTTAAATAAAACAAAACCCGAAACTTTCAAATAGTGTTATTTAAGTTTATTATTTCAACATTATATTGTTTCTAAGTGAATGATAAGTTTTAATAAAGAAAACTTCAAGAAAATAATTGAGTTAGGTACAATGTTTTAACAGACTTTACGTTAAATCTCTCGTTTTACTAGACTTTACGTTGAATCTTTCGCTTTGACGTTTCCGGCAATACTACTTCAAGAGAATAATTATTTAATACCACTGACTCGGGGTCTTATCCAAACCGGAGAAAAAAAAAAGCCTTAAGAAGGAAGAAAGTAAAAGAATCCTTGCAAATAATTGCTGCAGAATAAAATTGTCCTTTTTACAGGTAGATTGCAACATCGATCAGACAAGCAGTGAACGAACACAAGCGGTTATGCGCTACAGATCGTTCGTCCTTAATGGGAAGGTTTGATCGCCTTAATTCCTTGAAAGGATCACCCATTGTGCTATTTTCATTTTGGTTTTTTCTTTTTTACCTTTCACCATTTTCACCACGGTGTACTTTCTTTCGACGAATGAGTGCATACTTTTCGCGCGTTTTTTTTTTCTATTTTTGCGCTTCTTTAAAGTATCCTTAGAGCGACAAGACAATGCAGTTTTTTTATCTTTTTTTTTTGTGTCGATGAAATTTGAGGATGTTTCAATGTTTGTCGGAGGCATAAATAAATAATAGGGAACACCAAAAACCAAAGACGGAAGTTGCTGTTATTTATTGGCGAAGCCACGCTGAAAGGAGGAATTCCTTATAAATGAGTTAAAAAAGAGATGAAGGAGCAAAGCGGAAGCAATGGCGGCGAATGACACGTGAAGTACGAGTTTACTCGTTTACAGTAGAAATATTTTTGCATGTGAATATGAATGTGTTGCACGGCGAAATTTATGACGTGTTGGGCGTTGATTGTACGTAAATTATTGTCCTCGAAAAAATATTGAATGGGAGTTTTTGACAACAATATTCTTCAAAGGGGCACATCCTGTAACGGAAGTCATTCTATAATTAATTGGTTAATTTTATGTTTATTGCAAGTTACAAGATACTTACCACATTGTAAGTGGTAAGTGAGGAATAATTTTTAAAAAGATGTTGCAATTCGAAAACATATGTACATATTTGCTACCAAGAGGTACATTTCGTGTGTGTATTTTTGAAATTAAGACAGTATTGAAGGATAGGACGTACAGTGTACACATACGATAGACTTTCTTTCAGCAGATTTGAACAGTGTGGTAAAAAATACCAAAAAATGTAGTCTTCCTCTCTTCCAGATCAATTCGATGATTTTCAGTGCGTTTGAATATAAACGAGCACATAGACGAAATGCAGACTTATAGAAAATAGGCGCGTCATAAAACAATTCTAAGTCCCCATATGCATATTCATGTTATATGTACATATGTTAATTGAAAGGCTGTCAATAATAAGGAAACAATATCTGAAAACCCTATTAGAATACACGTCGGTCAAAGCGATCAGAAGATGGCTTTCTTATACAGCCAAAAAATCAATCAAAAAAAATCATTGTGTAACTCTTAATTACCGTATATTCTTTAAATAATTGAGCTCGGTGTTTAAGAGAATAATACAGCATAATTTACATAACGGAGATGCTGTTGACCATTCAGACGGGCATTTACTCCTCCGCTGTACTTTCTGCATCTACATTTGTTCAAGATTTTGCTTTTTTATTTTAAGAATCTCATATCTGAGACGTTTTTTTTCTGCAAACTCCTCCTTGAACATATTTAATTTTTCCTGATCAGTCTTTGAAATTTTTCTCAAATATCTGTTCGTGTCCTTCTGCTCTTTTAGAATTTCTCCTTGGATTTTGGTCTGTTCCTTTAAAAGGAGCATTCTCTCGTCAATTTCTTTATTTACCCTTCTTTTCCTTGTTCGATTTGAAAAAGATGGACCCAGCTCATTAAAATTTTCTTTATTGATATCCTCCTCTTTATTGATCTCCTTATTGATATCCGCCTCTTTATTGCTATCGTGTACCTCATCAGTTTCTGGGTTCAATATTTTTGTTAGCTCGAAAGTTGGACCAGTAGGACTAACCACATGCTGCAGCTGAAGTATTTCCGCAATGCATTCCTCCAACTGACTGAGTATAATTGTTTTATTTGGACCACCTCCAGTGCCACTTAGAAGTTTCTGGTTTTTTTGGAGTTTTTTTTTTACTAAATATTTTTGGTCATTCCAAACCTGTTTGATCAAAATCAAATGAAAATTTTTTTCAGAAAAAAAATAAAAAATACAATTTTACCTTTAACCAGCCTGCACCATCACGAGTTGGAGGCCCTATGCTATTAAGTTTCTCGGCCAAAACACTCCAAAACATTTTTGAGTCTTGTTTATACAGACCCCGTTTCCTATGCCCTCTTTCCATTTCTACATTTTGTTTCATAGCAGAAACAAGTGCTTCCAGTTGGTTTCTGTTAGTAAATTTCCTTTAAATTGATATGTTAAAAGTAAGCTTTTAAATATATAGAAAAGATGTTCTTACATTTGTTTGCCTTCCATTGCCAAAAAAAAAATTTCGAACTGCTCAGAATAGATAGTCGTACTCAAAATGCCAAGCGATAATAAAACAATGAAAATACGACTAGCAGTGAATTTCATAATAGGGAAAAAATAAAGCGACTGATATGCGATGAGATGCGATAGGTTGAGCATTTGAATCAAATGTCAAAATTTGAATTATGCCTACCACCTACTATGACTGAATGATGTAAAGCGATTTTCATAATCACGATATACGAGAATAGTCGTGTGCGACTCCAAAATACGAATTTCATACTTGTACTTGGTACTTGTGTTTTATATAAAGTTCACCTCTACTACACTAATGAAAGGTATTGTTTCTTTTCTATTTCATTATTTATCTAAAATAAACATAATATTTCATTAATAAATAAATTTAAGTACTTATAATAATAAATGGGATTTATTGTTTACCTAAGTCGCATGCGACCATAGGGACATGTATGTCCCAAAAAAAAAAACAGAAGAGCCATAAGTGGTTTTGGTATTTTGATTTAGAAATATGTTTTTAGATGCTCAATGGATCATCCTAAATACATAAAATGATAACTTTATCTCCTGCAATCTTATTGTCCTGAGAGGGTTAAGTGCGTTCATGATTTTTTCCTGCCGTAAACTACAATTGAAGAAATTGAAAAATCTGAAACTGAAACTGAAAATGGATGTAGTGATTTTTTTTGGGATAGATTACCGAAAAATACGGTATTTGATGATATAAATGTTTTTTTTCTCAAATTTGCACTTAGTGAGTTTTACCTGTCAACCGGCGCTATGTTCGTCTTAGGTATTAGATTGTACTATATGAAATGTCCGATTTTCACTCAGACCGCAATAAGAAGCTCTCTCTTTTTTTTTTATTTGATAAAGTGTGAAACTTTTAGGGTTCGTTGCAACTACAGTAATTTTTTTGTCGGTTTATCATGCTGTCGACGGCTCAAACTCGGACTCCCTTCCTTTATGAATTTGAAATGGAATGTAATGCGTCTCTGTCAGCGAAAAACATTAATGACGCATTTAAGAACGTAACGGTAAACGAACGCAACATTTGACGTTGGTTTGCTAACTTCCGTTCGGGAGATCTTAGCCTCAAAAACGAACCACGTGGGAAACCAGACACGGTAATTGACGATAATATTTTAAATATAATGGTAGATGCAGACCCAACAAAAACGATGCGGAAGAACGTGGGAGTATATCCCATAACAATAAGTCGATACCTATCTCTACTAGGTAAAGTAAAAAAAAAACACGAACGATTCACAAAAACTACGCCGCTTAGAAATCTGTGCATCTTAAGGGGGAAGTTCCCGAAATTTTTGTTTTTTGTTTTGAAAATGTTTCTACTTATTCTACAACATATCAAGAATGTCTCCTTGAAATGGCAGCGTATTTTAAAGCACATTGAAGACGGTTCCGACCGCATAAACAGGGGACGCTCAGCCTGCTCCTTTTGTTGGCAGAACAAAGAAGCCCGTATACTTCGTAAACAAGGAAGAGTAGCGCAAGATGAGTTTTACGAAGAATCAAAAGGAATTTTGTATGCCCCTGTCGTTTTTATCGTTTTTTTGCTTCGAAAACTTTAAATCGCCTTTTCTCGAAACTGCATTTTCCATAACGGCATGCAACATAACTCAAAAAATAATTGTTCGATCGTTCTAAAATTTTGAGGAGATAGGAAGATTTTTTAGCTATACTCTAAACCTTTGAAGCATGCAAATTAAATAAATTGTTTGAACAAATTTGTAAAAAAAGGTGACTTTTTTCTGATCTCTATAATTTTTGCAAAATTAAATTTTTTTTGGGTTTTAAAGGCTTGGAGTAGGAGAAACAATGTTTTTAACAAGACCTATTTTGATTTCTTATTACAGATGAAAAATACACTCTCCAGCTTGCATACCATTTTCAAAAACACTCGCCGTGCAGTTATGTTCTTTCATTAGCAAATTAATAAAAAAAACAATTTTTATTTACTTTTCAATTTATTTTTACAACACTTAACTCTACGGAAGGTATCGAGAGAGAGCCAACCGAACTAAACTTATCTGCATGTTTTATATGGCAAATTTGTTGACGCAGCATTTCCGATGAATACAGGTTTACCTGTGGGAAAGGAATGCGCTTTGATGAAGGTGTCATATTTGCCAGCGCGTGTAGCGCAAAAGTGAAACGTTTGGAAAAATGATCCGCGCATTGTTGGTCATGCATTCTACGCGTGATTGGTAGCTTGGCATGCAATGCAAAAAAGATAAAGGCGAATGTTAGAAAGAGGAAAACGGAAGTGAAGTCTCTGACGTAACACGCCCCCCCTTAGGATTCTGCTCCGGAGAATCTATATTCTTAACTTCGACTTTAATGTTAGTCTTACTAAGTTTATTTATTTTTCGAAATGCGATCATGATTACAATTAAAATAGTTATTATGATATGTGTTACTCCAAAATTTATATGTCCATACGTGATATTTGTACTTTTAATTTCTTCTATCAGTTTCCGATTTTCTAGATGTTTCGTATTAATTTCCTCTGCAGAAAAGTTTACTTCGATTTGCCCTATAGTTACATTATTAAAGTTTGGTATGATGAAGTTATCATATATTAAGAAATTTTCATATTTTATATCATTGATATTTATTTTACAATTTTCGAATCTAATTAGATTATTTCCCATCAAGCTTGCACTATAATTATGACAATTATGCATTATTTGCGTGTATGGTATGTTTTTAGTGATTACAATATTGTTCGTCAGTTGTTTAATTTCAATATTCGTATTATTCTTAAAATTACATATGGGATTTTTAGTAAAAATGTTAGAAATACAAGTATCTTTTATTAATGCTAAATCTTTAATTTCAATTGTCCCATTTACATTACAATAGTTACGTTTTCCATCGCTAATAAATTCTCTATAAAAAGTTGCTAATTCTAGGTTATTTTTATTTGGTACAGGTTCAATTAGTATCTTAAAGTATTTATCATTTGAATAATTTGGTAACATAAGTACAAAAATTATTTGATTTTCATAGCTAATTACAGAACTTTTAATATTAGAAAAGTCACTTATTGTTACGTTAAACATTTCTATTTCCTTTGGTGATAGAAAATCCCTTCCCAAGATTCCGAGTTGACTTGCTAATAGATTGTCCTTAACTTTTCTAACTTGCTCTGTGAGTAGTTGTATGTCATACTGTATTTGGAATGCGTGCTGCATGTGAGTGATTTCTGAATATTCCCTATTAAAAGCATTATCTAGATTATGTAGGTGTTTTTTTATTTCTGACTGTTGTCCGTTTATATGTCTCGTTATATTGTTTATGCGTTCTTCAAAATGGTAATTTATTCGAATTTGGTCGTTTAGCCCATCAATAATATTTTGGTTATTCTTCTCATTCGTTTCTAGGCTTTTCATAATTTCCTGTTCGTCATCATGATCCATAACTCCTGTTAGATATTTTAAACCTTTTCCTATAATGTTAACTAAACCTCTTCTTACTTTGTGATGGTGTTTTTTCGCTAGACTTTCTATTTCCTGAGTTAACGAGTTGAAACTATGTATCATGGTTGGGTATTCGTTTTTGTAATTCAGTTTGTTAATATTATGTTGAATAATGTCTAAGTTTTCGGTCCATGTGGTCAGATTTACACAATGAAGTAATTTTGTATAGCCTACTATAACTTGAAGTTGTTGGTCTCTTATCGTAACGTATCCTTGTCCGTTATCTAAGTTTAGTATGTCAATCTCTTGACCTTGTGTCTTCATAGTCATTGTTGCAAGTAGTATCAATATCTGGAATTTTATGAGTTTTCGTGTTTGTATTTGCGTTTTACCTGATTTTTGTAATATTTGCTTCCTTTACTATCTCTTATATAATTTTTATCAACTACGTTAGGGTTTTCATTTTTATAAATTGGTTTGAGCTTGTTGTGACTTCTATTCTTCAAAAATGTATGTTTTTCTTTAGTAAAATCTATGTCTTTCCTATCTTTATTGAGTTTATTTGTGTATTTTTCTTTATTTTTGTTTATAAATTCTATGATTTTGGGGAAATCTTCCTGGGTTAGAGTTCCGTTAAGGAAATTGTTTGGTCTCTGTTTGGTTGTAGAGTGAATAGTATTGTTATAAATTTTAACTGCTTCTAAGATTCTATTTCGGAGTGTATCTTTATTGTCTTTATCTGCTGCAAAAGTTCTGATATGTTCGTTTAATGTCGAGTGAAACCTTTCTACATCTGAGTTTCCTGTTTTATTGTAAGGAGTTGTAATATGCAATTCTACATTGTTTTCTTTAAGAAATTCTTTAATAATAATAGAAGAGAAACCGGATTCGCCATCGGTTACTATTTTGTTTGGAATGCCAAAGTAAGCAAATCTATATTTTAGGGTATTTAAAAGAGATATCCAAGTTCTATGTTTTATTTCTTGGACTGTCACATGTTTGGAAAATTTATCTATCATCGTAACGAACATGAGATTAATGTTTGCATACCAAATGTCGATGTGGATAACTTGATTTGGTTTTTCTGGCGTCTCAGTTATTGAATATGGGATTTTAAGAGGTTGACGTTCGTATTTTGATTTATTGCATATTTCACAATTGTTAATGTATTTTCTAATTTTTTCTTTAAGCTTCGGGGTATAGTAGATGTTTTTAATTTCTTCGTATGTTTCATTTATACCGCGATGATTAAGTAGTTTATGAGTTTTAACTATCACTTCTGCTTCTTTTTCTTCGTTATCTAAATCACCTAAGAACTTAGTGCATTTAATTACTTTCAGGAGTTTATTTTGACTGAAGTATTTTAGATATACATCTTGAAACCTTACAAATATGTGATCATGGTTACAATAAATAGCAACTATGCCTTTGTGTGGCAGAAACTTTTTCATTATGTCTAAAACAAAATCTTCCCTAAATTCTTTTAATTCTATTACTATTCTTCTTTTTTTGAACGTATTATATATTTTGTGATTATTTAATTTGTCTGTTGTATTCAAGACTAACTGGGTTTTATATATGTTTACTGGTGATTCTATTATTGGAATATGATCGCTGATATCCTCATTTGCGCTGTGGATAGTTGCAACTATTGATTGTGTATCCATATTTTCAACATTTTCATTACTCTGTTGATCTGTATTTTCATTGAGATAAATTTCCATCCTAGATAGCCCATCTGCTACCTGGTTATCCTTACCTTTTACGTATTCAATTTCAAAGTTGAATTCTTCAAGCTTTATCTTCCACCTCTGCAATTTAGCATTGGGTTCCTTTAGTGAACTCAGCCAAACTAATGGACGATGATCTGTCCGGATTGTGAATTTTCTGCCGTATAAATAGGGCCTGAAATATTTAGTTGCCCATACTATGGCGAGTAGCTCTTTTTCAACGGTTGAGTAATTGATCTCGTGATTGTTTAGAGTACGACTGGCATAGCAAGTCGGATGACCATCTTGAGATAAGACAGCACCGATTGCATAATTTGAAGCGTCTGTCGTAAGCGTAAACTTCTTAGTAAAGTCAGGATGTCTAAGTATTGGTTCAGATGTAATCAAAGCTTTCAGATTTTCAAAACTTTGATTATAATCTGGGTCATTCATATCAATTTTAGCTCCTTTCTTTAAACAAATAGTCATAGGCTTTGCTACTTTGGAGTAGTCTTTTATGAATTTTCGGTAATAACCTGTTATACCGAGGAATGCTTTTATATGCTTTTGAGTTTTAGGAAGTTTATAATTTAATATGGCTTCAATTTTCTGGGGATTAGGTTTGATGCCTTCTGTCGTGATAATATGTCCTAAAAATTCTGTCTCTTTTTTCAAGAATTCGCTCTTATCGAGCTGTACTTTCAGATTAACTTCTTTGAGCTTTTGGAATACTTTCTTAATCGAAATTATGTGTTCCTGCAAACTAGTTGAAAATATTATTACGTCATCAATATATACTAGACAGATTTTTCCAATATATTCGGCCAGTACAGAATTCATCATCCTTTGGAACGTTGCCGGGGCATTCTTTAACCCGAACGGCATTCTGAGGAATTCGTAATGCCCGTTATTAGTTGAAAAAGCAGTTTTTTTGATGTCATTGCTGGCTATCTCGATTTGGTGAAAGCCTTTCGCCAAGTCAAGCGTCGTAAAGTACTGAGCCTTCCCTAATTTGTCAAAAATCTCATCGATATTAGGGATTGGGAATTTGTCATCGATAGAAATCTCGTTGAGCTTTCTATAATCGATTACAATTCTCCATTTTTTCAAGCCCGATGCGTCTGCTTTTTTTGGGACTACCCAAATTGGAGCTGAATAAGGTGAGTTGCTTGGGCGAATTATCTTTTGCCTTAACATCTCATTTATCTGAGATTCAACCTCATTCCTATGAACCTCTGGGTATCTGTAGTTACGAGTGTAGATTGGGATTTCGTTTTTAGTCTTTATCTCGTGCTTAATCGCACTTGTAAAGGTGAGATCTGTTCCTTCTTGAAAAAAAATTGTTGAATATTGCTTAACCAATTTTATGATAGCGTCTTCTTCTTCCTTGTTTAGGTGTTGCGTTCGTAATTGACTCAGAATTGGTTTTACGCTCATTTCTGTACTATAGATTTCCAAGGTTGGGATTTGTGTTTTGTACTTTTCGTACGTTATTTCTTTCTCGTCTTTATTAAAAAAAATTTGGATTTCGTTTTCACCTACCATTAGAATTTTCCTTTTGAAATCAAGAATTGCTTCTATTGGCAGTAGGATATTGTTGCCTATCAATCCGTCAAAATTTTCATGGAATTTAAATTCTAAAAACTCCGCAGTTTTACCTATTTTCCCTAACTCTTTACACAACGGAATTTTAACCTTCCTATCTACATATATGGGTGTGCTTGTTGTTAAAATTTTGAGTGGGGTTTTTAGCTTTGTTTGCCATTTACTCGTAGGATGGCATATCCCTGGGTTAAGGATACTGGTCTCTGATCCAGTGTCGATCAGTATTCTTAGCCTGTACTTGTTTTTTGTTTCAACTATTATATAGGGTAATCGGCTATTGGGCTTTTATCCCGAAAACCCTCTTTTCTTTCCAGTTTATTCACTTGCCTGGTTACTGCTGATAATGTATCCATTGGCTCTACTATGTCATTGTGATTGTGATTACTTCTAGAGGGGTTATTTGGGTTTGCTCTAGCTTGACTACTTTGGTTTGTCCTAAACTGATTGCTTTGATGTGTTCTAGACTGAATACTTTTATTTGTCCTAGTCTGGTTATTCCTATTTGGGCTATTTTCGTTAAATTGTTGTCTGTTGTGTCTGTCGTCTGACTTATTAGACTTGTCGAAATTTTGTTGAAGATTTCTATCGGAATTTCGTCTCTGATTGGAGTTAGAAATACCTCCCGAATATGCATATCCTGTCTCTGATAAGATCTGCATTGCCTCTTCTAAGTTTTCTGGATTTCTGCAGTGTAAAAGTCCCTTCATTGGCTCTGGAATTTTGCTTATAAAAATTCGAAGAGCTGCTTTACAGTTTTGTTCTATCTCAGTATGGTTATGAGCTCTAATTGTTTTGGTTTTGTTATTAAGTCGCCTAAGAATTACTTTAATACTGTTGTAATACTCCTGACAATGATTCCTAAAGGGTATACTCCTAAGGTCGTCATAGAACTGTTCGATAGTTTTGCTGTCACCAAAATATTGAAAGAATAACTTTTTTACGTCTTCCCAATTACTGACACTGTTATTTATTTCGATAGCTTCCCTAGCTTTGCCTACCAGTTTATTTTTAATGATATCGAAAAAAAACATTTGCCCTGTCTCATCGTACCTAGCAAGAGTCGGATATATTCTATCCACCAAGTCAATAAAATTGTGTAAATTATCCCTATTCCCATCATAATTTGGGAGATTATTTAGATATTTTAAAGGGTCTATACTTAATGTTAATTGACTCACGCTTGCGGATGCTCTTTCTGATGTCATCTTGATGATTGGTTCTAGTTGTCGATGATTGTCGATTTCCTCCGTTCTACGTTTCCTTCGTCTTTCGTTATCCAGGTTATCCTGGTTGTTTAGGTGTTCACTTTCACTATTTATATTTTGTTTTTCTATTGTTATTTCTTGATTCAAAGCACTTTGGGGGTTTTATTTTTTTCTTTTTTACTTATGTTTTATTTTTGTCAGAAAGGACGTTTGAAAAGCTTCTTTTTGTTGTTGTTTTTTTTTTTAGACACTTACCACTATGTGGACTACTTTCTCGACTATACTTCACTAAAGAGTTAACGTTTTAGTTTCTCTTATACTTCACTGAACTTAATCGCTCCAGTTTATTTCTTATTATGAATTTATTGTCACTTTGTCGTAACGAGATGTTCACATGAGTTAAATAATAGAAATTAACCGCGTATTAATATTGTTCTTTACCGAACACTTTTCGCGTACTCAACGTTTTTGTTTTAATGATTTTATTGTCACTTAGTCGTAACAAACCGCTTACAAGAGTTAAATAATAGAAATTAACCGCGTATTAATATTGTTCTTTACCGAACACTTTTCGCGTACTCAACGTTTACCGACTGCGCCAGTTATGTTCTTTCATTAGCAAATTAATAAAAAAAACAATTTTTATTTACTTTTCAATTTATTTTTACAACACTTAACTTTACGGAAGGTATCGAGAGAGAGCCAACCGAACTAAACTTATCTGCATGTTTTATATGGCAAATTTGTTGACGCAGCATTTCCCATGAATACAGGTTTACCTGTGGGAAAGGAATGCGCTTTGATGAAGGTGTCATATTTGCCAGCGCGTGTAGCGCAAAAGTGAAACGTTTGGAAAAATGATCCGCGCATTGTTGGTCATGCATTCTACGCGTGATTGGTAGCTTGGCATGCAATGCAAAAAAGATAAAGGCGAATGTTAGAAAGAGGAAAACGGAAGTGAAGTCTCTGATGTAACAGTGCAGTGCCGCCATCTTGAAAAAAAAACAAAAAAAAACAAATTATAGTTAGCAGGTGTTTCTATCTGACTAAAAAATCCATAAAAATTTACCTTGTTTCGGGACCTTCCCCCCTCAAGGCACCAAAATGAACCGTTTTCGCGTGTGATGAAAACAGGGTCTTGTATGACAATCGGAAAAGATCTTTGCAGTGGTATCCAACCACAGAAGAAAAACCGAAGCACAACTCAAGGTATTCCGAAATCGAGCAGAAGTCATAAAAGCCTTTGAAGTGTTTCTAGCGTCCAAAAATTAAGCCTTCTATAAAAAAAAAGAGTAATGGACCTTGAATCACGTTGGAAAAAAGTTTTAGATCCTAATGGTTCATATTTTGACTAAAAAAAATTATAAAAAAAAAATATTGGCTTTTAAATTTGTTTCAGTAAAAACTAATATACAATATAAACACTTTCTTTTAATTGATAATTGATCGTTTGTTAAAACTAATGCATTAATGGTTTTCACATCCATTTCATTTTCCATTATAATTTTTTTTAACAAGTTTTATGTGTAATATGAACATTAATTAGTTACATATTTTATTCACATTACCGATGTGTGTGTAGGAGCCTATTAACCCACTAAGAAGGATACAGTCTAAAGTCTTAAATTATTTTTGCTACCTTACACCATGGTCGATGAATAACGCGGATTTCAAGACACATCGGAAATCATTCTTTTGGTCTGTCAGTATCCTGGGGAGTCATACCAGTATTGGCAGATACTGTTCTCTACGACATGCATACTTCATGGCCGTTAAAATTTATCGAATTTGAAGCCATCCGGGGTAAGTTTTTGTTTGAGATTCAAACTCGCCGTCACTATATTGTCCCACTGAATTTATTGCACAAAAATTATCAGACCATCTCATAATTTAAATAATTGTAACGAATTTTTGTAAGTGTAGTTTTTTATTTTTTTCTTATTCGACTTCGAAACATATGTCGAACATAATAAATATAGTCCTTCGAGCAGTATTATTTTTTTTAAAACCTTCTTAAAACTGTTATGTTTGATTTCCCGCACCGATTGAGCGATGCCCCGAACCAAAGTATAACTGTTTCTGGGATCTAACTATCCCCGCGGTGGGTTCTTCCAGGTAGCGCTTTAATGGCAAACAAAAGAGGGCCACGTGATTCTTCTCAGGAATCACGAAACCTTCATGACTTGAGGAGAAGAAAAAAAACCGAGTCAGAAAAAAAAATAGTTCCGAAAAGAATACAAAAAATACAAAAGAAGAAAAATTAAAAACGGATTTTGCCACGTTATAAGAGCTCCTTTGGGGCTCGATGATTTATTAAAGTTTTTTTTGGGTTAGCGAAATACTCGTCGATAGAGTGGCCCGCTATTTCCACCGTCCCAAAAAGCACAAAAAGCTGAATAAAGGGTCGCATGTCTCGTCTAATCTCGAGAATTTCAACGCACGCGCGACCCACCGGAGTCTCAATTTTCAAAATTTCAACAAACGAGTTTCTACTATAATATATTTCCACTACACTGCACTACACTGCACTACACTGTACTTATCTGTTGTTCCTTGGCGGTGCTGTGCCCCTTTTTGGCACAGAGTTCTTGATCCTTCTGTCCCGCTACTCCTATGCCCCTTTGTTTCCGCTTCCTTTTTCCGTTTTGGTTCCCCGTTTTTTTTTTTTTGCTAAAGCAAAACTCGAGACTTTAACACGAAAAGAAAATCTACTCTACTTTATTTATTTTCTACAAAAACTTCAACGAGCTCCCGCCAGACACATACACACATTCACGCACACGCTCTCTCATACATTCATTCAGCTCTAGCGGACCCAACGACGAAACACAAAGGAAGCCACTGAACTTTGTGTACAATTGTTGTTGTAATTATTTTCAGATTTAAACACATGAAAAAATGAAAGTAGAAGGGGGGGATGGTAGTTATCGATTGTTGAGAGAGATAGAGGACAAAGTGAGACTGAGGAGTTAATTGGATCTGTTGTGAAAATAAAGTCTAATTGCCTGCCCATATAATTGGATATACCACTGACTTGGCATAGACTTGAGTCTGTTAAGCGATCTAAGAAGAGACATTCCTTAGCTGAAATGGCATTTGAAGCGAAGAAAAACGATTGACCATCTGATGGAGTCCACTGTAGCTGAGGAAGATTAAAGTCGCCGAAAATAAGGATATCATCAATAGGGTCTGACAGGTCAATTAAATGATCGATCGCATCAATAACAAATTGGTAAGATTCGGTAGGTTGAGCTGGTAGGATGTAGCAACATATAACGTAAAGGGACTTGAGAGGCAGTGATATTTTTATTGCGACAAAGTCGGATTTAGAGGATGAAGAAATTGTAATGGGAGAAGAGTTAAGGCTGTTGTCCATCGCCAGTAGGACGCCTCGACAGGGGCGTCTGTTAGCGTCCAAACTTAACCACAAAACTGGCTATAACTTCTAAAATAAGCGTCTGAGGGGGTCCAAGCTTAAACACAAAAATGTCTATTATTCCTAAAATAAGCGTCTGAGGGGGTCCACACTTCAACACAAAAATGGCTACAACTGTTAAACTACAAGCCTGAGGGGGTCCAAACTTCAACAAAAAAATGGATGTAAATTCTAAACTAAGAGCCTGAGGAGGTCCAAATTTCAGCACTAAAATGGTTATATCTACAACACTAAAACGGTTGTAACTTCTAAACTAAGCGCCTAATGGGTTTCACATTTCGACACAAAAATGGGTGTAACCCCCTAAACTAAGAATCTGTGGAGGTCCAAACTTCGATACTAAAATGGCTATATCTTCTAAACTAAGAGCCTGAGAGGGTCCAAACTTCATCATTAAAATAGCTACATCTTCTAAACTAAGAGCCTAAGTGGGTCCACACTTCAACACAAAAATGGCTGTAGCTTCTAAGCTAAGAGCCTGAGGGGGGTTAAACTTCAACACAAAAATGGCCATATTTACTTAACTAAGAGCCTGATTGTGTCCAAGCTTCAACACAAGAAATGGCTGTAACTTCTGAACTAAGAGCTTGAGGTGGTCCGAACTTCAACACTAAAATGGCTATATCTTCTAAACAAAGAGCCTGAGGGGGTCCAAACTTAAACAAAAAGTGGCCGTAACTTCTAGGTTGAGAGCCTGTAGGGGTCCAAACTTCAACACTAAAATTTCTGTAACTTCTAAGCTAAGAACCCGAGTGTGTCCAAACTTCAGCACAAAAATGTATGTAACTTCTAAACTAAGAGTCTGGGAGGGTCAAAATTTCAACACTAAAATGTCTATATCTTCTAAACTAAGGGCCTGAAGGGGTCCAACCACCAACACTAAAATGGTTGTAACTTCTAAACTAATAGCCTGAGGGAATCAAAATTTCAACACAAAAATGGCTGTAGCTTCTAGACTAAGAGCCTGAGGGGGTATAAAAACTTCAACACTAAAATTTCTATATCTTCTAAACTAAGAGCCTGAGGGGTCCACACTTTAATACATAAATGGCTGTTACTTTTAAACTAAGAGACTGAAGGTGTCCAAACTTCAACACAAAAGTGTATGTAGCTTCTGAACTAAGAACCTGCGGGGGTCCAAACTACAACACAAAAATGGCTATATCTTCTAAACTAAGAGCCTGAGGGGTCCAAACTTCAACACAAAAATGGATGTAACTTCTGAACTAAGAGCCTGAGGGGGTCTAAACGTCATTCCAAAAATGGCTGTAACTTCCAAACTAAGATCCTGATGGGGTGGAAATTTCAACACAAAAATGGCCATATCTTCAAAATTAAGAGCCTGAGGGGTCGTAACTTCAACACAAAAATGGCTGTAGTTTCTAAACTAAAAGCTTGAGGGGGTCTGGCTATATCTTCTAAACTAAGGTCCTGAGAGGGTCCAATCTTCAACACAGAAATGGCTGTAACTTTTAAACTCAGAGCGTGAGGGGGTTCAAACCTCAACACAAAAATGGTTGCAGCTTCTAAACTAAGACCCTGAGGTGGTCCAAACTTCAACACTAAAATGGCTATACCTTCTAAACTAAGAGCCTAAGGGGGTCCAAACTAAAATGGCTGTATGGGACCGAAGAAAGACTTTGGATGAAAATCGTTCTCAGAAAAATTCAAAATGTAGTCCAAATAACGAAGAATAAGAAGAATTTACTTAGTATAATGCAAAATCTGCTTTTGCCTAAGTGCGTTTATTGTGAAGATACAAAATTGTATTTGCAATTCCAAAACTTATACTTTAAATACTTTTCAATGAATAGGAATCTAAGAATTTTCAAATCTAGTAGAAAGCTAATAAATATTATGTCGATTAGAAGCTTATTAGCTTAATTAAAAACGAACACTTAAGCGCAAAAGTCATCGTGGAATAAGTGAAATTTTATTGAATTGAAAAATGTGTACTTCTATCCTAGTTTAAAACTGGAAATACGAAAATTTTTAAACAACTGCAATATTTGCAATTTGGCGAAACATGATCGAAACCGTTTAAAAATCCCAATGCAACTAACACAAGACTTAAATGATATTGTCCACATAGATATTTGGTTCCCCATATGCAACAAAGTGTATCTGACAACAATTGACATGTTTTCTAAATATGCTACGATTCATAAGTTGGACAACAGTAATTGGATGAGTATTTTAGAACTCAATTTCTAGGAAAGGCCAACAAAATTATATCCGACTGTTCTTTTGATGAACTCTAGAAAAAAAGATATATATAAAGGCTTTTCCAATAGGGACTTGACAACTTTGAATTTAATTTGTGAACGCACTCTTTCACTAATCATCAAACTGTCACTGTCAATTTATTCAGTAAACTCAACATTTTCATCATGGTAAAGTACACGAACTCGCAACGTCTGCAAATTATAAAAATTTTCTACCGAAATTCGGTGTCGGTGACTGCAGCTTTAAGAGCGTTAACTCCAATTTTCGGTCGTAATTCTCGCCCTAGTAGACAGCCAATAACAAGTTTAGTGCAAAAATTTGAGTCTACTTATTCGTTGTGTGTCGATCAAGTGTCAAAAATATCGCTGTCGCTCAGACGTCCGTAGCAAATGATCCAAATCAGTCAATTACATGCCATTCTCAAGAATTGGGCATCGCTCAGACCACATTATGGCGTATTTTGCATAAGCATCTTGGTTTACACCCGTACAAGATCAAGCTGACTCAAGAATTGAAGCCGGTGGACCATTTGAAGCGACGTACGTTCTCCGATTGGGTTCTGGAGAAGATGTGCCAAGATGATGAATTTCATCGCAAAATCGACGAAGCTCATTTTTGGCTCAATGGGTTCGTCAATAAGCAAAATATGCGTTATTGGTCGGGTGAAAATCCACATGTGCTTCATGAATCACCACTTCATCCACAAAAAATAACTTTTTGGTGCGGATTGCATGCCGGCGGCGTTATTGTGCCATATTTTTTCGTCGACGATAACGATCGTCACGTTATTGTGAATGGTCAGCGTTATCGCGCCATGATCACCGATTATTTTTGGCTCGAAGTGGAAGATATGGACTTGGACGACCTGAGGTTTCAACAAGATGGTGCCACAAGCCACACAGCACACGCTACAATCGATTTATTGAAGAGTAAGTATGGTGAGCGTGTTATCTCAAGACATGGGCCAGTCGATTGGCCGCCTCGTTCGTGCGATTTAACGCCGCTTGACTATTTTCTGTAGGGCTACGTTAAGTCATTGGTTTATGCCTACACGCCGACGACGTTGGAAGAGCTCAGAGCCAACATTGAAAGCAAAATAGCGGCCGTTTCGACCGAAATGTGTGACCGAGTCGTTAAAATTGGGTCCAAATTATCATATATATATATATATATATATATAACCGATCAGTTAAAACTTTATGTACGTAAAAAAAACTGTTTTGTGTTCATAAACGGAATCTCGATCCGCTACAATAAATTAATAAAAACTCTTCATGTAAACGTTACAAATCCGCTTTTGTGTTTTATTTTATGATTTATAATTTCTTTTTATACAATCAGACTTTATAGCAATTTATAGAGAATTCCCTTTGGGAAATTATCCTTTTGGGAAATTCCCTTTTGGGAAATTTTTTGAGTGTGAGTGATTTCACATCAGTGACCTCCTATTGACGTCATCGGAGACATTCTCCCCAGTGATGAACTATTGTATTGTACAATACGTTCTTAGCCTTAATCGCTCCTATTTCTGTCTTCCTTTGCCTGCATTTAGTCTTGTATGTCCCGGATCTGATGCTAAAACCTTTGGGATGCATGTTGTTGAGTGGGTACATTAAAAGAAACAACAGATTATTGCATGTGATTACGAAACGACAATTGAGACAAGAGACAGTGGCAGACACATCTAAGAGAAAATGCTAGTCTTCCCACGCACTCTACCGTCCAACGGATCGCATGCGAATTTGTTTGGATTATTTAGTTTGCTTCGATCTTCCTCTCGTTGTTATTTGTAGCTAGTGATAGGAAGTTACAACTTGCATTATGTTGTCGTTGTCGGTGTATTGGCAATACATAGTCGCTGTTGATTACGATGAATGGGAAGATCTGTGGCAACTTCACAACAGAAGTAAGTGTTAGCTTCCGACAACAGATGGCAACGTCAACAAGAAAAGGAAATTTCCAACACCTGCCCTTTTCGATGGCGATGGTATTTTAAAAAGAGATAACAGCCACTCACTTCGGTTTAGTACGCAGCAGATAAAAGTTCTAATTTCTATTACGCAGTTTGCATAGAAGAATAAATTGTAGTGAATAAAAATAATATTAGTAAAAATAGCTTTGTGTTTTATCTTTAAACTGGCAACCAATCGCCAAAGTGGTGACCCCGACGTGATCTCACAAGTTTCAACGAATAAATTTTGAATTTTATTCACGTCTGAAATGGCAAACCCCAGATCTTCAACTGCTGGAAATGTAACTCCATCTTCAGTTAACACCGCATCTGTTGGAGATTCTGACGAACTGATGGAAATCGCAGCATTAAAAAATTTAAAAATCCCACCGTTTTGGAAGATAAACCCAGCCCTTTGGTTTGTACAAATTGAGGCGCAGTTCCACAACAACCGGATAACTTCAGACAACAGCCGTTTCAACGCAATCATCGCTTCCTTGGATCCAGAGGTTTTGAACGAGGTGTCGGATCTTGTCCAGAAGCCACCAAACGAAGATAAGTATTTGACTTTTAAAAAACATTTAATAGCTAGGTTCACTGAGTCCAAAGAACGCCAGCTCAATAGGCTGATGACATCACTTGAGCTAGGTGATAAACGCCCTTCAAGCCTGTTACGGGAGATGAGACGACTAGCAGGACAGAATGTACCTGATGACATGTTGTCCACAATTTGGATGGCAAGAATGCCAAGTCATATACGTGCAATACTGTCAGCTAGTCATAACGTTGATCTCACTGCGCTGTCAGAGATTGCTGATAAAATTATGGACAACACGACGACTAACGCTGTTTTTGCTACCGAAGTCAGCGACGAAAATACAAACAGCATCAACTTTGATAGGCGACTTACAGTCATCGAGTCTACCCTCGCCAATCTGACAGCTCTCGTCAACAAATTGGCAGTGAATCAATCTCACAGTAGATCCCGTACCTTGTCACGAACTAGGTTTAGTCCAAAGAGGCCTAACTCTCGCGAACCGCATTCGTCATTGTGTTACTTCCACAAGAAATTCGGCGAAAAGGCTGTTAACTGCAAGAAGCCCTGTACCTTCGTACAAAAAAAAAACTAGAAAGCCTGTTGTTACCTAAGGCGGTTGACAACAGCTCAAGATTCAACCCCGAATGCCGCCTTTACGTCTATGACAAAAATACGCATCAAAAATTCCTGCTTGACTCTGGTTCAACCATATGCGTTGTACCGCGTCCTCGAAACTGCCCAAACAAAAGAGGAGAAACAACATTGCTTGCGGCTAACAACTCTCCAATCCACACATATGGGCAGATAACTCTCACCCTCAACCTCGGTCTCCGAAGAGAAATTACATGGCCATTCTTCATTGCTGACGTCAAGACAGCAATTATTGGCGCGGACCTACTTGCACACTACGGACTTCTGATCGATTTGAATTCCAAACGCATTGTCGATAAAACAACCTCACTAAGTGTGCCAGGGAAAGTTCATTCCACTGGAATCACCAGACTATTGTCCTTATTCGGACCTGAACCATATATTAGTCTGGTAAATAAATACTTCCTGGCCAGCAAGGCCAAATGTTCATTCAAATCGAAATCCAACATTGTGCAACACTACATCGTCACAACAGGTCAACCAACTGCTGAACGGCCACGACGACTAACCGGCGAAAAGTTGAGGCAAGCCAAAATCGATTTTGAGGATCTTCTCCGAAAGGGTTACTGTCGTGTGTCCAACAGTCCATGGGCCAGCCCAATCCACCTTGTTCGAAAAAAGACTGGCGGCTGGAGATGTTGCGGTGACTATCGTCGCCTAAACGCACAAACACAACCAGACAGCTATCCAATACCGCACATCATGGATTTCACAGAGAACTTGCACGACAAAAGCTACTTCTCGATATTGGACCTCGATAAGGCGTATTACCAGATTCCTATGTCACCAGAAGATATTAAAAAAACAGCTGTCACCACCCCTTTTGGTCTGTTTGAGTTTGAAGTCATGCCATTCGGACTTAAGAACGCAACCCAAACGTTCCAAAGGTTCATGGACATGGTTCTACGTGGTTTGGACTTTGTGTTTTGCTACGTGGACGACATCCTTATCGCCTCTAATTCAGAAAAAGAACATCTCCAGCATGTGAATCAAGTTCTACAACGTCTTCAAGAACACGACCTTGTACCTAACTTAAAAAAGTGCATATTTGGGAAGTCTGAGGTCACGTACCTCGGACACACTATCAACAAATTTGGCTGTAGACCACCCGAAGACAGAGTACAGGCTATTTCACACTACCCAAAACCAATCACTATCTTGGAATTGCGTCGATTCCTTGGAATCGTAAATTATTACAGAAGATACATTCCTCACAGTGCTCACATCCAAGCTCCGTTGAACGATCTCATTAAAGATTCCAGAAAGAACGACAGGCGACCTGTTCCCTGGACACACTTGGCTGAGACAGCTTTCGAAAACTGCAAGAACAGCATTAAGCAAACAACATTGCTGTTTCACATCAATCCGAAAGCATCATTAATTCTAACAACCGATGCTTCGGATGTTGCAGTTGGAGCCAAGTTGGAGCAGGTAGAATCAGATCAAAAGAAACCAATTGGCTTATTTTCCTGCAAGCTTTCAAAAACTCAGAGTCGGTACAGCACATACGATCGTGAGCTACTGGCAGTTTATCTTGCAATCCAATTTTTCAAACACATTCTGGATGGTCGACGGTTCATAGTGCAAACAGATCACAAACCATTGATGTACGCATTTCAGCAGCGTTCCGATAAGGTTTCTCAGCGTCGGTTGAGACAACTGGATTTCATATCACAATACACAACAGACATAACCTACCTACCTGGCGAAGAGAACCTAGTAGCTGACGCATTGTCAAGAATAAACTCCATATCGATGCCATTGCAGTTTGATCAACGTGAACTACATCTGTCACAACTCCTTGATGAAGAACTGCAGGATATTCTGAAGCAAGGGAATTCGTCGCTGAATTTGACCAAAGTTGCCTTAGAACCCGGCATCAAAATTTATTGCGAAGTTTCGGACAACTCGATTCGGCCATACATTCCTACATCTTTGCGCCGCAAAGCTTTCGAGTCAGTCCACGACCTTTCTCATCCGAGCGGAAGGACAACAAGTCGCCAACTTAGACAAAAGTTCGTTTGGCCAAATATTCGAAAGGACGCATTAAATTGGTCACGCACTTGCATTCAGTGCCAACGTTCAAAGGTAAATAAACATACACAATCACTAATTCAACCAATTCCCGTTCCAGAAGAGAGATTTCATCATGTGCACATTGACATCATCGTTTTGCCACTCTGCCAAGGCTACAGATATTGTCTGACAGTAATCGACCGGTTCAGTAGATGGCCAGAAGCTATACCTCTTCGTGACATGACAGCAGAAACTGTAGCAAATTCGTTCTATTCGCACTGGGTTTCACGATTTGGCTCACCTATCCAAATAACAACAGACCAAGGAACGCAGTTTGAGTCTGCCTTATTCACTGCACTCACCAACTTATTGGGCACAATACGCATTCGAACATCGTCATACCACCCAGCATCAAATGGACTAGTTGAACGCTGGCATCGTTCACTTAAAGCCGCTCTTATGTGCCACGAAAAAACCAACTGGGTCGATTCTCTCCCAACTGTCTTATTGGGATTGAGAACAGCGTATAAAGAGGACATCAAATCTTCCGCTGCAGAGATGGTTTATGGGAAGAATCTCCGAGTTCCTGGTGAGTTTTTCACAAATGAAAATGCAGTATGCAACCCACAGATTTTCGTCGAGAGACATCGTGAGATAATGCGAAAACTTGGACCAAGAGGGACGTCGAACCACGCGAAACCAAAACTATTTGTTTCACCCGACCTCTTAAAGTGCACACACGTCTTCCTACGATGCGACGCAGTCAAAAAACCACTCCAACAGCCATATACCGGACCGCATCCTGTAATTAAAAGAATCACTAACCAGCTTTTCACAATCAACATAAACGGAAAATTAACTAACATATCAATAGACCGACTCAAACCTGCATATATTCATTCGGAAACCGTCGAAGCAATAGACAATCCTGAGAATTTCTCAACTTCCATAAATTTACATCTCGCAACAAATAAAAACAAAACTGAAACAGACATCCATTTTCCACAGCGAAGAGTCAGATTTGACATACCAAGCTAATCGTAACTTCGTTACTAGAGGGGGAGTACTGTGGCAACTTCACAACAGAAGTAAGTGTTAGCTTCCGACAACAGATGGCAACGTCAACAAGAAAAGGAAATTTCCAACACCTGCCCTTTTCGATGGCGATGGTATTTTAAAAAGAGATAACAGCCACTCACTTCGGTTTAGTACGCAGCAGATAAAAGTTCTAAGAAGAATAAATTGTAGTGAATAAAAATAATATTAGTAAAAATAGCTTTGTGTTTTATCTTTAAACTGGCAACCAATCGCCAAAGATCTTCTATTACAATTGTTTTTGACAGATCGTGTCGTTATGTGTTTGGTGTTGAGTTATTTTTATTGGCGCGGTGCGTGCATTTGATGGCGTTCATTGGTATTGTACATGTTGGGAATGCTTGTGGATTTTATGAATGAAATGTGCTGTGGTTGAATGGGTGATGTATTATTGTGTGTGTGTGTGTGTGTGTGTGTGTGTGTGTGTGTGTGTTGAGTGATTAGGAAATTTAGTAAATGCATGATAGTGGACTGTATTTGGGTATGATTGCGGATTTGTATGAGAGTGCGCGTTATTTGTATTTTTCCTCGAATGCGTATCAACATTTTTTTTTGGATGATGACAGTGGTGGCAGAAAATTTTATCCGTGGAATAAAATGATTTTGTGTGTATGATTATTTTGTTCTTGATATAACTTTATATTTGGGTTATTGGAATAATCAATTGGGTAAATAATAGCAAATGGTATTTTATTTTGTTTGTTGTGTATAGGTATAAAAAACTTTGTTTCCTTTGTGAATCTGTTGGATTTTGATGTTGGAGTTGTTCCAACACTTGATGGTGTGTCAGTGACAGGACGACGCGTTGTTGTAGTTGTAGTAGTTCCTGCCGCTACTGTTGGAGCTGATAATGTCTTAATAGTCGTTTGTCGAGTAGATGTGGTCGTTTTGGTGCCATTAGTGCTGTTTGTGGTACAAGATGTAGTTGTAGATGATGATGTGGTCTTAATTGGACTCTTTATAGCTTCGGTCTTGCGGAATGTTGAAGTCAATGTGCCACGTGGCGATGTCAATGGTTTTGTAGTGCCTGCACTCTTGGGTGCCAATGATGTTGGTTTCGTGAAACATATTGTTCGTATAGTTGGTAATCTGCGGCTAAACGTCTTTCCAGTGATCTAAAGCGTTGAAGAGCTCCTTTTCGCGACCTGCCTAGTAAAGGACGAAGTTTTTTCTTAAAGGGAAGGGCTACTTGATAGTGTCCATCTGCCATCTGCGTTACTTTCTTCACGAAATGCTCTTCACAAGCTGTTGCTTCCGAGGAGTAACGGCGTTCAAATGGAGTTTTTTCCAGTTCCCAGAATTTTCGGAAAACAGTATCGAGGTCGTAAGTTTGGAAAAATGCTCTGATTATTTGAAGCTGAACAGGTGACCTACCAAACAAGATCCACCCCAACTTTGTGCGTTGAGCAACCGGAATGCTCTTATCTTCATGACGCTTCCGATCTGGAAGTAGTATATCAGCCAGAACATCGCTGCCCAACAACAGATCGATTTTACCTGGCTTGTTGACCGCTCGGTCTGCTTGTTGTAAACCGGTGAGGTGCCCCCAATCGCCAAAGGGGAGGGTTTGGAGATGCCCAGGCAGTGACTTAAATATTAATGCTTTATTCGTCGTTTTGAAGGATGTGTAATACGATGCCAACGTGACATCCACAGCCCGTTTGCAAGTGCCACTGCTGACCAACCCTAACCCGGACACCTCGACCTCAGCGGACTTCGGCTTTAGACGGAGAAGTTGGACTGTGTTGTTTGTGCTTGAAGAGTGAGTTTGAGTTTGAGAACTGTATGGGTTGTTTTGTGTGGTGGAAGGATTGTTAGAATGTAATTGCGGAATCGGATTTTGCATATAGGGAAGATGATTTGGACTATTGTGTAATAAAGAATGATGTGGTTGTTGACAATAATGACATGGATATTGTTGGGACGAATGACTATAGGCTAAACAATTAAAACATAGACGTAATTTTTTGACATTCTGATATTTTTCAGGAACGCTCATCCTTTAAAACTTGCTACATTTCCTTATGGCGTGTTGACCTTTGGTACAAAGTTTGCAGGTGGACTTCAAGGTATTTGATTGAGAGTGGAATGAATTTCTCTGCGATGTCCTTTTTGAAGAATCTACGGATGACGTTTTCTCCTGATAGTTGACTGCCTCTGGCATACGGAATCTCATTTCGAGAAATTGAAGATCCTTGCTGTTTTCCTTGGAACCTAGTTTCTCCTCCCAAAGCTGTTGTGTTTTCGAAGGAAGTTTTTGCAGCAAAATGTACACTAAAATATCGTCCCAGTGTGCGACCGGCACCTTCAGATTTTCCAAGCTGTGCATCACTTCCGTTGACGTGTCTAATAGATAGATTCCTTCCCCTTTGTAAAATAGTGCAGATTGACAGATTCGCTTCTGAGTTATAGTTGATAAATTGAACAAACACTTGAGTTGAGTATTCACCAGAAAACGGTGATGATCATACCTATCTGGAAGAATAGCGCATGCCTTAGCATAACTGCCGTCACCAAATGCGCTAAAAGTTTTTCATCTTCTCCAGATACGCTCGTCTTAAGGTAGTGCATCTTTTGAAATTTCCGACAAAGATGAATTGTGATGTACAAGAGACACAAACAAATCGTGGAAACAACGCCAAGGCTCGAAGCTCCCCAAGAAAACCAGCACTGGAATGTTCTTCAGCCTTAAATCTGCATTATGGGATGGTTTTGTGTCCCCTGAGTCCATGTTAGTGACATTCATATTGGCACTGTCCTTTGCTTTCACCTTTTCGATTGTATCTTAAAGGTCCCCACGATATTCGAAATAAAGCTCCCGAATTTGCTTGTAAGTAGCCTCAATTTCAGAACCCTTATCATCTTCCTTGAGCTCACTAATACACTTTTCATGTATTTCAGCCGCTGACTCAGTCGTTCATAGACCTCGACAGAGGATAGACGTGTGATTTTTTCGTGTTCGGCTTCACAGTGTGAAAGACAAAAATAAAAAAAAAGCAAAAAAAGGAGTATACTTTTACTCAGTAATTGCTCGAGTGTTCGGTAACCTAAGTGGCAAAAACGCGGACGACAAATCTCGGGGTTGTGGGTTCGCTTCCCAGTCTCTGCGAACGTTTTTTTCTTTTCATTATTTAATTTATTTAAAAAGACTTAAGAAAAATTAAAGTGTTTGCAACAAAACAAAATAACGAGATGGATGGTGGAGAGCACTCCGCTCTTCCCATAACGGAAGTGGAAAAAGGCAAATGTAGTGTTGCCGGTGCCGTGGCGAAAGCCGTTAAAAGGAGGAGGAGTTTTAAAACTCCTCCTATTCTCACAAAAAAGAGAATAAATGACGTTTTAACGGCTGATGAGGTCAATTACGAGGGGGGCAATAACAACTTTGCCTCTCTAGCGGCATCCGAATCGGAGGATGAGGATGAGCAAATAAACGACATCACCAGCAGCATACAAAGGCTGGAAGAGGAAGTGCTTGCTATTAAGCAACGGCAAACAGCACGCAGGCAGAGAGAGCAATTGGAAGTATCGAGCTCCCAACAACAAATCCAGCAGCAGCAGAAACAACAACTGCAGCAAAAAAAAACAGCAGCAGCAGACACAGCAACAACTGCAAAAACAAAAGCTGAAACCACAGCAGCAGAAAAAAAAGCAACAGCAGCAACAACAACAACAGCAGCAGCAGAAGAAGAAGGAGAAGGTACCTCCTATTAATACCTATAAATTAGAGGTGAGTGCAACCAAGGACCTGTGTAAGTTGGTCATTGGTAACAATTTTAACATTAAAAGATTGGGGAACGATCGTCATGCCATCCACTGTAATACAGTGGAGGGCTATGCGAAAGTGAAAGAACTCCTGAAGGAAACGACGACGGAGCACTTCTCATTCACACCGAAGTGTGAAAAGCGGCAATCGATGCTGCTGAAGGGGTTGGAACCGTCTTCTGATCCCGAGGAAATCCTGGCACTGCTCAAAGAGAAGGAGTGCGAGGGACTCAAGTTTGTAGGGGTAAAGCCATTTACCACAGCTAGAGCCAGGCGGGAGAAACGGAGTCTGCCGTTCTTCCTGGTGCAGCTCAGTCCCGAAAGCCTTCTGGATAGTCTAAGGAGTATCAATGTCCTAGACTACCAGGTGGTTCACTGGGAAAAATTAAAACGGAGCGAAGCCGTTATACAATGCGTTCGCTGCCAGAGGTTCGGGCACGCCGCGTCGAACTGCCAAATGCAGCCTCGATGCGTGAAGTGCGCTAAGAACCACAGTTCCGAGGAGTGTGCTCTGGGTGTTGACGGAGCATCCGATAGGTCGCAGCTCTCGTGCGTGTTAAGTGGAAACGTGGGACACACCGCAAACTATCGGGGTTGTCCTAAGTTCGCTGACATAAAGAAAGCAAAACTGGCTCGGCAGCAGAAGGTGGAGGTCAAACGTTCACCTGTGAGGTTTCAAACACCAACCGTCACGTCTCACATTTCCTACGCCCAAATGGTGTCAGGTAGGGGGGCTACGGTACAACAAGCGACTGTTGCTGCTCCGGCGTCAATGCCAAAAACAACGGAAGCTGCACCTAACATGTTGGCCATCTTGCTCGCAATCCAAGGGCAGATGGCTCAGCTGCAACAGCAGGTACAGGAACAGGCCAAGCGGGTGGCCCAGATCTACGCGCTGCTGCCGGGCCTAACACAACACATGTCGTAATGGGTACGCGCATGGTGGAGCAAACTTTGAAGGTCCTTGCGGTGAATGTTAATTCACTGATTAGGATCGAACGAAGAGCCGCGATGTTTAAATTGCTACAAGACCAAACTCCTGATGTGCTTTTCGCTAGCGAAACCAAGCTAACCGATAATCACGAACTGGAGTACAATAATTATATTGTTAGAAGAAGAAATCGGCCCAGATCCAAACGTGGAGGCGGTGTCGCGATCTTTATTAAAGAAGGTATAAAATTTCACAGAGTGTACAAGGGCGTGTTGCGCAGGTTCCGGGTGTTGGAGGCAGTCCTCATTTACATCCCGCTCCGCAGTGGAAAGCGGCTGTACTTGGCCTCTGTTTATGCACCTGAGGCTTCACAATCCGCCCTATTTATTACAGAGCTTGACACGCTTTTTCGACTTCTGAGGCTGGAATCGGGGGAGAATTATTTTATAATCGGCGGGGATTTCAACGCTAGACATAGAGATTGGGGAAATAATTTGCCAAATACTAGAGGGAACCTACTACTCGATTGGTGGGGTCAGCACGATGTCATGTACAGACTCGGTCTTAAAGCGACAGATGACCCGTCGTTTCCCAGACGACGGTCTTATTTGGATCTACTGCTGTACGACGAACGTATACGACTGACAGGTACGAATTTACAAACACTAAACTGTCTGTGCACATTCGTGTATGACAGCGACCATTGCGGTTTTAGCACCGAAATTACAGTTCCCAACGAAATTGCGGAATTGGAGGAGTATGTCCAAAGATATTCTTACAACTACAGTAGGACTCGATGGACACGCTTCTCCACAACCTTGAAAAGAGCACTCTCCTCGAACACGCTCCACCCACCGTCCAATAGGAATTTGTCAAACGAGGAGATCGACAAGTACCTAAAACAAATGGACGAGACAATTAAACAAACTATGGACACTACAATACCGCGGTATCAACGTACGACTAACGAAGACCTGTTCCGCAATCCTACTATTGACGCACTGCACCGACAGAAAAGTAGACTTCTGACAAGACTCAAAAACTTGTACAGACAGTTAACTGACCGACAAGACCCGGAGGTTAGGACACTGAAGTCGTCGATTAAAAATATTCAAAGGCTAATAAAAGAGAATTACAGAATTTCTGTAAGCTCATATTGGAACAACAAGGTTCGGGCTGCAAACACCAACAACCCGAATATGTTTCCGCAAATCAATAAACTATTTCGGAGAAAAAATCAAAACGACCTTCAGTGGCTTAAAATAGACCGGACAACAGACAACGAACGGTTACTGACAATAGCAGGTATTGATCCAAATGAGGCCGCTGATGATGACGATTCTTTGTGATCGAGGATCCACAGGAGAAAGTTGAGACCATAGGGGCGACTTTCCAGGAAGTATACAAGGCCATTGATATCATTGGCCCTAATTATGACCTGGACAATCGCGTCTTGGTGGACAACTGCTATATTCGAAATGAAATAGAGAATTGGCGATCCAACGGCTCTGGTTTCACCCAGTTCAACGACGAAAATATGGCCAATAATGTCATTGCCAGAGAGGGTGACCTACCCCCGTTCATTTCGAAGGAAGAACTCCATGAGATCTTCGACACAATCAGGGCTAAGAAATCAGTGGGGACCGATGGTATTCCGAACATGGTGCTTCGACATCTTCCTCTAGAAGCGGTGGACATTTACACCATCCTGTTTAATAATGCAATGAATAATGCACATTATCCAGCGCATTGGAAAACGGCGGTGGTTCAACCTATTCCCAAAAAGGGGAAGGATATATCCAATCCGGCGAATCTCCGGTCGATAAGTCTCCTTCCGAATATCAGTAAGGTTTTTGAAAAAGTAATCAATAGAGCTCTGTCTAGGTGGGTTGAGGACAAACATATAGTTCCGAATAATCAATTCGGTTTTAAGGCGGGACATGATATCTCACATGCCGCGTCTAAACTGGTGTCCGATATTCAATGGAACAAAGGCAAGAAACAGTGCACTGGTGCCTTGTTGACTTGGAGAAGGCCTTCGACACCGTATGGTTAGAGGGTCATTGTTCATTGTTCATTCATTAAGTTCAGACGTGTTTAAATTTCGCTCTGCTAATTTATTTCCATTAAATTTTTTTTTTCTGCCTAATTGCAATAATTCGCACAACCTATTTCTCGGTCATCGCCTTTTGTTGTGTTTTGCTGACTCGATTTGTTTATTAAAGTGAAATTAACAACTAACCCAATTCTCATTCACCGCCTTTTGTGTTTTAAAATTTCTCAACTGACCTACCCTAACTCAATCATCGTCATTATGTCTGAATTATGTGGAAGTGTGAATTGCTCCCTAACAAGTGACCTAAATGCTGTTATGGTGATCTGCAGTGGTCTTTGTAGCAAGTCATTCCATGCCCTTTGCATTGGCTTGAGTAAAAGATCCATCGCGTACCTAAAAGGTTTTAAAAACAACTTTTTGTTTTATTGTGATGAGTGCAAGGACATCACTCCGTCCCACATATTACTTGCTATTAAGTGTCTCAGTGATTCGGTCAGTAACTTTGCGGCAGAAAACAATCATGCCTTGAAATCAATGCAAAACCAATTTACAAAATATGATGACCTTCTGAAATCAGTTGAAGATTTGTCAATTTCAATTTAGAAACTTATCCATGCAGTTGACTCAAAACAGTGACTTAATAAAACGAAATGACAAACATGACCTTAGTGAAGATTCCAAAAATTTTCTATCCCATAGTGTTAAATCAATAATAAAATCTTACATCCCCACAATAACAGACTCTTTAAGTTCTCTACGGTCTTCCCTCGATTTTCATCTTCAAAGCACATCCAGAAGCAGCGTTCCGTCTCCGCCTAATAATGATCAGTTGCTCATAAACATCATGTGCCAAATAAGCGATTTAAGCAACGAGATAACCGAATCACGCGCGCTGTTAATCGAAATTGCTGATCACATCCGGATAACTTCCAGTAAAATCGAAGATATACCGGTGCAATCCCAGCCCCCACCGACTCCATCATACAACACCTCGCTTCTCACTGAGATGCTTGAATCTGCAATTATGGAACCACCAGTAACTCCTGGATCATCTTCTCCTCCACCACAACCCTCTTCGGTAAACGATGCTACTACACCAACTCCTGAACCCACAATCTCAAGATTCGGAATCTTATGGACACTTTCGGAGTGGAACACGAGAATAAAAAAGTTGAACAATTTCAATAAAGCTGAGACAGTTGCCTTTTTAATAAGAGGTACTCTCCTCGATCGAAACAGGCTAACTAGTCTCTTCAAATCTAAATTTAAAATAGATGTCAGCAACTGCCGTAAGATCTCCACCAACACCTTCAAGGTAAGCATCCCGTCAAAATATGAATGGATGTTTATCAACCCTGCTTCCGACGTCATCAATCTGGGTGGATTAACTATGGAAAGAATTAAACCGAATAGAGGAAACAACAAACATCGCAAGGATACTACCTTTACCTCAAAATCCACTAAATCTAAAAAACAGAATAATGTTAATTTTAAGTCTAATCCTATACCGAAGCCTAACTCTTCCAAAAAAAACCCAACTCCTAACAAACAAACTCCTGATGCAAATTGGAGTTTTAAAGTTGGGACATTTCCTATCTTCACTCCTCCTTCAATTCATACTGCCAATCGCGTATATACTAAACGTTCTTCCACCGCATCGAACTCAATTCTTAAGCGCGTATCTTTCAGTCTAGATCCTCCTCCCAGTCATTTACAAAACCCAACATCTTCTCATTCCCCTCATACAAAAACGGCATACCCCAACTTTATTCGCTCCCATATTTTAAATCCCTCCCCATGTTCTAAGCTAGACTCCCACCCTAATACCACACCACCTTCTTTTTTAGACCCCATTCTTCCTCCAAAGGCAAAGTTAACCAAGCACCTTATCGATTCTGGGGAAGATGGCCGATATGTTCTCTCTCGTTTAAGAGACCGCAGATTATATGATAATGTTCGCTTATATCTCGCCTACCTACATGATAAGCCTGACTCTGTCTGTATCGACGGTATAACGAAAACCAATGCAATGGTTTCCATTCTGCAAGAAGGCCTCCCCACTAATCATAATGATCTGCGGCAACTTTTTATACGTTTTCATGAACAATTAGATATGACTCCTGATGACGTGGCTAATGATCTCTCTTCTTTTGCGTCTCATGTTAGCTCCAAACGCATACTACACCTCCAGAGAACACGGTCTAGTTTCAAAAACTACCATCGCTCCTAACCCACTACTCAATTCTTTGCCGAAGCCTCCCAAATATCTGTCCCTGTATTATCAAAACGTAAGAGGATTACGAACTAAGATTTCTGCTATATATCTTAATTCGCAGATTCTGCCATACGACATCTTTGCCCTCACAGAAACCAATCTCACCCCTGATATTAAGAATAATGAATTATTTTCCCAAGACTTCGATTTACACCGTGACGATGGTCTAGATAAAGAGGAGAATTTATATGGCCGTGGTGTACTTCTAGCTATACACTCTCGTCTCGAGTCTAGACCCTTTAAAAAATCGTCCACTGCATTCTTCGAATTCGTTTGCGCTAGAATTCCTATTTGCAAACGCAACCTATATATTTGTTGCTGCTATATTCGCCCCTCTCAACCAATTCAAGGTTACCAGCTAGCTGTTGATGCAATCGACTGCATTTTTAATGCTGCTGATCCCAATGACGTTGTTATTTTTTTAGGTGATTTTAATCTACCTAAACTTCTATGGACTCAGACTGATCAGTGCTACTATACTGCAACAAATCCTACCTCTGATAAAGAGAATCTTTTCATTGACTGCCTAACTGACTCTGGTCTATATCAATTAAGTGGTGTCACCAATAACATCGGCAGACAACTCGACCTAGTCTTCGCCACTGATACAGATAACTGCGTCGTTTTAGAAAGTAAACATCTGCTTTCTAAGTTGGATAGTTACCACCCTCCCCTTTCTCTTACGCTGACATATGACAATGGTCTTAATCCCGTTTCCTATGAATATTCTTACAGTTTTAATTTCCATAGGGCTAACTACGCCAAGCTGAACAACCTCCTCAGTATGGTCAATTTTAACTTTCTCTACAATAACCCTAACCTTACAGTTAACGATGCTCTTGCATCCTTTTATACCGAAATTTTAAAATGTCTCTCCCAATCTGTGCCTTTTTTACCCAAAAGGAATCCCTCATCGTCACCACCCTGGTATAATAAAGAGTTGCGATCTCTTCGTAACATGAGAAATAAGCTCTGGTATTCTTACTTAAAATCGCGTTCCGACACCGATTTCTTCTACTACCAGTCTGCCCAAATTAATTTCTCTGTACTTTGCCAAACTCTCTATAACAACTATTTAAACCGAATGGACCACACACTCATTTCCGACCCCAAAAGATTCTTTCAGTTCATCAAAACTAAAAGCAAATCGGATAACTATCCATCATCCCTAAATTTTCTTGATAGGTCCTCGGGCGATCCCCAAATTATTGCAAATCTCTTCGCAATCTTTTTTGGCCTAGCGTTCGCCATCCATTCACAAGAGCCAGACCATTCTTACTTTTCCTACTTAAACAGCAGCCCACAAACAACTTTGGAATCGGTGTCTATAACCTTAGAGCAAGTTAGAGATAAAATAATAAAACTCAAAGATGATTATTCTGCTGGCCCTGATGACCTCCCCCCTATATTTTTAAAGAAATGTCAAATGCATCTAGCCCAACCTCTTACAGCTCTCTTTCAGCTTTCTATCACCCAGGGATTATTTCCATCAACCTGGAAAAGGTCGTTTATTATTCCCCTACATAAAAAAGGTAGAAAAGACGATATTTCCAACTATCGACCAATTGCTAAGTTGTCCTGCATACCTAAGCTTTTTGAGAGCATTATCTGTGACATAATGCTTTTCCATTGTAAATCTATTGTTTCCCCAAACCAGCACGGATTTTTCAAAGGCAGATCTACGACCACCAACTTAACGGAATTCGTATCAAGCACTTTATGTGCACTGGAATCTGGAAATGAAGTTGATGTGATTGCCACCGATTTCAGCAAAGCCTTTGATAGAATTGCTCATGACATAATCCTTCTAAAATTAAAGGCTCTTGGTTTCCAGATAAACTTTATAACTTGGGTTCAATCCTATTTAAATGAACGACTTTACTATGTTCTATTTAGGTCCATGGTTTCTGACCCAATTAAAGCCTCCTCTGGTGTCCCCCAAGGCAGCCACCTTGGTCCCTTATTATTTATTCTGACCATTAATGATGTTGCTTGTATCATTAAAAATTCATACATATCTGTTTACGCAGATGATATGAAAATATTTAGATATATATCATCTTCCTCAGACAGCCTACTTCTGCAGCAAGATCTAGACAGGTTTTGTACTTGGTGTCAGAAGAATTTTCTTGAGCTTAACGTCAATAAGTGTCAGGCTATAACATATACCCGTAAACGCCTCCCTACTTCACCTCGTTGTTATCTAATCTTTAATCTGCCTGTTCCCTTAGTGAATGAGTTGCGTGATTAAGGTGTTATCTGCGACAAGGAACTCAATTTCCGTTCTCACATTGATAGTATAATAAAAAAAGCCAACTCTGCCCTTGGTCTTATCAAGCGCTGGTCTAAGGAGTTTTCCAATCCTTATGTTACCAAATCTCTTTACATAACTTTTGTTAGGCCTCTTCTGGAATATGCCAGCCAAGTTTGGTCACCCTACTACAGAACTCACATCCTCCGGATAGAAGCTGTTCAACGCAGGTTTTTACGCTTTGCTTTACGTGGTCTTCCCTGGGATGATAGCCAAAACTTACCACCTTACACTGACCGGCTGAAACTCCATCCTCCGGATAGAAGCTGTTCAACGCAGGTTTTTACGCTTTGCTTTACGTGGTCTTCCCTGGGATGATAGCCAAAACTTACCACCTTACACTGACCGGCTGAAACTTATAAATTTACAACCCCTTTCTATACGCCGAAAAGTTGCCGACATTCTCTTTATTCATCAAATTTTAGTAGGTAATATCGACTGTCCTTCCTTACTTCAAATTATTTCTTTTAACACCAATCCCCGCAATCTTAGGTCTGTGCCACTTTTCCGGCTCAATCTTCACAGAACGAATTACGGACACCTGGAGCCAATGTCTAGGATGCTTCGCGAAGTTAACGATGTACTGCCTCTCTTCGACTACCATCTCAGCAAACTCTCCCTCAAGAAGATACTTATTTCCACCTATGCCTCACGTCCTTATTTTCTTTAACCGCTCCCACCCTTTAGTTTTTAAGTGAAAATGTTAGTTTTAAGTATATGTTTGCTTGCAATAAGCTCAATAAATCTGTCCGGGATTGACCCGGGCCGCAAAAAAAAAAATTCTATAAGCTGACTAGGCTGGGTATCAGTAAACCACTCTTGTACATTCTTTATAATATAACAGACAGTTCATCGTGAAGAATGGTGATGTGACTTCTGTCGGAATATTTCAAATTAAAAATGGTCTTCAGCAAGGCGCGGTTAATTCGCCGATCCTATTCAACATTTTTACAAGCGACTTGATAGGTTCACTTTCCCATACTATTGCGTACGCAGACGATTTGATAGCGTACAGAACAGGTCCAAAAATCGAGGTCATTAATACTCTCTTGCAGCGTGACTTCGATAAGATAAGACGATTTTGCGATGACTGGAAGTTGAAAATCAATTTTCAGAAGTCGGAAACATTCTCTTTAGGACGCCGTTGTCTGGAGCCTCTAGGGACACCAGAAGAAATTGGCGAAAGTTCTCTATCATTGGACAACACGGACAACCTCTTGCCTGTCGAAATGTAGTCAGATACCTTGGAATCTGGCTAGAACAGTTTCTGTATTTTGTAGATGCTGCTCTGGCCAGAGCTAAAGGTGCTTTTGCCCTTACAAAGAGACTGTTTTATAGCAGCCAACTCGATGCGAGGGTAAAGGTAATCTGCTACATGGCCCTTATCAGGCCCATGCTGGTATTTGGCTGTCCCGTGTGGTTCAATGTACGAGCAAGCTTAATGGAAAAGATTCGGGTGTTTGAGAGGGCTTGCCTTAGGGCTTTGCCTTCGCTTGTACAGAACACCGTAGTCGGAGTACAAGAAATTTTATCCTAACGAGGTCCTTTACAACAGGGCAAACCTAATACGAGTGGACAACTTCGTAATTAAGCTGACTCGAAGGCACATTGCAAGAGCAATGACCTCGACGAATAACCTGATATCTGGGGCCTACTACCCCAATTACCTTTACCACGAGAGTGTGCGCTCTGGCGGCTTCGTTCCACCGGAATCCTCTACCTAGATCAGAAAGGGTTGATCCAGGATATATCAGCGGTGCCGTTAATCTTCCATGTCGCTCGGACAGCTGGGGACAGGCGACTCAACTACAACAGAGACGTCGCATACGGCAGTGTGGATCGCCTCAGGTTCAGTAGGGCGGTGGGGAATCGCGATAAGAGGGATGTCGTTCGGCAGCACCAGCATTTCTGGTGGTTGAATGATGGAGAAGATGTTTCGTCGTCGTTTCCGTCAATTATGGACCAGCCTCACTAATGAGGCAGGGCTGACCAATATATTTGCTTTGTAAATAGCGATGGCCAGCTTACATAGGTTTAGGTTAGCATTTAAGAAACATATACATATATCAGTGTATACAAAGGTGTATACTGATATATGTATATGATTGTGTATAACGTCTATGTGTGTTTATGTGTGTATTGTACATTTAGGTTAGGTAGACTAAGGTTTATTTTAAGTTAGATACTAAGTTTTTATTAAAAACAAAAAAAAGTCCATATGCTAAGTTTTGTTAACAAATTTTTTTCTTAGCTTTAAGTATACAAAATAAATAGTTCTAAGTAAAATGTAAATGAAGTCGAAAGACATAGATATAAGAATTTAGAGTAGCTTAGAGTGCCTGTGTGGGGCCAGTAAGTTAGTATAAGATTGTTAAGTAATTGTAAACTAGCATTTAAGCATTTTTTGTTAGTATGTAAGAGTTAGTGATTAAGAAAATAAAATGCATTGAAAACTAAACTAAAACTCAGCCGCTGACTCCAATGTTTTCTCTAAAAGGGATAAACGGCCTGCCAAATAATTCGCCGTGCGCATGTTACAACCTATCTTGGAGAAATTTGAAATGTCCTTTTCGAGTTGTGAAAGAACTCGGGAAAACAATGTGGGTTTCATAATTATTTGTACATTTAAAATGTTTTACAATATAAACCACACAAATTAAATAAAATTCACTTACTTGTGAAATTTCGATTTTCCAGATGATCGTCCAAAGTCCACCAGTTTGTTGTTACTGTCCAACTCCAGGTTGCACACACGAATTTTCCAACTAAAATTATGAAATAAGCACATACCAAGCAGCAAAATCCAGCGATGTCCAACCAGCACACTCAAAAGTCTTAAAAATGTTCAAAATATCCGCACAAATCGCGAAGTTGCAAAATTATGAAAACTTAAATCCAGTTCGATAGGACCAAATATTCTTTCGATGAACTCAAGAAAAAAAGATAAATATATATATATATATATATATGTATAACAGATCAGGTCAAACTTTAAGTACGTACAAAAAAGCTATTCTGTGTTCATAAACGGAATCTCGATCCGCTACAATAAATAAACAAAAAACTCTTGATGTAAACGTTACAAATCCGCTTTCTTTTGTGTTTTATTTTATGATTTATAATTTCTTTTTATACAATCAGACCTTATCAGTGCTTGGGCAGTCTTTGCATGCGCATGATTATTATTTGCCTCCCTCTGTAAAGTGTAAACCCAAAATTCCCAAACGTAATAGATCCCGTGAAGCCGAGGACAATCAGTCGTCCTCGGATAAAAAAAATCTGTTTCAATATGAATAATATAAAAAACAGTGCACGTGGTCGAAAATATCTAAATAAGAATAATTATTACAGTCCACTACAGTGCCTCCCAGATAGTGATAATGATGATGACAATATGGACGACGTAACCGCGAATAATGTCACATCAAAAAAAGTGTATATCCCACCAATCAAAGTATTGCAAAGAATTTGTGCACACTCTAATGAAATCACTTAAAATTTGTGACTATTGCATTAAAGAGGTTTCTATTGGAATCGAAATAATATGTGAATCACTGATTTCATATAAATCAGTTATTTCTAAATTACAAACAGAAACATGTCAATTTATTTCCCATGGGCTTAAAAGTGTTCAAAGTGTTTTTGTATGGATTAGGTGAAGTTGAAACTCCTGCTCTTAAAGAGGAACTAATTAAACTCAAACTTAAATGCATCGATGTTAAGAAAATAATCAAGAAGTATGAACACTACACTGATAATTTCTACTTAATATCACTTGAAAATGGTTCATTTAGGTTTTTCGATCTAAAGAAGAACTACCGTTCAATATTGCACACGCAAGTAAATTGGGGTTTGCAAAAAAAACTCCGTGGAAAATTAACTCAGTGTCATAACTGCTAGATGTATAGTCACGGCGAGCGAAATTGTATCATAAAAACTTATTGTGGTACCTGTGCCTTTTGCAAATTGAAAAAATTCTCATAAAGCGTCCGATCAGTCTTGCATCAGCAGAATGGCTTATCAAAGAATAAAAGGAAACCGGCTAAGAAAAAATCGAATGCTCTTTCCTCGGTTACTATCGCGAGCACAAGTTTCTGCTCATACAATACATAAGCATCCGGTTTCAATTCACTCTGTCAACGAGTTTCCTCTGCTCCCACAACCTCATCATCAACGACAAGTTCCAGTTAAGAGTGCCAATCCAGCTCATAATGTATGGGAGAACCCTCTCACAGCAGCTGATGCCATTGTCAACAATGGAGGTCACCTCAGCAATGTAGCTAGAAACACTTCTAGCAACATTTCATTAAATCATCCGTGCAACATATCTAACGACTATACTCTCTTCACTATCGATGAATTAAATGCATTAACGATTGAAATGATAGAATCATTATCATCTTGTAAGACAAAATATTATCAATATAAAGTAATCGCACATTTAGCAAGTAAGTTTGTGTATAGTAGTAACAAGTAATTATGGACAATACATGTATTAATATTGTTAATTGGAATGCGAGAGGGATTCGCAGTAAAACCGTAGAGTTCACAAACTTTTTAAATACAAGCAAAATCGATATCACTTTTGTTACTGAGACTGGCCCTAACCTATCAACATCTATTTTCAAATGATATCGAAATGATCGAGTCGACCGTAGAGGTGGGGGAGTTGCAATACTTATTAGAAGATCAATTCAACATTCGCCCTTACCTATTATAAACACGCATCTTATAGAAAATGCAGGTATTGAGATAAATTTAATAAATAACAAATTTATTAAACTCTACTACTATTTTCCTGATGGTGCTACATCAGTTGGAAAAAGATCAAGTCTTAGAAGCGACTTAGGGAAGTTTTTTTTACAATAAATGATGTTGATGATAGCGGGAGACTTAAATTGCCGTCATAGAGATTGGGGCTGTGTCAAAGCAAACACTTGGGAAAATATTCTTTCAAGTCCTTCTGTCTTGTTGCCAGTTTCCGTTCTGTTTCCCCCTTGTCCCACCTATTTTCCTGCTAGCTATCGTGGTAGTCCTTCTGTTCTTGACCTATTTATTACAAATGTGGATAGTTTAATTACCCATCCATTTTCAAAAAATGATATTAGTTCTGACCATAACCCCGTATTTTGTCGGCTTCTTCGGTCAGGGGAGAAATGTGTGCAATATCGAAGTGATTTTAAACACGCCAACTGGGCACGTTTTCGTTCCGGAATTAATCTAAAAGTTTTCAGCGTTCCGAAGAATTTAAACACCATAAAGTCTAAAGAAGATATTGATTCAATTGTTCATAGTTTTTCCCAAACTATTTTAAGCTCTGTTGAGGAAGCCTTTCCGAAAATACCAATACGAAACCAATTGGAAAAATTTCCTTCCCATATTTTGGAGTTAATAAAGCTGCGAAATATTTAGGAACAATTTTTGAACAAATTATTAAAGAGAAAATGTTAGCCTTTATCTATGACAATAATATTTATCCTAAAGAACAATTTGGGTTTCGAAGGAATCGCAGATCTTCCCATCAGGTGCTTAGAGTTTGTAATTCAATAAAAAACCATCGTTCTCAGGGTAAATCAACGGGAATGATTTTATTAGACATCGAAAAGGCCTTTGACTCGATTTGGCATGATAGTCTCATTTATAAAATGATTCAACTTGGTTTTCCCTTCCCCTTTGTAAAATAGTGCAGTCTTTATTATCTAACCGTTGTTTTAATGTTCATGTGAACAGCAGCCTGTCCAATTCAATTGTGTTTAGTTCAGGAGTTCCGCAAGGGTCGGTGCTGGGACCTGTTCTCTTCAATATTTACCTCGCTGGTTTTCCAAATCCGCCTGGTTGTGAAGTGGCCATTTTCGCAGATGACGCTGTAATATATTCATCTCATCAGTTTGCTCTTACTATTGAAAGCAATTTAAGGGATGGGATGGATTTGTTAACCAAATATTATAATAGATGGAAAATAAAATTAAATGAATAAAAAATACAAGCGATTTTTTTCACACGAAAAAGAAAGCTTGTTTTGTCCCTAAAAATCATATCCGAATTAACGAGAAAAATATAAATTGGGATCCATCTATTAGATACCTAGGTGCTTTAAAAAATGTAAACAAAGCACTTATTAACACTTATGCACAAAGCACGATTCTATTTAAATTAACCCATCTAAACATTTCACAAGCACTTATTTCGAAACTCGCGCATTTTTTCTTTATTCTTATCAGACAAAAATAAATTCTTTAACTAATTTATTTATTTTGTTCCACACCGAAATTAAACTTTACATATGAACTTGCTCCTGGCAACGAGCTGCCAAAAATCTGTCTAGCCGTGGAGGTAAAAAAAAAATGCCACCAAGGGGCGCAGAAAGCACTTTACCGGGTATCAAAAGTAATTTATAGAGAATTCCCTTTGGGATATTCTCCTTTTGGGAAATTCTCATTTTGTCCCCTTTTGGGATATTTCTTGAGTGTGGGTGATTTCGCATCAGTGACCTCCTATTGACGTCATCGGAGACACCGACCATGAAGCTTGCATTCTCCACTTTGAAAACAATTTTTCAAAGAAAATAATATAGAGTTTCATAAAACTACAGCATACCTCAGAACTGGCAACGCAGACATCGAGCCATTGCATAGAACCTTTAATGAACACCTTAGAATTAGAAACGCGTCTAAAGGCAGATCAGAATTAGAAGATAAGGTATTTTACATTGTATATTCTTACAACAACACAGAACACTCAACTACAATACAAAGTTGAGACCAGCCCATTTTCTTTACAAAAACCTTAGTAAAGACGAAATTGACATTTTGGCACAGAAATTTGTCTTAGAGAAACAGGAAAAAATAAATAAGATAAACAAACCTAAACAAAGCCAGGATACCAAACAGAAGCAATACACAGAAATAGTCAGAAATAGAACCGTTGTCAAAAATAAGCCCAAATACAAATATTTAGATGCATACGAAAAAGATGGGAACTATATCATCGATAAATCCATTAAAAGAAACACTAAATATCACAGAACACAGCAAAAACGTAGATATAATACAATTATGAAAAAAACATTTTTTCTTTTTCTTTCTCCACCGACCGATCGCTTTCAGCACTTTTCCAAATCTGTTCAATAGGGTGCGCCGTATTTGATACAACATTTTTTTTTTTGGTTGAATTTTGACCGTCCCAAACCGCTATTTTGTTCTTTCTCATGAAAAAAAAATTCTCTGAAAATTTTATACAAATCGGATAATATTTAGGGGTTGAAAAGATTCTTTTCCTAATCAAATAAAATACTACTTTTCTACGTTATAGTAATTGTTTTTTAGGTGCTTTATTTAAGACGAATGCTCCGTACGCTTTGAAGTAACACAATGGAATCAATTCTGGATTGTAAATTTATTTAAAGGAAATATTGCTTTTGGGTGTGGTGAGTTTGGAGAAGGTTAACAAATGAGTGGGACAATCGGACATCTTTATTATTTGGGACTTTCAAATTTTGGCGCCGACATTCCGGGCACGTTGATGCGTTGCAAACCGTCAATCATCTTCATTGTGATGGGGCGTCTTTAGCTTCCAGAACTATACATCTGTTAAGATAAGATTTATCATTTATTCAATTTGGTTCTTGATACGAATTGATCGCCGATCCGATGAGGAAGTGTCCCGGAGTCAGAGCGCTAACATCGCTGGGGTCTGACGACACTGGAGTTATAGGCCTTGAATTCAGGATTCCTTCGATTTCAGCCAGTTCCTCTAACGTTAACAATGCGCTGCCCACAGTCTTCTGCAAAAGTGTCTTTCCGGACTTCACTGCGACTTCCCAAAGCCTACGAAGTGTGGCGCGCGGGGAGGTATAAACTGGAACTCAATAAATTTTTCTGAAGCGAAATTAAAAATATTGTTTTGATTAATGGTTTTATAAAACTTGTTGCGAAATTCCACGAGCTCTGTCTTAGCGCCCACAAAATTTGTTGCATTGTCACAATAGATTTTAGTTGGACAACCTCTTCGCGCTATCAAACGCTTTAGCGCTGCTATAAATGCGTATGAAGAGAGATCGGAAACGACCTCTAAGTGCACTGCCTTTGAAGCAAAACATACAAAAACAGAAATGTAGGTTTTGTAAGGCTGTTTCCCACGAATTTTCCATGAAGTCAGGATTGGCCACAGAAATCTACCCCGCAAATTGAAAAGGGTCGATTGGGAGTTAACCGATCCATAGGTAAATTTCCCATGATTTACTCCAGTAGCTTCAGCTTATATCTTCTACAATGGACACAATTATTTACGACCTGTCTTACTATTTTTCTGCCCCCAATGATCCAGAACCGATCTCTCACGAAGTTAAGTAAAGCATGTGGCCCGGCGTGAAAGTTGATGAGATGCAAATGCCGAACATAATTCATCACGAAGGCATCATCTTTCGGTAGCAACATTGCAAACTTCCTACCATATTCGATGTGTGCATTGACAATTCGACCACCAACTCTTAGGATGCTCCAACCTGAACTCTCCTCGATGAATGGACACAAATTGCGAAGCTTTGCATTTGAAGTAGTTCCTCACGCCTTTAATTCTGAAATCTCCACTGAAAAGGATGCTTGTTGTATGCAACGTACACTCGCCATTAACGCCTGGTTGAGATTTTCGGCTGAAAGGTCCATGTTTGGCTTCCGATTTTTGAAAATGAGCAGACACTTTAAGGCATACGCGACTATTCGTATAGTTTTCGTAAACCAGCTATGGCTGTAGAATATTTGTAAGAAGTCTCCTGCGTCGATTTCTTCCAGTTGTACGTTAGTTATCCAGTCTTCCCTAGGAAATCAGGCCCCTCAAACCAATTTTGGTGGGGGCTAACGCCCCCATTTATTATGCTTAATACAAGCTGAAAAACTAAGACTTAAACTAATACTAGGGCTTAAAGCTAAGGATGGTGAAGGAGATCGAATTTGAGGGAAAGTGTGCTGCGATTAAAATCGAAAACGGAAAGGTTGGAGTTTACCTTACGCAGCATACGGGAGATTGGTTCGTTAGAGCCATATGTGGTGCGGTGGATAGGTAGATAAAAGAGACGGGTGGAACGTAGATTACGAGGGTTAGTGTTAAAGAAAAAGGAGTTGCAAAGAGGCGTGCAATCGACGGAGCCTGAGAGGAGTCGGTGAATGAACAAAATGTCTGCTGCGTCCCTTCGTTCCTCAAGGGTATTCAGGTTAATGAGTTTGAGACGGTCTCGATAGGGAGGTAAGATTAGAGGATCGTTCCAAGGTAGACCTCGAAGAGCAAAGCGAAGAAAACGACGCTGGATCCTCTCAATACGAGATACATGAACTCGTTGAAAGGGACACCACGCTTGGTTAGCGTACTCGAGAAGGGGGCGAACGTAAGTGATGTATAGTGATCTAGTCACGTACGGGTTGCAGAATTCTTTGGACCATCTTTTAACGAACCCGAGTGATGAGTTTGCTTTAGAAATTATCTCATCAATATGCGAGCAGAAATTAAGCTGCCTGTCGCATAATATACCAAGGTCGCGGATAGATTCAACAAGGGGTATAGGTTGGCCGTCGAGATGGTAAATTCGTTGAGGAGACTTCTTGCACTTACGTGAGAAAGTAATCGATTGACATTTGGAGACATTGAGTTCTAAGCAGTTCTTGATGCACCAGGTGGAAAAACTATTTAGATCTATTTGAAGGAGGGTGGAGTCTTGTTGTGAGGAAATGGATTTAAAAAATTTGGTATCGTCAGCATAGAGAGAAAGTGTTGAGTGTTGAATGAGCCTTTGAAGGTCGTTAATAGTTAGGATGAAGAGGAGTGGACCTAGGTGACTACCTTGAGGAACACCTGAAGTGGCCAAGAAAGGGGCCGATAGGACAGATCTGAAACGAACATTATAAAAACGATTATCCAGGTAAGAAGATATCCATTTAAGCAAAATGGGTTCAAAGCCCAGGACGGACAATTTGAACAGGATTAGTTTATGAGATATCTTGTCAAAAGCTTTACTGAAATCAGTTGTTATAACGTCAACTTCTTTACCATTTTCTAAGGCTGAGAGAACAGAGGACACGAATTCTACGAGGTTAGTGGTAGTTGATCTACCCTTCAGAAAGCCGTGTTGATTGGGGGAAATAAAAGATTTACACTGAAAGCTTAAGGCTTCATGCAAAATACTTTCGAGGAGTTTGGGTATATGGGAAAGTTTAGCTATAGGGCGGTAATTAGTGACTTCGCTCTTTAATCCCTTTTTGTGTATGGGTGTTATGAAAGAGGACTTCCATATCTGTGGAAATTCACCTTGAGAGAGCGATAATCGGAAGAGATTAGCAAGGGGGCGTGAAAGAGTTGAGGAACACTTTTTAAGAAATATGGATGGAAGGCCATCTGGGCCGGGTAAGTATTCATCATTAAGTTGTTGTAATTTGTTTTCTATTACTGTATGATCAAAGCTATGAGAAATAGTAGGGCCAATAGGGAAGTTAAGTAGGTATTTGAAATAAGAGGTGAAGGAATTATCGGCAAAAGATTGCTTAAAAAAAGTAGCAAAACAGTTAGCTATGGTATGCGTATCAGTTGATGATATATTTTCGTATGAGAGGGATGGAGGAAAACCGTCGGATTTTTTTTGTAATTAACGAATTGATAGAAAGACTTAGGATCATTTATAAGCCTTGATTGCGCACTATCAAGGTATCGCTGATAGAGAAACTTATAGAGCTGGGCGAATTGAAGGTATGACCCGAGATAGTTTGAATAGTCAACAAAAGAGTTGGACCGGAGGAAAACTGTCCATAATTTGTTTCTTTTGTTATGTAAAGAGCGAAGTTTACGATTATACCACGGGGGGCTCGTAGAAGAGGTCCTATTACGCGAAAAGGGGACATAGAGAGAAATAGAATTAAGTAATTCTCTGTAGAAAATAGAGAGAGCACTTTTTAGGGGCATATTGGCGAAATCAAATGAACACTTACTAAGATATGCGTTAATTTTGCGGAAATTCGCTTTATGAAAGTCGTAAGAAGTGGTAGCTGCAGATGGGGTGGGGCGGAAAGTAGAGTGGTGGAAAAGAGAAAGAAGAAGTGGTGGGTGAAAGTTATCAATGGTCGATAGTGAAAGGGGACAGAGCGACACAGAGGAGTTTATGGGGTCAGTGGTGAAAATGAGGTCTAATTGCCTTCCCATATAGTTGGAGACTCCACTAACTTGGCATAAGCTAGAGTCTGTGAGCTCATCCAAGAAGAGACATTCTTTACTCGAGATAGGGTAAGCGATAAAAAAAGATTTATCATCTGATTGAGTCCAGTGCAGCTGAGGTAGATTGAAATCGCCAAATACGATGATATCATCGAGAGGATCAGATAAGTTAATTATTTGATCAATTGCATCGATAGCGAGTTGGTAGCATTCGATTGGTTGGGCCGGTAGGATGTAAAAACACATAATGTACAGGGACCTGCAGGGGAGTGTTATCTTTATTGAAACGTAGTCAAGTTTAGAGGAAGTAGAAACAGCGATTGGTGAAGAGTTTAGGTCATTGCGGACGGCCAGTAGGACACCTCGACACGGAACATCATCATTTGGGCGGGTAAGATCGTCGCCTCGGAAAACATTGAAACTAGGGGGGAATAATTCCTGATTCTTTATATCGGGAATTAGATTAGTTTCGGTCAGAGCGTAGACCTCAAATGGGAGAGCGTGAGATTGGCGCAAGACGGCACGGGTCTTAGATCGCAGTCCTCTTACGTTTTGATAGTAGAAGGTAAGAGGAAGGTTATTACGAGAGGGCCTGGGAGTGGATGGTCGAAACACTGGCAATGGTAGCACGTTAGGGACGAAAAAATTTGTCGTTGTCAGCTCTGCTCCGTTGGAGGTGTGAGATACTTTTTGAGTGCACATAGTTACCGAAAGCAGCAAGGTCGTTTGAGACTTTTTGGGGAGACATATTAAAAATCTCGTGGAACTTGATATATAAGTTCCTCAGACTTGTAAGGTCAGTAGGGAGACCTTCTTGCTGTATTGAGACCATGACGCTAGTTTTAGTTTTCCCCTCATAACAAACTGAGTCTGATTTGTCATGCAGATACGCTAGAAGGAGACGTATATTCTCGTACGTCTTTTTTTATCTAAGCCTAGAAAGTGCATAACGACATTCAGTTGTGCCAAAATTATTAACTGTGGGAGGCAGAAGGGGGTCAAAAATGGGGCAGGTGGACGAAGATTTTGAAGGCGATGCAGGGGTGATAGAAGGGGTATTAGACACATGTTCAGGCGAGGGATTTATAATATGGGACCTAATGAAATTGGGATATTTAGCTCCGGTTTTAAGGTCAAAATTAGGGAAAGAAGTGCTAGTGGGGGCACGTGCAGAGGGGTTAGGTATTTCCGAGGGGTTATTGTGAGCGGTTGGTGCTAATTTGAAAGAGACGCGTTGACGCGGTGGCTTGGGTGGAACGGAGGCTGCAGGTGCAATATAATTAGAGGACCGATGAAGTCGGTTCGGGATGTGAGTGGGAGGGGCGAAATTGGGGAATATATTAGTTTTAAATCTCCAATTAGAGTCAGAATTGGAACGGGAGTTGGAAACGGTTTTCGGTACAGAGTCAGGTTTGCTACGGTTTGGGACGGATTTCGGTATTTTATTAGAGTCCGGTTTGTGATGGGAGTTGGAATCGGAATTAGGTAACTTAGATTTAAGCTTCTTTTTATCCTGTTTCTTGGTAGGTGTTTCGATCCATTTACAGATGCGCATCTTTCCAACGTTGAAATTACTACCAGCAGGGTTTTTAAATAACCATTCGTATCTAGCAGGGAGGTCGAATTTAAAGCTTCGATTACCTTTGTGGTGAGATGGCAGGAACATTTCACATTTGCTGATGGTGATGCCGTATTTGTCTTCGAAGAATTTCGTGATCCAAGAAATATCAGCGTTTACGGGGGTGCCTTTGATGAAGAATGTACTCATATCGGTTTCAATTTTTTCCAGTCTACGCCTCCATTCGGAAGGTGTCCATGTAGTACCAAAATGTTTGATTAGCTTGCGTGGGGCGGCGATGGGAGGAGTTGACAGTGAAACAGTTTCGGTCTCCTGGATTGAAGTGGAAGCGGGAGAATTTGTAGATTTAATTAACCGTGGTGGACGAGGAGGTGATGTATTGTAGTGAACATTCTGATGGTGTTGTGTGTGGAATGGTAAATCGTCAATTTTGCTGCTTATCGTTTCGATATGATTCTCAATATCGAAAATGGTTGATTGTGCGGCAGCTAGATCGTCACCAACACCGTTGATTCTGTCAAAGATTACTTCGAGCATTGGATCAGGCTGCATTAGAGATGGATGGTTCTTTGAGGTAGATTGAAATTGAGTCTCAAGATCTTCACGCAGGTTATTTATCGATTCGCACAATTTAAGGTTAGAGATGTTTTGGGCGGATCAAACTGCTTTGAGATCATTGATCGCAGTTTTCATCTCGACCAGACTTGCAGATTGTTTGTCGATGTTGGTGAGCTTGGACTTAATTATATCGGTTGAGGACAGATCGAGTTGCCTAATTCATCAACATAACTGACACTACTTTCTAAGTTGGACTGATTCGTCGTTATCATTTTTGTGAGATTTTTTTGGAATGAGTCATTAGAGTCACTGAGGCACTTTATAGCAAGCAACACGTGCGAAAGCGAGATTATCTTGCACTCGTCACAAAAGAATAGGAGGTTGTCAGAGAAGTCTTTGATGTATACACTATTCCTTTTATTTAATCCGACACAAATTGCATGGAATGATTTTCCACAGATGCCCTTACAAGTGACAAAGTCAGCATTGACATCAATGATTGGACAGTTAGTAATTCCGCAAGACATGGCAAATTTATCAAATGTAAACAAAAAGGTAAACAAAGAACTTTACGCACTGTTATGCACTGCAAGTGAAATTCAGCAAAATCGGAAAATTGGTCAACACTTGGGGGGGGTAATGCACTAAATATATGCGGAACCGATATCAGAAGCGGCAGTTATTGAGCGCGAAAGATTGAGGTCAGCCAAAAAAACAAAACAAACCAAAAAGACAGTCAGCACTTGGGGTAATGTAATAATGTAAATAATGGAACTGATATCAGAAGTAGAGATATGGAAGGGGAAGAAATAAATAATATTTAAAAGTTTGATGTGGAGCAAAACGAAAACACGTCCGAACACGACGAGATAGACGATAATTCCAAGATGAGTGTTGTAAATCCTAGACGTTGCATCCTCTCGAAATAAGATCTGCAGGATTGTTCTCGGACCTCACGTGTCTCCAACAGACACCGACACTTAACGATTGTATGTCGCTTACTCAGTTTGAGGCGAAAGTTTCCCAGGCACCTGGAGATGCATCAAGTCAGCACAGAACTATCGTAGAATCTACCCAAAAATAAATTTGATCGTAGGTAAATTCAAACGTCCCCTTTATTTTATTCCAAAGCTCAGCTAACATATGAGCTGCACATAGCTCTAACTTTGGCAGTGATTGGATTTTGGCAGGTGCTACCTTTGATTTTGCAGCAATTAGATTCACCGAGACAACGCCGAATTCATCTTCGCACCTTGTGTACAGGCAGCATCCGTAGGCCTTGGTCGACGCGTCGGAAAACCCATGGATTTGGACACACCTACAATTAACCTGAAATATATACCTGGGAACCGATATACAGTTGAGCTTTTGCAAGTCCGTAGTACTCGTATACTCCTTCCAACAGGATTCGAATTTGCTTGGTAAAGGATCGTCCCAATCTGGCTTTTCTATCCACAACGATATCAAAATTATTTTTGTCCTGACAACAACTGGACAAATTAAACTGAGGGGATCAAACAACCTACTCGCAGAAGACAATATGGTGGGCTTAGTAAGCTTAGGCAATGAGAACGAGTCCTTATATGAGTACTGAAAAATATCCTGTTTAGGATTCCACGAGATTCCAAGCATCTTTATGGTTTCCAGATCATCAATGTTTAAGTCCACATTGGTTGATTTGATGGACAAATTACCGGGTGCATTAGAATGCCATTTATGGAATTTGAAATTACATTTTTCAAGGATTGCAGTAACTTCTCGTTGAATCTGATTTAATTCATCAACCGAACTAGCTCCCATCAACAAATCGTCGACATAAAAATCCTTCAGAACAACCTTTGCTACTACGCATCTTAAGCCAAATTCCTTGAAACACCGCGTGCTGCGGGGTCGTCACGTTCGCCATGAAAAGATTCTTTTCCTAATCAAATAAAACACAACTTTTCTACGTTATAATAATTGTTTTTTAGGTACATTATATAAGATGAATGCTCTGTACGCTTTGAAGTAACACAATCGAATCAATTCTGGATTGTAAATTCATTTAAAGGAATTATTGCTTTTGGGTGTGGTGAGCTTGGGGAAGGTTAATAAATGAGTGGGACAGTCGGACATCTTTATTATTTGGGACATTCAAATTTTGGCGCCGACAGGGGTCGCTACGGCCAACCAAACTTTGCATGGTGCTCCAGTAAATAATGGATTAATGGATATAATAATAAAAAATTTCAATTAAAATTTGGTTTATAAATTAGATTGAAAAAGCATAAATAAAAGTAATAAATTAATGGATAAATATAAATTAAGATTTTTACTTCACTTTAGCAATGTTGATTTCTTCCTGTCAGGATACTCATTTTACAGTCTTTAACTACTAATAATAGAAACTGTTTCTGTTCTTCGTTATTAGTGTGTAGCTTGTTCTACTCATGCATAAGCTTTACTCCTCGCTCAGCTATTTCATTGACTACTCTCATGTTGCGTACTCCATTTTTCACTTCATTGTATACCTTGTCCTTGGGCCACTCATCCACATACTTAGTCAAGAACTCTGACGAAAATCCTGTGATATTGAAGAATCGGCGGGTATTTAAACTCACGAAATCCTTCAAACCTTTTGATTGAATATTGGCGATGTCAACAGTTATTCGTTTTAAGGGGTTCTCTACTCCCTTAAATTCGAGGGCGCAAACCACCTTTTTTTTTGTTGCATTGGACACTCTATCATCAAAAAACCCAAAAGTTACAAGTTCTTCCGACAAGTACCAGAGGTGTCCAAGGAATTTTGAAGAGCAATTCTTGAAACAACATCATTTATTTTTTTGCAGTTGTCAAGTTTTTTGATCAGCTCAAGCTTATTTCGTAGAGCTGATGTAGAATCGGAGACAGTCATCCAGACCCTAACATACAGTCTAACAACAAGGAGGCAAATGTCAAGAATTCCATGCTCTTATGTCTTTGTTAGCTTGAACTGACTACGGAACATCCATATCTTAAGGGAGTAGATAGCTTTGGACATCCATCTAACATGGTGTAGTCCAGCCGAAGCTGTAAATGATACTCCTTTCAGAGAAACTCCTCCTAAGAATATTACTGCCAGTTCCAGAAGTTCTTTGTAGTCATCTCGATGTACATGCCACTTCATTGGACAAGACAAGTATTTCCGATCGATATTGGACCAAGATTTCTTGAAATGTTCAAAAATAAGAATGTCTGGAACTCTTGATGGCCCTTGTGCTGTCATAACTACTGCTTCCAACATGATCTCGTATATGTGGTGGTGGCATGCCAACCACAGCATGTCTTTTGTCCATTTTTTGTTCCAAAAGAATACACGCCCCATTTCTTCTTCCCGTATTCACTGATGTAGTGTTAAATCCTAGACACTTTACTTTATAGCAGATTCCCCATTTTGCTGCTGCCTCATAGACTGCTGTTGCTGCAGCCTCACCTGTGCCAGAACTTATCTTCGGGACTCCTAAAAGTTGATCTATTCCTTTTCCACTTACTAAAATAGGAAGGCGATCAACAATGTAACTTCCAACTATATCATCCAGAAGTTTACCGTTCCAGTTTGGGAACGGTCAATGGAACTTCTGGAGTAAATTCAACTTTTAAATTCTCAGCAATCTGTAAACGGTGCTTCGCCTGTTTTCGACGAATAGAGTTGGGGTTCACATTGTATGCTGTGGGATCATGTACGACAAGTTTAAGCACAGGAGTTAGAACCAATGCTGCATTCCGATCACTTATCTTAGCAACGTCAAGACTAGCCGCCAAGTTTTCATCCAATATTTTCTTTCAACCTCTCTTTGAAGGCAGCACTCCGGATGGCGACTGAACTGGTTGATCATCTACCCGACGATATTGAGGAATCAGATGATGAAGCAAAAATGACCCTCTCTTGGCAAGACTTTATTTCTTTCTCTTCTAATCGCCTCCTTTTCTTTAAATTTTCTTTTTTTACGCCAAGCACAATTCTTTTTTTTCCAAGCATAATTCCTTTTTCGCCAGAATTGTATAAGTATTACCCATTTTCCCGCGACGCCCCTTTTCACGTTGTGCAATTATAATAATAATTAATTATTTCTAATGCGTTAGCATGGGCAATATTACCCAGTTAACCTAGATTACCTAGTTCTTAGGTCCAGTCATCATCTTTTTTTTTAGTCCGTCTGAGCGCTTCGCCTTGTTGCCTTTATTTTTTTTTAATTTCTCCCATTCTCTGAAAATAAGTTCCACTTTATTACATGATCACACTGATCATACCGTTTGGTTGAAATACGGGCATTGTTCCAAATTTATACGTATTACATTTTTAGCAGTTCAACGACATGCTTAATGTTTTGTTTTGACACTTGTTTGTAATGGAAGAACAACGAAATAACGTCCTTTATTAAGTAACATTCTTCCATTAAGACTTGATGATATTTGTCCGATTAACCAAATCTCGTTTTTTTCTAGTGAAAACGTAAAAACTACAACTGGTTGTCGCCATATTCACTATTCAATTTACAGATTTATTCACGAAAACAGAAAAGTTATAGAACCGTAATTTAATAAAAATTTGTTGAAAAACGACCGGTCACAGTAGCAGCACTGCAGCAGACTCAAATTAAATTCTGTAACAAAGCATTCAACAATACAGAACGTGCTAAAACATGCACAAACCAGTTCGTTGTTGCATTGGAGCTTTATTTTATGTCAACGGAAATTTTTAATTTAAAAAAAAAAAACAACTTTCTCTTGAATTTTGAAAAAAAAAACAGCTTTTGATAGATATTGTGTATTTTCAAAGCCCGGAAGCGACCCCTAAATCTTATCCGATTTGAATAATTTGTTTTCCATGGGTAAGAACCGATTAACGGGTTGGGAGAAGGTAATTTCAAAAGTTTCAAAATAAGGTGCACCCTACTCTTCAGTCTTCTTTCCGAACATTTTACAAGCATTTCAAAATGTTAGCTTTTCTGTTATTCTTGACATTTTAATAATAGCTTAAATTAAGTAAAACAATGCATTTTTTTTTGTTTTCGTCTCCATTTAAAAGGAATTTCATTATAAAAAAAAGTTGGTAAAACCCGTGGCTTAAAATATAATATTTAGTCAACGATTTTAATAGCCAATATTATTGAATTGTTTGAGCATCTTTAACAGCCAATATTTTTGAATAACTTGGAAGCTATGCTATGAAAAAGAAGATTTGTTTCTAGAGATCTACATATAGATCTACTATAGCAATGTTAATGTTAAGATAAAATTTAAAATTTCTAATTATTGTATCAGATTATCATCAGAATCATTAAATACAGAAGCTATTGTTGTTGAATGGTAAGGCCAGAGAGAATTTAGTAAGCAGGCGAATAAATACTTAGATTAAGATTTAATTTTAGATTAAGAATCAAAAATAATGTCAAACATTATCTTTAGTGTATCAAAGAACGACATTTCGCCGCCGATAATATTCTTGATTTATTGTTCTATATTTTTCCTTTTTGGAGACAAAAAGGGTTGATGGGGGAGCTGTTAAACCTGCACTAATGTACTACCTCAAAATCCCTATTAAGGTAGCCCTAAAGCCTACCTAAATTGAATTGCCTAATAGTTTTGTATGAGTGACACTCGGCGTTTGTCTAAGCAAACACCGAGCGTACATAAATACGCACATCTAAATTACCGCTCGCTTTCTCCAACCGAATATCGAGTAGAAGATTTGAATAGAGAGACGATTGATCAAGTTGGTTCGCTCCTTTTCTTTTCGTTGTTGGCTACGTAATTAAAATAAAGGTTATAATAAAGTAAGCGTTTGTAATTAAAAAGCAAAATAAAGTCTTTTATTCAATAAAGATATGACTATATAAAGGATATAAGTATGTGCGCTTATGGTTTTGCGTAATTAAAAATATTTTTAACAATATTATTTAATACATTGTGTTAAATATTTATTAATTTATTCGAAAGCAAGCTTATGATGGACAAAACACACTAATGTAAATTTTTTAATTTTTTGTTTGGAAGGACTAAGTACCTAAGGACTCCATAACAAAAAACGTTAAGCACTTTTTTGATTTTTTGTACCTTAGGTGGGTAGGTAAAAGTGGTTGTTGGACAGACCAACTCGCTTAGGCATATTGGCTCACTCTGATACCACGTGGATCTGTGATCCTGTTACTCATGGAACCAGTTTGAGCTTGTGATGAAGAGTAGGAGACTGTTAACGTCTATATTCTTTAGATCAAGTTTTGCACCTGGCCGAATCTCTGTAATCCACCTATGATCTTTGATTGGCACATGCGATAAGCTTGACGTGGTCTTGGTGCCAGCCAGCGTCGCTTGTGATGGGAGGTGGTTAGGGGTTTTCTCGCATGAAAAAGAATTGAAAATACCTTATACAAACGAATTCTTTCTTAAAAATAGAGGACCCTTTCAAAACCCGTCGCACCCATTTAGGCTATTCTCTATATTTATATTATTTTAAGCCAGTCATGGTTTAAAAAAAGATATAACACTTGAGTGAACTAGAAGGCAACAACGAAGGGATTAGCTAGCCTTTACCGACGAACCAGAATTTTTGCTGTTGCTTATGTCATGAATCCCTTCATGAAAGCCCTACTGCACCGGAACTCCCTCGCCCTGCATCTGTGTCATTGTTATGTCGTCTGTTGACAGATGTTCTAGCGGCACCGCTTATTTGTTTGTTTAAAAGAACAGGTAGTTCGTCCTTTGTCATGCAATATGCTCTCAACTCTTAATGATGAAATTGTACCCACTCATTTATTTCAACCTGTTGTACAAGACCATATTACAATAGAATTCTATGTGCTATGACTCTGATGTTCAAGCAAACACAAGCCCTCTAAAACACCTGATTTGCTCAATTTGCTCCCACGTTTAATCACACGGAACATCAAGTACAAGTATAGGCCGGGTAAGGACCATGAAGCAGTTCACCCCTATATTAAGTTGGCCGATATGAAAAATCAAAAGCATCTTTGGCTCTGACCAGAGCAATAGGCATCTCAGTATCGTCAATCGAAAGCTTTTTTCATTTCCTTGTGGTACCCGTAATATGAATACACTATGGCATAGTGACTTGGGAATGGGCAAAATGGGCATTAACCAAAGTTTTATAAAACAGAGTTGTGTAAATATCCACCATTTCTAGTGGTAGATGTTGAAGTACAATATTCGGTATGCCATCAGCTCCCACAAATTCTTACAAACTTCTCAGTGTTTGGAAAATCGCATGGATCTCTTCGTCGGCGATGCCATTATTTGCTATATTGTCATCATTGAACTCATTTTGGTTGAGGCTTCCTTCCAAATGCGTGCACCACATTAGATAGAGTTTTTTTTATACTGCGTTGTCCAACTGATGTGGATTCGGATCTTGCTCTAAATGATCTATTGTAGCTATCTTAACTGCTGAAGCCTTTTGATAAGAAACATGTCTACATCGAACAGCGCAGTGTGAAGAGTCTTTTTTAGCATCTGTTAAGTGTTCGCGATAAGGTTTTGCTATTCAAATGCTTTCCAGGCAGACAGAAATAGCAATTGGTAAGAACTATTCTTGATCTCCGCGTGTCATTATTGAAGTTCACTGCATCGCCGCGGTAGATTAATTCAAAATTATTTTGTAGTTGTCCATTTTTACATTCATCTCAAGCCACCGGAATCAATTGTCTTTTTTTTGATAAAAGCGCCTCATTTTGTTGTGTTTCATTAACCGTCATAGTCTATATATAAGTCCTATAGATATAATTCAGCACAGTACGTCGCTATATTTGGTCGATCCTGTATCTATCAGGCATAAAATCGCACAGTCATGGACCTATTATGTTGTTGACGATCGTTTTTAGACGTTCTTGTAAAGTGACTCCCAGTATCTTGTATATGTTGTTCAGTAGGCTTAGGGCCTGTATTTGGCGCAGTTTAGACGAACGATGTTGTGATTTCATTCCATAGGGCCAAATTTCAGCTAACCCAATTTTACAAATGGGTTGGTGCATGCTCGTTTTCAGATCACTGCCTTCAGTTTTGAAAATCTGCGTGGCTATGTCTTCAGCTTCTGCAGATTTGTTTAGTGAAAGCGAATTGTTCATGGGTTTCATCCAGTTTGAGTGGTGTGTATTGGCTGATAACAATATTCCCGTCCTTTTCGCCGTTTTACAGTCTACAGAAGAACAATTTTCAGAACTAACACCTTCTACCTTCTGGTAAAATTGTTGAATCTCATTCGTTCTCGACCTCGTGTTTTTCGAACTCTCTCTTTTAACTTTGTAGTTTTGCGCGATACGCTCCCTGTTTGACTGCGATTGCCTGGCAGTATCCGTTGTCGAACCATAGGTTTCTTGTTTGTTTGTCACTTGTAAAATCGAATAAATCTTGTCGTGTTTTGAAAACCGCTATTTGCTCTTGTGGACCCTTGATGCACGAAGCCCGTATCTATTAAGAGTTTTAATATTCCAAGTACAATACATACTCTAACATCGTTGCCCTTATCAAGTTTGCACTAGTCGCCAACAATTGAACCAATCTAGTCTGATACTTTATTGCAATTTCATTTCTCTTTCAAAAGGCTTGTGAGGCCTTGTGGATCTGTTTGTGGATCAATATCGGCATTTATTGCTCAGAATACGCCCGGCTGTTTTTCCCGAAGAACTTCTTGTTATCACCTAACCATGATACGAATTGCCATAAGGCGCTTCTCTCCATGTTTAAAAAACAACTATTCTAACATAAGTCTCGCTCCTGTCATAAATTGACATACAAATATGCTCTGCTTTTGTTGTCTGCAGCAATCAGTACAATAGTTTAGAAAGACAAAAATCGAAAATTTGTATAAGTCCCGATAAAAAATTTGAATTTTTAGACTTACAGCCCTAAGTAAATATTGGAGCTGTCCGCCCCCTAATTGAGCCCTGATTATGATGTTGTTTCTTCTATGTCCTGACGCAAATCTTTTACTGCTACCCCGCATACTCTAGCTACCGTTTGTTTCTTTTAAAATTTTTTCACCGTTCATGTTCATATGTCTAAAGAAAGACAATTTTAAAAACGACCTTGCAGTGGGGAGAAATCAATTATAGCCGCCACATCTTTACATGCACAAAGGATTTGTTCAATTAGATCAGTCAACGTTTAAACAGACCAAGCACACTACGATCGACCTAAGGCACTTGTTCAGGATTATGGACGTTAGAATTTTCCAAGGATGTCCGAAATCAGGGGAACTTAGTAGCAGTTGGAGCTGAGGTTATGGAAAGATCACTTATACAGACCATTAAACGGGTTTATCATCCCCTGTTACTATTCAATAACGCACTATTCAACATGTGGACGATGGTGGATCTAACGAAGGTAAGCTGACGATAAGCACCTAAAGCCGGTGCTTTGTGTTTTTTGTGTTTGACATTTTTTATAATGATGCGGGAATTTAGAGTGGATATAGGCAATATTGGCGGGCTTAAAAGCAACCACTTTTCTGCGTACGTCCAAGTCTGTAAATACAGACCAGCTGTTTTCGCACTTAGTGAAACACAGGTGGATCCCCTCCCACACTTCTCAGACCACTCTGATCTGAAGCTACCTGGCTACAAACTAGTGCCATTATTCTTCTCTCACCGCGGTCTCGCCATTTACGTGCGTAGTGATGTAGCTTACCAAACTCCACCACAATGTAGTCCTTGTTCCAATCCGGAATTCATTTTCATGTGGTTAAAATTTCATCTCCGTAAGCAAATCATCCACTAATGTTTTATTTACAGAATCCCCAAACTGGACAGCAATTCGACATTTAACGAGTTTGATGCGATGTCTGACTCTATTCAAAGAATTGTATCCCTGTATCCTCATACTGAAATCGTTATTACGGGCGATTTCAATATACACAATTCTGGGTGGCTTCGACATTCTGCACGGACATCACCCGAAGGACGGTATGTTGAGATCTTTGCTGCGAAAAACAACTCAACGCAGCTTGTAAATGGGCGAACGCGATTACCAGACCAGACGTGATAAGTACACCGTTGATGTGCTCTCCCCTCTAGGCTCGTCGGACCATTGTGTCATATCAGCTAATTTCTCGTACACCGACCACACACTTAGAGAAAAAATTACTAAAAGAACAGTATGGTAATACGAGAAAGCTAAATGGAGCGGTCTTAATAGCTTCTTTAAGAATTTTAACTGGTGGTTATGTTTCCTCGATAACGACGTGGATGCTGTTGCTGATATGATATGAGATCCTTGATCCCTCATCGGATGAAGAGTATCAAACCAAAAGAAATGGCATGGTACGACTCAAGCTGTGAAGAGGCTATCAGGGTTAGAGAAATGTTTTTTCGGTCCTTCAATCGAAAAAAGTTTAAACCAGCCAGGATTGACTGCAACGTCTTTCTTAAGCGTGTGAAATTTCAGTACGACCAAAAGTTGAGGCAAAAAATATTACAATGTCCCAAAGGTAGTAAAAGCTTTTGGTCGTTTCACAATGACACTCCAGCTGTCAGCTCTTTAGATAAGGCCAATCTGCTTGCTGCACACTTTGCGGCCAGTTCAACACTCCCAGATTCTCCTTTGTCTCCGCCTACACTTGAGTGCCGTCGAATCTTCAATGGGACGAATCTACTTTCGCACTCGTGTAGTAGCAAGAGTACTTAAAGATCTCAGCATACATATATTCGCTGGTCTAGATGGTATACCTACCCTTCTTCTGAAGAGGTGTTCTTCCACAATCCATGCTGGTAAAACTACTGCGTAAGCTTTTTCATCGATCCTACTGTTTAGAACTCTTTCCGAGCAGATGGAAAACAGCATTTGTCCAGCTCGTCCCTAAAAAAGGCGAATCTTCTCTCTCCTCCTACAGGGCCATTGCACTTATGTCCCTTGTTTCCAAAGTCATGGAAACGCTGATAAATCCAGCTCATGAAATATCTCGAAACACGAAAACTTCTCAATGATCGACAGTACGGTTTTCGTAGCAACAGATCCACTGGTGATTTGATGGCATGTCTCACCGAAAAGTGGAACCAAAGTGTACATCAATCTGGCGAAAGCAAGATAGTTGCACTTAATATTTCTAAGGCATTTGACAGAGTTTGGCATCAGGCTCTTTTGTCAAAAATGCGTGCATTTGGGATCGACGACTCTCTTCTCCAATGGATTAGAAATTGTCTTTCGGAACGTTCAATTCAAGTTGTTTTGGACGGTTTCAAGTCTGATATTCACAAAATAAATGCTGGTGTGCCCCTGGGCTCTGTTCTGTCTCCAACACTCTTTTTAATTTTCATCAACGATCTCTTGTCCGTTACTTCTAATCCAATATATTCCTTTGCTGACGACAGTACTCTCTGTTTTTCATATTCGTTCCCGGACTCACGTCCCTGCTCTTTGGCTGTAGAACGGCGTATGTTAAGCTCATTAAATTCCGATATTGACAGCATAACCAATTGGGGAACTATCAACATAGTGGAATTTAATGCTTCCAAAACACAATGCTGTCTGCTGTCGTTAAAGTGATATTTAAACACCCGGCCATTATCCATAAATGGCGCTTGCATATTCGAAACTGAAAAACTTTCCATTTTCTGTATGTGTGTCAATGACAACTTACGTTAGAATGACAACATATTCGATGTCGCCAAAAATGCTGCGAAATGTCTAGGTTTCCTCAAACGATGTAAGAAATACTTTTCCCCTTGTGAGCTGGCCTCGATATAGCATTTATCCGCCCAAAATTGGAGTACAATGTGCATATTTCGTCAGGTGTGCCTAAAACATCTCTGCACCTGCTAGATAAGACTCAAAACCGTGCGATAAATCTCATATGTGATGCTAACATCACCGACGGAATGTCACGTGTCTCACTTTGTTTTATCGCTATTTCCACCATCCACTCTATAGAAATCGCCAGTAGCATTCCGCCTCTTCAAACCTTTAACCGTAACACCCGTCTCGCTATGAATGCTCATCAGTATACCCTCAAGCCTACTTTTGGACGTACTCGTACTCGTGATTCGTTCCTAAGCCGAATAACTCGCTTGTGAAATGACCTGATGAGCTCTCTATTTCTTAGTCATTATAATATTCAGACATTTAAAACCAATGTACATCGGTACCTATCTTTCTTCCCTCCCTAATTTTGTGTGCAAACATTTTAAGGGTACATTAACCCCTTGAGCGACGAAATTTTTCTGACCAAAGAATACTCTTAGATTTTTTGTCCAGTCTGCACTAACAACATTTTGAGACACGGATTCAATAACGAACTGTACGCGATGTTATATTGACTTGTCCAAAATAATTTCAATACAATGGCTTTGATGGGTGTGGTATGCATAATACAATAGATGATGGGTGGCCGCTCAAGTGGTAGTGAACAGTCTTCCAAATCGGAAGTTTTGGTGTTCGAAATATTAATTTTTCCAGTTTACTAAAATTAAGTAAGATGAGTGGTTGACTAGAATACAACAACAAGCCAACTTCCACTAACAATTTAGTCTCCCAATTACATGTTGGATACCACCGATGGAGCGAAATAATCACTGAGGCCAAACATCTTTATTTCTCTTTCTAGCCGATTTTCCGAAAAACTTAAGATATGCTAAGGCATTATAAGTGTATTCATAGCCACTTGAGTGTTAAGTTCTTTTTATTTTTATCGAAGATTCCTTGACGTCCAGAGCACTTCGAAACTCGCTAAGAACAGTCCTCAAACTTCGCCTAAAATCTGTTGTCAACCAACTGAATGAGTGTGGTTTTAGGCCTAGAAAGTCCGTAATTAAACAGACTATGGCAGAAATTGGTAAAGAGCCTTGAATTGAAAATCGACACCCACCGTCTAATATTTGTTGGTTGCATAAAACAGCGTTTATCGGGAAAAATTATACGAAGTTATGTCTGGTTTTGGTGTCCCTGTTTAAATTGTCAGGCTTTGCAGGATGACCATGGAGAAAGCTTGCTATTGTATTTCCTGAAAGGTGAAACTCGCAACTCCAGACTCACAATTTTTCAAATGTCTTTACAACTGCTTGGAAGGAACTGTGGGAGGCATTTGCAAGTATTGAAACAAAATGGATGGGACACTAAAAGAGGGAACATATTAAGTACATGCTGTAATCGGGAAAGAACACACATCAGAAACTCGGTCGAAACGTCACAATAGACATGTATAACTTCAAGATAGTTCTAGGCCTCGCATTTAATATAAACAACATCACATTCAGATACATATCACTTGCTAATCGCTGTTTTTTTGGGGTCTCGAAAAACCAAAATAGCGCTCTATAAAACATTGATCGTCGCGGTCATAGTCCTCTTCTATAACGCTGCGGTTTGGACTTTATTAAAAAATGATGAGGAGACGCTTGGTCGTTTCGAGAGGAAAGAGCTTAGAGTAATCTATGACCCTATACGCATCGACAGAGATTTAGGAGAGAGGGTATATTTAACCAAAAGCTGTACAGAAATGGATTTAGGTAAAAGAATCAGAATTCATTCGCTTATATCGTTGGGATATGTAGAGCGGATCAACCTCAGCGCTCTAGTTCGGAAAGTTTTCGAATCCGCGTGTGAAATTGGAAGCTACTACCAAACAAGAAAGCTATCTCGAGAGGCATGTTGGTTAAGGGCTAGATCCAGCCCGGACTATTGCGCCACCTAAGTATCTATTCACAAAAAATATATGGCATTCTTTTTTGTTTAGAAAAATACATCTTTTTATTAAAACTTATTTCTTACATAAAATCTTAATTTAAACATTATTCAATCATATATTTTACATACACCTTATTGAAAACCCAAATGAGATAAATTCAACGATATACATACAAGGAACGTTATACTCGCATTAGTAACAAATAAATGGAAAAGGAATTTATTAAACATCTTAGACACTTCTCTCTGATTATTAATTACAATTCTATTTTTAGCTTACAAATTATCTTAAAGATATATCATAGCATAAGTCTTAGTCTAAATATAAATATTCTAATAATTTCTAAGTATCAAAAAGAAAACTGAAAAAACCCCTTTTGAAGCGGAAAAGTATATTTGCGAAATTCGTTAAGAGCAAAACAAATATTAATACAACTTTTCGGCGTTGAGGAATTCCGTTTTAAAGAAGTTCTTAATGTTAAATCTATTGATAAAAATTCACGAGGAATTTTTACAAAGAGTAACATTAATATAGTTTTCAAAAGGTTTCGACTAAAAGAATTCCTTTCGTGGGCTTTTAGAAAAATTCATCACAAACCTTAAGAGAAGATTAATTGTCCTCTGAAGATTTGTAGAAACTTTTTTTCCTTTTTGATAGTAAGAAATGGTTTTCTTGAGTTTCGACTAGAATTAAGACCTGTGAACTTGGCCCGCTTGTTTTAAAATAGTCCATAGTCCAATCGGGCCTAGTTTGGATTATGGAAAATTTTAAAACAAAGTCACAAACCTTAACTGTCATCGTATGTATAAAATAACTTAGCAAAATACTTAACATAGACTTAACTTAACTTATGTGACTAAATTGAAGATAGATACCTAAAAGATTCAATTGTCCGTTAACCACTAACTATTTTGAAGAAGATTACCTTAGCTAAGATTTAAATAGTGTGGACACAGTAGGCTAAGGCTGGATGGGTAGTTTTTACTAATCTCGTAAGAATGCGGTATTCTGTCTAAGGCAACCGGATCAGGAACGGTTATCAGGCTTTCGTAAATATTTTTTAGAGAATTTTGAACCCTGGGAGTATGCAAGCAGTCTAAAATATGATTAAACACTGAGCCAGAGTCATTTAGTATACCATCTGGTGTAGGTAGTTCATTGATATCTGAATTAGGTGACATTTGTGAAAAATAGTCGGAAGTGTCGGAAACGTTTGATATCCTTGTCAATGACTGGCAATCTTCCTTCATGTTTGATGAAGGTATTTTTATAGAATTAGGCACATTGTTGGCATTGCAGCACATGTCGTAGTTAGATGGTTTATCGGCAGGATGATTCGAAATCAGTTCATTACTTCTTGTCTGATAGGCAGTCATATTTGGAATGGCATGATTGTTGTAGCTGAAGGGATACGAAATTCTTATATCGGATATAATTTCAACTGGCGGCAGTTCTTGTAATTGTAGTCTTGCATGCGGTGGGATTCCAACATTAATATTTTTCTGATCTTCTGTATTACTTTTGGCAGATTTTTTATGTTTGCCTTTTGGTAATGCTTCCGTTGACGATCTTTTACTTTCCTTCATTTTGTTTCGTCTGCGTTGATTCTTGAACCAATATTTTACAGGAGTAGTATTTAAAGACAATTTAGCTGCGAGTTCTTCAGCTTTTTCGGTATTTACGTAATTGCTTTTTAAAAAGTAGTTTTCGAGTTCAGCCACTTGATCATTCGTGAAAACAGTCCGGCTTCGGCGAACTCTACGCATAACTATGTAGTCAGATGATTTACCTGCTAAATGAAAAAAGTATTAGATTAATAGTTATTTCTGATTATACATCGCAAAGAGATATTAAATAGTAGGTATGTTGGATGCAGAACTCGTTGTATGAAATATGACGATTCAACTTTCGCCAACTGTTCTGTAGACATGTTAGAGAGAGGCTAATCATATATGAAACGAGGAGCTAACATCGAAAGTCTATGGCATACCCCAGAAGGTACTCGTACCAGCGACAAGTCACTAGTTTTTCCAGATCGTATCAAGTATTTGTATAAAAAATGTCAACCTTTGAAGAAAAATCTAAGGAGATCGTTAGATACTGCTTAGACATTTCTCGAAGAAACACATCTGCAGTTGGAAATAATAATCGAAGATATGAAATCGCGAATGTACATTCGGTAAAAGTTCGATCCGATCCCTTAGTTACAAAAAAGGAGAAGTAGTCAAGGAGGCAGGAGTTAGCTGTGTAGGACACAGGCTTATTGATGATAGCAAACGCCATTTAACCAAGGATGCTGGCAGCAGTTAAGCAGCCAAGCTGAGCTTAACTGAGTCTTGTCTAATTCTCAGGTTACAATGAGATCACAGGTAATGAAATCGCCGATGGACTTGCTACATTAGGTCTGCCTGCGTCCTCGGTTAATGCTTCCATTTACAGTTGGGTTTCATATGAGCAGAATTGTGGATGGCACGACTCTCAAGGTTGCCGGCAGACCAAACGAATCAGGTCAGCGGCTTTCGTACCGTCCCTCTGTATAGGAAAGACTACAGGCGGACTGGCGCACTACACTGGACTGCGTATATTTCCGTTTAAAAGGCAGACGCAAGTAACAATTCTGGGTACAAAGAAATTCGAAGTTCTGATGTAATTTCATCAGATGGCATGAACATTAAACCAGAATCAAAAGACAGTCGGCGGCCAATATCATTAAAACTAAAATACGAATTGTACCAAAGACCATGTCCTATATAAACGGGACGGCTTTGAGAGTGTGCTTTCAATTCTTCTCACCAGATTTTCAAATGTATATATTGCATCTTGAACAGAGGATTCTACTCGTATTATAAGCTCGACCATTCTCACCATGGACTTCAATACGAAGAAAGCCAGACTGATAGGCCTGAAGTTCGTAGCGAGCAGGTAGTTATCTTTTACGATAGTGGGTACAAAAGCTACACTTTCTATTCGCCAGGGGTTCGGTATGTACGACAGGTACCAGGCTGGTGGTGAAGTTTTTCATATATTTAGCAATAATATATTGTAGTATGAGACATGACATAAAATCACCAGAGGACCTGTTGCTACTGCCAGTTATTGAGAAGATTTTGTATCTCTATCATGAAATATGATCTAACTATGTTATTTATCAGGATTTTCGTGACCCAAGAAAGAAAGAATGTGAATGCAAATGCTGTGTAGGAGGCCTCTTTACGACGGGCTGGACAAATGATAATTTCCATCTGCTCGAAAAGAGTTGTGAAGAGTAAGATTGATGAAGAAACGTGTGCAGCGGTTTTGCCTTTCCAGAAAAGTGGAAAATATACTATCTGGACCAGCAGATTGTGCTTAGACCTTTTAACATTCTATCTACTAAATGGGTGCAAAAGTACATTAGTCCCATTGAATATTCGATTCGTTCGTTCATAGCTTTTTCTATTACCAAAGGATTCTGTTAGACATGTTTTCTCGAATTTTAAATTCCAAATTTAATAGCTGATATGATAAATGGTCCAAGGGGATGCTACGACAACGAGTTATTTATCAGGATGAGATTTAAAAATAAGTCTATGGAATTGGCGAAATGACTGTTAACGTCTCGTATATGTGTGAACTCAATTAGGCCACACAGAATGTGCAGTGAATGTTATACATATCTCCAGGATGTTAAAGTCACAAATAACTGTCTTAATACATGTGGAAATAGGTATGATAAGTACCCCGTATTTGTGAATATTTCAAATAATGTTGTGTTCAATATTATGAATCATGCTGCCCTTATGATTCCACCAATTTCTTCGACAAAGAAAACAGTAGTCAATACCAAAATGTAGACTTCGGCTCCGTGAACAATTGTATAAGGGGGTATTAGTCTGGATGACTTTCAAAGCTATCTAATAACCCTAAATTGCGCACTTGGAGACCGGTCACTAAATTATGTCTATTAATTACATTTTGACTGGACTGCGCCTCGCTCAGCTGAAATAAAATAATCTTTACTTTACACGGTGAATGTTCCACACTGGATGTTGCAAGGAAAGCAGACAACCGGGGTATAGGAAATGAGAAAAGAAAATAAAAAGCAGTAAACTGCTGAAAGTGTCTGCACCACATGCAGATACATTGGTACATGGATATGTCTTATAGGCATACGACGAAAAATCCTTCATTGTTTTACGAGTGAAGATAAATATAATATAGGATGGTTGTCCAAAAACAGAATGGTTTAAAGTTTTACCCCGGTATAAAAAAGAACAATTTTTTTAAGTTACGAGTATGTTATGGTATTACCTGTATGAAAAAATAAGTTTAGTTCCAGTATAGACATCACTTGTTGTACTCAAATTGTATCACTCGATGTTATAGACAATAATGGACGGTGTGTACTAAAGTAGGAAATATAGTGGCGTGTTTCAAGATTATCGATGTGTCGGGAGAAGATGGCATCAATACAGGTTGAATTACGAGTTGTTAAGATGGCAAGATTTGTATGATTTATGCACAACGAACTTGGTTTAGAAATGAACAACAGTTCAACAGCCAACACAAATTTGGCTCCATCAGGGCTACGTAGATCTAAATTGAGATCACCACTGAGAATTATAGGCATATTGTAATAATGATGATGTTCTAGATTTTCTAACAAACCCCTAAACTTCGGACTATAGGCGAGCAAATTCAAAATGCCCCTGTTCCGGCAACCCATTGTTGTACACACAACACAAGGTAGGTATGTAGGATCAATCGAATAAAAGAAGAGAAGCAAAACAATTATGTATTGACTTTTATATGTCAACTACACACAACCCTTAAACCACCTGCATTACACATAAACAGCGTATCATACTACATCTTTTCCCACAATTGGATGCTTCCTTCCTATCAACCCCTGTTTCCTACAATAAATCGGTGTAAAAAACAAACGTATCCGCACACAGAGTACGATCACTGAACGGTAGAAGGAAAGCAAAAGTAGAATACATTTTGTGACGGACATATTTTTCAGAAAGACAAGCGGTTAGACATATCCATGTCAAAAATTGTATTTTGTATTGCGTTATTTGACTTACAAATGCAGGTCCTTAGGACTTTTGTTTTGAGTGCATCGGCACTTAGATACCGAAATATAGAGATGTGATTGTTACTCTTGTTCAAGAGCTTTATACATCGAATGAATTTATTATCAATCTTTTTCGATTTTTCCGGGAAATCGAGCTCTAAAAGTGAATGCGTATTGCGAATCAAGTAAGCCACATTCTTAGCTCCTTATGACTATCGCATAGTTTATGATAGTATATATAGAATATGTAACGATATTTTAAGAAGTAAATCTTACCTTGAGGTAGAAGAAATAAAGATTTATACAAATTTCAAACTAGCCGAAATGGGTGCGACCGATGTGTCACGCCAAGAACTTCCTGATAAAGAGAACTTGTAGTATGCTCCATGGTTTTTGATATGTCATATCCTATTCGAATTTAAGAAACTTATTACCGACAGAGTTTCGGCCAGTCATATATAGGGCTCCCTTTATTCACGAAATCGTAGTTAGTACTGTATCGACGCCCGCGGTTGAACATAAAAACGCGTCATTTGACAAAAACTCAAGTTGATAGCACTATTCGTTCGCGAGTAATCGTGGGTAAAAAAATTGACACACCCACACACATACACAACCCTTTCAGCACCGGGTTTTAGAATAGTACCGCAGTGTTTCCCTGCTTGTCATACGAGGCGACAAAATGAGGAGCGCAGGGAATGAGGATGGGACTTAAGAGGTCTCAAGAACCCAATAAACTCTTTATGATAAGACGAGTAAGCACCGTCTTTTGATAAGTATTCTCCACCCCCTCAGGGTGGCTACGTGGGATAGAGTAAGAAAAATGGCGAGATTCTGATGTATCCGCAACACCGTGAAAACAGGATCATGTAAACATATGGTAAAGGAAGTGTGTGGGCCTAGCAAACTCCCCACATACCCGATAATTTCTACGTGACGAGACGAGTAACTGCCGTCCTTCAATACGTACCCTACCCTTCTGTAGGGATGTCGACAAAGGATCACATCTACTGGAGGATGCCTACGAATTTGGGGGTGAAGACCGAACGCGGTAAGGTCTTAACTAAGGTATGCCGGAAAAAACGATTACATTTTTGATAGCCATGGGCTGACGTTTTCAGTATTCTGTAATCCTAGTATGTTAGAGTGAAATCTGGCTAAAACGACTTACAGACTAGTGCTGCAAGCGCCCTCGTCCCGAGAAAACCCTGACAGATCGCTCAATGTTCGTTACCGTTAAGTTGATGGTGTAGGTGCCGATGTAATATACCTGTTTAGCACCGATCTGGCTCTGAACACATGAACTCATAAGAGCTTGTGTCGACCCATGCATGGCCTAACTGCTTGCAAAGATAACCATAAGATCCCGTGGTGACTAAACATCCGAACATTGATAACGGCTATGAGTGTGGACTCTAAAAAGATGAATTCAAACAAAACAATCTCTAATCTAAAAACCAACGGAGGCGCAAAAAGAGAGAAATCACGGAGAATCAGGAGAACCCTTTCCAGAGATCCTCCAGAATACCGAGATCTCCTTCTACTCAACAGCAGCAACAAGAGTCCATATTTGTGAAGAGGAACCACAAAAATCAGCGTTCCATATCAAGGAGCTCGTCGAAATGCTTAAGGATGGAAAAAGGCACTCAATCCATCAACCTATGAGGTACGGTATTGAGAGTATAAGACTCCTCTGTGAACTAACTTCGATCCAGTTGCGGGACGACAAAGCCAAGGAGGTAATCAGAAAGAACAACTTTTCGCAAACCTCTCACTGGCTGAAATAAAAGGAGGTTAAAAAAAAGGAACAAACCAACGTGAGGCCAAGCGTAAATAATAATAAGGCACTCTGGGCAACGTGTCTATATGCTCTTCGAAGAATGCAGCGATCTAGAAGGCCAAATTTTCAAGAAAACCTTAACCCTTTTAGACGGCAAGACGCCACTTATGAACTGCGATCAAACAAAGTAATGCTTCAAGCGTCCTTGGGGTACTGCGTATAGGATGGCAATGGCCAATGTCAAGGGCTATAGGGCTCCACATATAACATGCCCCACTCTTTTCCCACAAAGACCACTTTTAACGCATTATATCGAGGAAGCGAACAGGGAAGTAGAAATCCCACAGATATCAAGGGACGAATTGATCAAGGCATGCATAAAAATAGACGATAATAAGGCGCCGAGACCCGACGGAATTCCAAATAAGGCCGTAAAAGCAGCTATCCAGAAAAGACCAGACAACATGCTAGAGATGTCTAAAGGAAGGAATTTTTCCTGACTTGCTGACCACAAAACTGAGGCGATTGTAATAACCGGTCCTAAGACCGTGGATCATATCGTACAACCTTCCACGTTGAAAGCCAAACTGAAATCACCACGTAGAAACGCATGAAATAAAAAGGATTAATGAGGAGGAAAGGATGACCTCAACAACTAGGTGGCAAAATAGATGGCACAACACTGCAAAAGGCCGATGGACCTATAGTTAGTTATATAGAAGTTAGTTCCGTCTATAGAAGTGTGGATAAACCGGACACATGAAAACTGCAACTACCACCTCATGCAGTTCCTGCCCGGTTATGAGGGGTAGGGGTACCTTAAGTATCTGTACCGCTTTGGGCAAGGTAACTCTTCCTTGTGTCCAAATTGTCCGAATGACGACGAAGATTCGGAGCATGAAATATTTTATTGCAGTCGTTTCGCAGAAAGAAGAAACGTACCGATTCCATAGTCCCTCGTCGAACATATGTTACGATCAGAGGAAAACTGGGCCGGAATTTGTGAGTTTATAACCGGTGTGCAGAAAAAACTTCGCCGAATCGAACAAGTACGACGTGCTGAAACAGCAAGGACCCAGGAGAAAACATAGATGCTGACCAGGCTCGCGAAATAATACCTCAAGGGAGTACCGCGGGGAGAGTGGTACACTGCATGTTTTAGAACTGGAGCTACTAGTATCTTTCGGAGATTACACACCCTATGGCGAAACCGCCATCGAATTAATCGACGCATTTAAGGGAAATGCATTCCCAACACTGCAAAGAGTCACTTAAAATTCCGCCAAGTCCAACTGCTTAAAATTGGCCAAACTTCATATCAACCTGAAGATGGAATGGAGGCTATAATTTTGAAAATTGGGAGACAATCAACACCAACGGGAAAAGAAGGAGAACACTATCAGACAGAAGCAACCAACTTAAGGAGCCTACAGCCAAAATCAACAGCAGTAACCGTTTCTCCATCCTGGAGGATTTTTGTATTCTTGGTACAGAAGAAATGTCAGCAAAAAGTAAGTCCGTTCCTACTCCTTAATTACAAAAACCAAAAAGAGTTATTAACAATGAAGAAAATGTAAATTTGAAACCCAAAACCAGATTTTGTCTATTATCTTATTAAAGGCAAATATGTGTCAGATAGTAGACGACCTAAAAAAGAAAGTTCCAGATTTGGAAATTAAAGTTATAAATATAACTAGATTTAAAAGAAAACTATTTCTTAATAACAATAGAGTGCACTCCGAGTTAATCGAGCATCTCCGTAACTCTAAAAACGTCCAACCTCATTCATATACTCTTCCTGAAGAGAAAACCTCCAATTTCATACTGCGCGGATTGACCACTGTTTACCAACCGTCTGAAATTGAGGATGAGCTTAACCAACGTGTACCAAACACAATAGCCGGCGTGAGCATATTCGAAACTTTGAAATCAAAAAGGCAGGAGATAAATTATGACCTTTTCCTTGTTCGATTGCTACCAGGTAGGGATGTACGTGAAATTATTAAAATAAGTCATATGTTTTACACTAGAGTTAAATGGGAGAGGCCTATTGGGAACAAGGGTCCTTTGCAATGCAGAAGGTGCCAGGCTTATTGTCACATCGCTAAAAACTGCGCAAGAGGTATAACTTGTGTTAAGTGTGAAGGACATCACGGTCCTGATGAGTGTGCTCTCAAAAAAGCAGAGGACTCGGCAGCATACTGCGTTAATTTCCAGTCTTTCGGTCACCCTGCCAACTTTAGGGGATGCACCTCCTACAAAAAGTACATAGAAAAACGTAGGTCTATGGTTAAAGTTGCGCTCAATAAAAAGAGCAGAAATGAACTGGTGCCAAAAGATGTCACCAATAACCTCAGCGGCATAAAGCCAGGAATATCTTTTGCTGACCATTTCCGAAACAGCCCCTCCCATTCGGAAGGGAAAACTACCTTGAAAGCTTCCTTGGACTCTCCAAGGAGCTTTTTAATGTAGATGTTGGCAGACTCTTAGCTCGAATAGAGAGTTTCGTAAAAAACAGGCACAATTTTCAAAATAAAGCTGACTTAAGGGGTTACATACGTTTCTCCGCTCAAAAACGGAGCGTTTTTCAAAAAAAATTTTTCGCTACGATATTAAATTAATATAAAAAAAGTAAAATATACATTGTGTAAAGTATTCTTTGATGAATACAAAACTTTATTGACAATTGAAGAAAAACAATTATAAAGTATACATTTCGCCCATCTACGGAAACCACTCTTCAAAAATGTGCTGGGCGGTACCAGGAATTTGAAACAAAAAAAAAACTGTTAAAGTAGATGGATAAAAATAGTCTCTATCATAGCCGTTTTCAAAAATTTCCATTTTTAACAAAATGGCAGCTTTTTGAACGTACGAAGCTATTTTTGACTAAAAAAACAAGTCACATTTTTATTTATAACAAATCTAAAAATTAAGATATCAAAAAAATCCTACGTAGGAGACTAGATAATGCTATTAACAATATCCGTGCGAAATGGCATGCAAATCGGTCGAGTGGTTCAAGAGATATTTCTGGTAGCGACACTGTTTCGAGAAAAACGCAAACAAAATGCAAAATCTTCAGTGTGTCTTGCCTGCGTATCTTCGAAAGCAAAACTGAAAATGTGCTCGAGTAGTGCCTTCTGGAATATTCTGAATTCTAATATTCTTGCTAAGCAGGTATAAATATTTGCGAGGGCACTGACCCGTCATTAGAGAAGGTAGGAAGGCAGAGCAGGCACGCAGCTGCTCATGTCCGCCCGGTCCGAGTCTAACGGTCATAACTTTCTTAATCATTGGAATTTTTGAAAAGTTCTTGCGGCATTTGAATTGCAAAAGAATATAGAATTTTTTCATGAAAAAGAATCGATTTTTTTGAGCGGAGAAACATATGTAACCCTTTAAGTCTTAACTACCTGAAACTTCTAAGTGAAGTTGTAGGAGCATGGCCATAGCGTAATGGCCATAAAAAAATTAAATTTCAACGTTGCGTTCCTTATCGAAAACTCTAGGAGAATCGAGCTCGAGAAAATTCTCCTAAGCAACAAAATATCTATAGCGTTTATACAAATAATTCCTGAGTTAGACAAACGTAACATCTTTGCTGATCGATGTGATGGAGTAATAGTAGGGGGAAACCTCGATGCCAAAAATCCAATATGGGGTGATAACATTATGAATCTTAACGGAGGAAGTCTTAGAAGGTGGATCGTCAGCCCAAATACAAGCTTCACAAATTTAATAGCTGCAAGCCCGTCCTTTCCAAGGAGTTCTGCTTTTCTGGATCAGTTCCTGATCTAACCATCTAATAGACTCAATCAATCCTAACTTTAGCATATACACAATCCCGACGTTCTCTGACCATTTTCCGCTTATTTTGGAAATTGCTTTTGCAGGCGCTATTATCCCTCTTTACGAGCCAAGGGGTTTTATATCATATAAAACTGGGATAGGTTTCGGCGAGACCTAGATAATAAATTGGCTCAACACAAACCCTCAGTAATCTCAAATCTAACTGATACCGAGATTGATGACTACATCAGAAAGTTTAACGGAGCCATAACCCAGGCCATCCAAAACAATACCAAAACAATTTTTCCATCCTACAGAAAGTATGCATCACTTCCGGACCATATCCTCACGCTATACAAGCACAAACACATTTGGCAAAAACGATTAAAAAGAATATTCCACAATAGTTATAAATAATAAGACTACACCCGAATACATTGAGCTATCAGGCAGAATATCATTACTAAGCAAAATCATTAAAGAAAAGGTAGCAAAGTGGCTAAATGGACAGCTCAAAAAGAGACTCTCTAATATAACACCTGGTCCTCACGCATATAAGGATTTAAACAGGCTCATAGGCAAATCGAGAAAAACGAAAATAGGGAACGTTGAAGTTGACGGCATCGCTGTAGTAGATTCTCACAGTAAAGCTCGAGCATTTGGTGAATATTTCAAAAACGTTTACGCAAAACCCACTAACTTAGATCTTCTTACTTCGAGCGAATCAAAGCCCAATTTTCACCTAAAATCTACAATTTCGATATCGAAAACCCCTCTATCACTCCACAGATGTTTACATCAATAACAGAAGTTTCCGGTATAATCCAAAACCTCAACAGCAAAAAATCGGCAGGCCCTGATGGAATCTCTAACTTCGTTCTTAAAAAAATTTCAAATGTAGCCATTGAATATTTGACAATAATTATAAGCAATTGCTTGAACATTGGGTACTTGAACATTGATTGGAAGATTGTCACGTTAATCCCAATAAAAAAGAAGCACACTTACTGGATTTGTCTAACTTTCGTTACTCTCTAATGTGGGCAAAATCCTAGAAAGGGTTATTAGCAACAAAATGGGTGAACATATGATAATTCGTATCAGCATATTCCTGAACATCAATTTGGTTTTCGCAAGGGTCTCTCAACAACACATGCCTTACTTAAGGTACATAACGACGTCACAGCTACCCTCAGAAGTAAAAAATGCACAGTTACCTGTAGTCTTGATGTTGAAAAAGCCTTTAACAGGGTTTGAAGGTTTGCCCTGCTTTATAAGTTGAGTGAAATTGGATATCCCACTGAATTACTTAAGATATTACTTAACTATCTCGAAGATAGATTTGCTACAGTCCAAATACAAGAATGCAAATCTGAGCTACTTCAAATATTCAGTGGCATGCCGCAAGGATCAGTTCTTGCCCCCAGACTATTTAATGATTATATGTTCGATTTTCCTCACACTCCCCTAAGGCATTGTGTATTAAACTCAACTGCGCTGCTTTTTGCTGATGACACCCTTGTGTACGCACATGCAGACTTCCCACACGATGCATTAAGATAGCTTAAAACACATATTGAGCAAATTCTTAAATTTTACTCCAAGTGGGGTATTAAGATAAACATTCTGAAATCTGAAGGAATATGCATAAGGAATGCGTACGGCAGAGGCAAGGAAGGTGCTGTGAGAGACAGCATCGTTATCGTTAAAAATTAATGGCTTGGAAATACCATTTAAGAGGAAATTGACTTATGTAGGAGTGAATTTCACAAAGCTATTCAAAGTTTCGAATATGCTGACGCCCTATTTGAGACACACTTCATTGCAAAACAAAACAAAGCTACTTTTTTACAAAACCTTGATCAGACCGATACTACGAGTAGTATATGCATTTCCCTGCTGGTTTTCTTTTTCAAAATCGGTGGCAGTGGAGTTGGAGATTTTCGAAAGGAAGATTCTAAGATACTGCATTTATAAAAACTTTCAAACTAGAACTAAACGATTCCCTAACTCGACAATTTATAATGATGCTAAGGTAGTTCCTCTGATGACTTATGCAACCAGATGAAGAAAACAATAGTCAAAATGAGTTACTCTGAAAATGATTTGACTCGGGAAATCTATTCATCACAAATCGGTATCACATGGAATGACTCTTATTACCTCTCACCGATCGGTATTGAAATTGAAGAACCCTCCACCGACTCGGGGTGCACTTTACCAGCCTTTTATAAGCAAACAGCCCATGGCTCAAACCGTGGCTAAGCCTAAATTAAATTACAAACATTACCCTAAGTACAAACATAATGAAATTGTGATATTGTCTTAAAAAGAAACCTAGCTGATATTTACAAATAAAAGTTAATATAATATAAGTAGATATAGTCTTAATTTATGTACTTCCAACTCATTATGACCTAGCTGGCATAAATAAAGTAATTGTTAATATTTATTAAATAGTAAAAGAAACAAACACTCAAATCTTATAAAAAAACATGTTCACAATATTTATGTTTCTAAACATTGTAGCATAAGCATGTCAATCCAACTATTAGTATTTGTGATGGAGCGAGAATGCACCTAGCATCTCTCTCCCCCTTAGTCTTTTTATGACGCTGCGACGTCAAAGCAATTGACATAAAACATTCAGTGAGCAAGAGCGCAATAGAAAATAAGAAAAAGATACCACAATGCCCAGTTCGCGAACTCTCACTGAAAGCCATGATTTCGGTGCTTAAGTTTGTGTAGGCCGAGATCTTTTTCGCAATTTTTTCACATTCCAGATCGACAAAGGCCAAACTGTTGCAATTGACTACCTAACTCTTCACTAAATAGTAATATACGTAGTCACAATAACTTACAAAATATAGTAAGATAGTGGAATTGATAACTACTATCAAACTGGTTTGAGAATGCTAGACTTGTTTGCATATAGTTAGAAAGATGTATTCACTTAGTATTGTTTGGCCCGAATTTGCAATGTAATCTCAGAATACAATATTGCATGAACTTGGCAAGGTTCGGAGAAATAATTCTCTGGTTCTGAACCTGCAATACCACTACCCTGAGCCATAATAAAATTCTGATAATGTGCTAGAATTGAATACTATATATGGCTATACTTAGTTGAAGCATATTTGGAATGGTAGGGACACGTAAGCGTTTAATGAATTGCTTGCTAAAGACGTATTGTATATCTACACTCAATGTAGATTTGAGTCATCATTTTTCTAATGAGTTTCATAAATCTCTACTCCAAAATACATAGGCTCCTTGAAGAACAACACAACAGACTCATCCAAAAATTTTACATTGACTTCGAATTAATCTCTTCTCTTCTCTTACCTGTATTGCGATTCTGTTTGGTCAGGTTAGAACGTACATTTCTACACGTTTTCTCGCAATGTTCATCGAATTGCTAAAGAACACTTTTTAAAAAAATAGTGAAAACGAAATTCAATAAACACGAGCTTACCAAAGGTGTGAAATTAGTTGGCAACTGAATGTTTGTCTCTGGCAGATGGAATCTTGGATAAGGTTTCGGTGTCATTTACTGTGCTGGTAGAAATCCTCTGGGCATTGCATTTGGAAAAGTGCTGGGATAGAAATTGCTCAAGAAACAAGGCAGATACCTTCCAAATGAAAAGGTCGACATTAGTTTAAAATTTTAAGGTAAGCACATTTACTAGTATTGCTTTTAACAAGCCCGCTAGACAGAAAGATCATTATACCACTATGTGGTTGAAGATGTTTTTTTTTTTGACATTTACATACCGTTGGCAATTGCTTTTGCTTTCGACACTTTCGTTTAACCGTTACAAAAAAAAGTAAGTGCCCAGAACCATGAGCCAGTTGCACATTGTAAACATTGTATATGGTACCAGATTTCCAAATTACTCAAGCACAATGAACAAAAATTCTCGTACTTTTTTTGGCAGAATTTCTTGCACTGAAGACAAAAAGTTAAAAGATTCGAGTTAAGAAGTTGATTTACGATTTTATTCTTTCGCAAGTTATTCCAAGGAACATTGACTTTGATGTGGTAGTGGTGTTCCCGAGTAATTTAGTTCGCCGACTGCTACGGGTACATATATATATATAAGCATTCCTGTCCACTTCTACGTGTTTATTCTCACGAATAGATAGAATTGCATAAGGACCACATCATAATGCTTATCCCATATCTGTCCATACTAGTAGCCCGCAATACTGGCATACATAATTCGAGGATTATGATTCGCCTGGACATAACGCCTACATACATACTTACCGAACGACACTCTACTCTCTAGCCATACTGTCAGAAATACTACAAAATTACTACTTCGAGTCAATGCACTGGCACCTCTTGAGCTCGTCCCAAAGTTTTAGCTCTTCTTAGCTCGTTCTGCAGACACAATATGAATGCAGATCCCCATCCAGTCGCTCCCAGATCCGGACATGTGACCTACGAAATCCACCGGACTTAACAAGTTTATCCTGTCTTATATCAACCATCTGCAATACAGCACCATAGGCTCCGCATCTTCTTCCTTGCTTGAACATTCCCAATGCAGGGACGAACTATCGTGCCCAAATCTATGGAAATGCCGACGATTCGATGAGTTAGCTTGGGAACTTGATGCCCTTTTCTCCTCTTCCTCTTCTACTGAGGCCTGCAAGGGTCACCAACAGTGTACTGATTGCATCTTATTTCAAAGGGCAGGGACCATTCCAGCTAACATTTCGGCTTCTTCGCCAAAGATTTCTCAAACAGCCTGGCGACAGTTTTTTTTTTAAACTCTTTCATCGCTGGTGCATTCGCCCATACTAGAGTAACATGTTGGAGAACTGAACTGACCACTCTGGACAGCCAGATTCTTGCGAGAGTATCTAAGGGCATTGATATTCGGAAGCATTTGAGAGGGTGCTGCCTTTATCAGCAGTGTTTTCTTGTTGGCGTAGACCTTGATGGGGATCCTGTTACTGCACATAACTTTGAGGTATGTTAGGAACTCCGTTGACCTGATTTCTAGGTTATCAACTCAGAAATTTGCATACTCCACTGCCTTGCGGCTTTAAGTAATGTTAAATTGAATATAAAATTAGAATGTAAGATTCGTCGAAAGACATAGTTTAAGTGTTAGGTTTAGCTTAGAGCGCCCGCATGGGGCCAGTAAGTTAAAATAAGATTATTTGTAAGTTATTTAGGCTAATTTTTAAGCATTTTTTTGTCTAGCATGTAAGAGTAAATTAATTAGTTAAATAAAAATGCATTTAAACTGAAAAAAAAAACTGGTTATTAGGATGGATTCAGTCTTATGTTTGCCTGGTTACAGACCGGCAGACTTATACCAATCCGTGGCCCTCATAACAGTCGTGGCGGACTGTTATGATATGTATGATAATATACTTGGCTGCGGTGACCACGACGATGTCGTCAGTTATTTTGATTAGTACTAGTCGCAGATCTCTATTTTACATTATGTTCAAAAGGAGAAGTCTGAAAACTAATCCAGACGGGACTCCCACAGAAGCACTGTAATTTTTAATGCCATAGTCAGTTTTTGCGGTAAATTTTTCCGCAACAAGTTTGGCTCTCTTTTTCCAGGCAAGTCCCTTCGGTCCCTCTTTTCGTTGAGTGGGAACACCGAGCTCTAGCAGAGGTGGAGGGCAGCCATGGTCCCATCAGCCAGTGGACCACCAACCCCAGACCTCGGAAAACAGCCCACATAGGTTCAACAGTAGGGAGACTCACGACGAACCAGGAACCCCAGGGTGCGACAGGGTGTCCACCAGGAACACCGTTGTTGGAGCCCATAGATAGACGGGATACATGCAACGGGCTGCATCAGACAGGACGTCTGAAAGTCGCCGACGGGTGGGCGAAGGCGATCTCTAGAACAAAAGCCAAGCAACAGGAGGCTTAAATAACACCCCATCCTGCTACCGATGTGGGAGCGGACACCGGCATCACATCCCACAACTGGTGTGGATACAGTTAGCCGAGCTAGCACCGAGCCAATTGATCGATGGGTGAAGAGACAACGATAAACCCGCGGATAAAAATATAAAAATTGAAATTTGCACAGGCACTAGACTAATCTTTTGTGAGGGGCGGTGATGAGTGAAAAAAAGGTTAGAAATTCGTTGTTAGTGTTGTTTGGAATTGAAAATTGAGACTCCGGTGGGCCGCGCATGCGAAAAATCCCGAGAATAGACGGGACACGCTACCCGTTATCTAGCGTTTTTGCGTATCGGGACTGGAAAAAAACAGCGGGTCACTCTATCGGCGAGTGTACCGATAAAGCAATAAAAATAAATCGTCGAGCCCCAACTGGGCTTTATAACGTTGAGGAAATTAAGTTTTTATTTTCTTCCATCTTTTTTCTTTTTGTTCGTTTTTTTCTTCATCGGGGAAGTTTTTCTTTTTTTTCTATCAAAAAGGTTTCGGGATTCCGGAAAATCACGTGGCGCTCAACTCAATTTTCTTGTACCCAGGTCAAGCTGCCATCAAAGCGCTACCTGGAGGAACCCCCAGCTTAGATAGCGGGATCCCAGAGAAGTTATTGTTTGGTTCGGGGCGATATCGGTGCGGAACTAAACATTGCACAGTATGAGACGCCTATTGATGAAGTATGGTGTATCCATTCTGGCCAAGGATCTCCGAATATCTCCTTATCTTTCCCGCTGTATTATTTCAGCTGCTGTATTTAACACCGATGGCGTGCAAAGCATGGTACCCGCAAGTCTATACCACTGCTTTTTTCGGCTACGTCGATCCTTTCTTCTGTTATTGCTTGTCTCTTACTGCAGATTGCCCTGCGCTGCTGTCAGTGATTTATCTAGATGATATTCATAATATTAATTTAACTAGTGCCTTCTTGAGTACCGGCACTTGCTGTCAGCTGCATGCCCACTGTTTTCTGGCTTGACTATCTTGTGCAGACTTTGACTATGTGACTTTCTTCTAAGGAGTTTCTACAGTGTTTGGATCGATCATATCCTATCTTGCAGTGACGCGCCGAAGGGCGGGACTCTGTGAGAGTGATATTTCTCTGCCAGTAGTCTGGCTTCATGTGTCTGCCTCCATGAGAAGGATCTCATCGATTATGCCCCGAAACATAGATATTTATTACAACAACGAGGAAATGGCCATTGAATAAGCCTGATCGTTTTCAGAATTGAAATAGATGGTGGTAAAAGTACCCTAAATGTTTTACGGCAATAATCGCCTTCTTAAGGAGGTTAATGATATGCTAGTATATAAGTTACGTACTCTCTCATTGAACTCATTACATTTGTGGCCCTAGAAAGATATTGCAGTCCTTAAGCTGCGGTAATAAGAGCAATATGAGAGGTTCTATCTTCTGGACACTGTTGTGTGAACCGTTGACTTCAAGCCAAGTTTTTTTTGGAAAGAAAAGAGAAGTAATCGATCTATTGTGCAGAAAACTCCCCAATAGCTCACTTAAGACTAGTTTGAAAAAGATGCAAGAATTTCAATCGAAAAAAGTAATACAAAATTCTTCGAATTTCATAGGCAACTTTCTGTAAATATTTGTGCAAAAACATCAAAACATTTAAAACCCGCAGACTACTCAAAGACCTCAAAAGTTACAAATCAGCCAGACTGGAAATCAGACGATAACTATGTAGACTAAATCTCGGCTCAATGCTCAAAACTCGCTTCACAGGTAATACAGGGTGGATGTGGCTCAAGTGGTAGTCAATTGACGCCCGAAAGAAATTATTTTTTTCAGGCAACTAAATTCACGTAAGATGAGTGGTTGCTTCATAAAAGTGAAGATATGTATAGTGCGGGACTGCACTTCAAAATCTAGGAGGCAGAATTGAATATATACTCGAGAACAAAAAGCACGTGTCGGGTGCCTTCGTAAAGATTGAGAGTGCATTTGTCAGTCAGGTAGATAACACAGCGTAAAGGATCCACTAACTATTGTATATGAATTAAGACAATGCTGATTAATAGAAGCTCGATACTGGTATGAACAATCGTTTCCCTGTTATGGTGCAATATGATTGACCCTCTGACTAATAAACCATCAGTTTGAAGATCAACACTCAACAACACATAAGCACTAAGTAGATAAGGAAAATGTAGTGTTTATCAAAATATTAGACTATTTGCTCCAAATCGAACTCCTTACTCGTGTATTAGAATAGTATAAATGCGCTTTCAGAACCAAGTTTTAAAACCATAGAACCGATTATCTACACTGAAGGAATACTCGTAATAATAGTAATGGCATTAACAATACATATGCACATATGGTATGTACATATACTGGTTTCATCATGCTCGATAGAACAGTTTGTCTAAGTTGTACAAGAGCTTCCATTAGCACGATTGTCTGTTTTCTAACTTATGAATCCCCCTCCCATTGATGCTCTCTCCTAAACCTATTATATCTTACTTTTTAAAACGAATTTACATGACTTTAACTAGTATTTATTATGCGGGTTCTCTTCTTTTACGTATAACGTTTGTTTCCAAATAAAGCGGCTGTGGTTGTAAATAAAGGGTCCGCCATCTAACGTTTTTTTTTTCAACTAGTGCTTATTTCGTGAATAGTAACACTTAGCTCATGTCTGATATGATAGATAATTAGTTTTATCCTTCCGCTGAACGAATATGGTTGTGTATACACTTGAACAATGCTGGGAAATATTGCGACATTACTTTGAAAATCATGGTAATGTTGCAGAATGTGTGCGAAAATTGCGTACGGATTTTGGAAGAAGAGAAGCACCGTCAGCTCCGTATGTTCGTTATCTTGTGAAAAAAGTGAAAGAAACTGGCATCCTCATCGATAAAACAAAGCGTGAAAAGCCAAAAACAGTGCGTACACCCGAGAATATTGCTGCTGTGCCAGAAAGTGTGCGTGAAGCGCCATCAACATCAATTCACCGTCGTTCTCAACAATTGAACATTTCGGAGACATCATTGAGACGAATTTTGCATAAAGACCTTGGTATGACGCCATACAAAGTCCAATTGGTTCAGGAGTTGAAGCCAACTGACCATCCAATGCGTTTTCGCTTCGCTAAGTGGGCCTGCTTAGAGAAGATGCCGATTTTGCCAAAAAAATCATCTTTTCAGATGAAGCTCATTTTGATCTTGGCGGGTATGTAAACAAGCAAAATTGTCGCATTTGGGGCACAAAAAACCCGCACGCATATATTGAAAAGCCGATACACCCAAAACGAGTCACTTTTTGGTGCGGATTTTGGTCCAGAGGCATAATTGGGCCATTTTTCTTCGAAAATGAGCAAGGAGTGGCCGTTACAGTCAATGGCGATCGTTATCGGGCCATGTTGAACGAATTTTTGTTCACAAAAATTGAAGAGGAGGATATTGGCAACATTTGGTTTCAACAGGACGGCGCTACGTGCCACACAGCCGACGCTACACTCGATGTTTTGCGCCCTGTTTTTGAAGATCGCATTATCAGCCGCAGAGCTGATGTCGTTTGGCCACCTCGGAGCTGTGATTTGACACCGTTGGACTATTATTTGTGGGGTGCCGTAAAAGATAAGTGTTACGCCGACAAGCCAGAGACAATTGACGCTTTAAAGGACAATATTGGTGAAGCCATTGGTGAAATACAGCTGCACACAATCGATAATGTGCTTAAAAATTGGACCGATCGTGTAGGCTACTGCATGGCCAGCCGAGGCAGCCATTTGAATGAAATTATTTTCCATTATTAACCGGAAGGATAAAACTAATTATCTGTAAAATCTGACATGAGCGTGTTACCATTCACGAAATAAGTACTAGTTGAAAAAAAAACGTTAGATGGCGGACCCTTTATTATATATGTTAACAACGTCAATAATGAATTTATGCAAATTATAATATGTACGAGTAGTATAATATTGCACCAGATAGCAATATGACACCGGATTCGCATTTGTTACCTACGGAATCTGGAGCAGATTAGCTTTAAAGAGAAGTAAGAAAACTTTTTGTCTTAATTGCTGTGCTTCACCAGGAAAGACTTGTTACTGGCTTATGACACCGGATTCGCATTTATTTCCCACGGAATATGGAGCAGATTAGATTCAAATAGAAGTAAGAAACATTTTTGTCTTACTTGCTGTGCTTCACCAGGAAAGACTTCCTACTGGCTTCTCCAGTGAACGTCCACACTCCAATCACATTTGACACACTGATGTCGTGGGTACTCATTCTCTATGCACTTTATCACTGAAGCGATTCTGAAGTTTTTTCCGAAAGCTGCAAATTTCTTCTTCACCTTGTTCCCTAGAAAAAACAAAGATCTACTCAAAGACGAAAAATAGTTCCGTTTCACTATGTGGCCTACGTAACTGCGATCAATAACATATGCTGAATGGTAGACTCTTGAAATTCGGCTCAGATCGAATTAGGTGGCAAGCTATCGCCAAGAAATTTGGCGACACCAAAATCTAACTTAGAAGTACATACATATATTGTTCAATCGGTGAGTGAAAAATCTTTGGCGACCTTTTCAATTTTTCTGACGAAATGCCCATAAAAAAGTAAAAAAGTTTCCTGCAATATCATTTTCAATTTCCTACAGTGTACGTTCATTTGCTTTTTAGGAGATCTAAGGGCATTTTTTCAGTGTATACAAATACTTTCATAATCATTTGAAAAAGGGAATCAGGGATACTTATTTCAAAACAAAACGAAACAACTTATTTTTATACTAATTCACGTTTTATTATATATTTTAAATAAACAATAGTACTTGCACATAGCTAATTGCGTCTTTCATTAGCAAAACCACAACGAAGAATAAGGACGATGAATACAATCCATAAAAAGTGATATGAAAAAAGGAAAGATTGGCATCCAAGATGATTGGCATAACTGCGATGTTAAACGAATTGTTTAACACTCTATTTCACAGAGGGCCAGTGTGTTCCCACTCGCTGAAAGCGGGACCACAATTGGCTAGCATATTTGATAAGGGGCCGGACAAGAGTAATGTAAAGTGACCTTGTCACATAAGGGTTACAAAATTTTTTAGACCATCATTTGATAAAACAAAGCGATGAGTTAGCTTTAAGGATTATCTCACCAATATGCGAACGGAAGTTTAACTTTCTATCATATAATATTCCAAGGTCACGAAGGGATTGAACTTGTGGCACAGGTTGGTCATGCAGGTCGAGGGGGAGATTGATTGGACTTACGAGACAAAGTCATAGATTGAACTTTGGAGACATTAAGTTCTAAGCAAATTTTTAGACACCAGGTGGAAAACTTATCGAAGTCTTCTTGAAGGAGAATATAGTCTTGAGGTGAAGAAATAGTTTTGGAGAACTTAGTGTCATCGGCGTTAATGGATACGGAGCAGTGTTTAATAATCCTCTCAATATCGTTTATAGTTAAAATGAAAAAGAGGGGACCTAGATGGCTGCCTTGCAGGACACCAGAAGTGAACACTATAATAACGATTCTCCAGACAAGAAGATATCCATTTTAACAATATGGGGTCAAAACCGAGGGAAGTCAATTTGAAAAGGATCAATTGATGTAATATTGTATCGAAGTCCTTAGCGAAATCTGTAGCAATAACATCGATTTCGTTGCCATTTTCTAGGGCTGAAAGCGCAAAGTATCCGAATTCAACTAAATTTGTAGTAGTTGTTCTACCTTTCAGAAATCCATGCTGGCTGGGTGATATAAGCGACTTCCACTGAAAGCTGAGAACTTCATATAAACAACTTTCGAACATTTTAGGTTTGTTAGAAAGCTTAGCAATTGGCCGGTAGTTGGTTAGTTCATTCTTTAATCCCTTTTTGTGAACCGGGGTAATGAAAGGGGTCTTCCAAACTTGGAGTAATTCCACATGTGTGAGGAACAGATGAAATAGGAAGGAAAGTGGCCGCGAAAGATTGGAGGCAGACTTTTTGAGAAATATTGCTGGAAGCCCGTCTGGCTCGAGTAAAAATTCAAATCAAAAGATTGAGTGAGAGAGGGGCCAATGGAAAAAATGGGGAAGGTACTTGAAATATATGCCAATTATGGAAGTTGTCTGCAAATGATTGTTTAAAAAAGTTTGTAAAATAGTTGGCAATAGTATGTGGGTCGGTCGATGATATATTATCGAACGAGAGGGAGGGGGTATATCAGTCTGATTTTCTTTGTAGTTGACGAATTGATAAAATGTCTTAGGATCGTTGATAAGGTTGGTCTGCGCTGCGTCGAGAAAAAGCTGATACAGACAGTTATAGAGTTGGGTGAATTGTAGGTAGGCTCCAAGATAGTTGGAATAGTAATAATAAGAATTGGTGAGAAGAAATCATTGATGAAACGCTTGAACGATTGGACTGCATTTCGTAAACCATAACGTCTCCAGTCTCCACTTTTCTTTTTTGTCATGTCAAGCGGACTGGCCCAAGGACTTTCAGATGGTCTGGCATGTCCCAACTCCATCATAAGCTTGAATTCCGCTTTCGCTATTTTCAGTCGTTCCGGACGCAGCTGTCTAACACGTTGAGCACGCTGAGGTCCTATGGTTGAGATGTGATGCCTCACGTGGTGTTTCGTTCCTGAGCTGTTGGATGGATTTCCAAGGAGTTCTAGGAATTCCTTAAGGATAGAATAGTTTGCTACTTTCCTATATTGAAGTGACGGAAACTATAGGAGCTGGTACTCTGGAACGTTTTGTCTGTAGTCCTGTTACTGGATCTAATAGATGTATAAGTTGACAGGGACATGTGGCACCATCAGTAACCACCTGGTGGTGGTTGGAGTTTTCCTACTTTAGCGGCCATGAACACAGTGTAGCACACTTTTTAGCGTTGTCGGCAAATCGGCGATGGTAATATAAGATTGATGAAGCTGGAGATTTGTTCTCTTTAACCATTGAACTATGGCGTCGTGCAGGTGCCGCACTGTGAGAACGGTTATCTTTATTGCTTGTAAAAAACCGCTCTAATTTTTGCTATAGCGTCTCGACTTGTCTGGAAAGCTATTGAACCTGTTCATGAACATTAGCCAGAGAGTTCTGGTGAAAGTGGCATCTAAAAGGTTATCACCTAGACGATGCATCTCTACCAGGAGATCTGATGGACGTTTGCTACCGAGTTCTAAACCAGAAGGGTTTAGGGTTTTGAACTGTCGTTCCTGAGAAATTCAAAAATGGTTCAACAGGGCCTCTTTAATGGTTCTATTCTTATCTTGTACATTAGGCTTGATAATTATATGCTTAATCACAGATAATGTGTCCTGGTCTAGACGAGCGATGACAGCATGATGCTTAGTCGAGTCGGCAGTTATTCTTTGGCTATGAAATTGTGATTCGATGCACGCGAACAATAGCTTTACTTTTGTGTTCTAGAGCGGTGGTAGTTCAACTCGCTCGACACGGTCTAATTGCGTGTGTACATGCTCTGCATTATTTGCTGAGCAACTTGCTTGTGGTTTTAACTGCTCTACGCCGATGGGAACTATCGGTGGTATGTCACCGTTGTTGTTCTGTGCCATTTTATTTAATTTGGTTTATTATTATTATTATTGTGATATTCTTTTAAATGTGAGCAGCGTCATCTATGTATATTTACATAGCAGAAGATTTCGATACTAGAATATCGGACTCCAACTTTGGTGAATGGAGAATGGAATCGAATTTTCTAGCGATGGCGAGAATTGTTCTCGAAATATGTCATTCGAGTATAAATATCAGCATCCCCAAAGTATGCAAGTAAGTCCATCAGTTGAATTTGAAGTGGTTGAGGTAAAAGATAACAAAAGTATAAGCGGTTGATAAATTGGATTGTAATGAGATAAATTGTGAATTGTAACTGTATTGAATAAAGCGATTTGTGTTGAAAAGAATAAGTTCTATAATTTGTACCCTAGTTCCACCATTTGTTCTGTGTTAGGGACACGATTCTGATACGCCTTTGTCGAAAATGGACGAACAAAAGAATCTGAAGAACAAATTCGACAAACAAAGGAAATATCTATACGAACAGAAGAATAGCCTCGAACAAAAAATGGACGAACAGAAGATAAATCTAGACGAACAAAAGAACAGCCTACAGGGCCTTCAACAGAAAATAATATAAAATATGTATAAGAATAATCTGGAAGAACAAAAGAACATCCTCTAGCAAAAGTTCGAAGAAATCGATGACAAATTTGAAAGAATAGAGAAGAATGTTGATGAAAAATTCGAACACATGGACAGCAAAGTTGAACAAATGGCAAAAGAGCTCGACACAGTGCGAAAACAGAAACTCTAAGAATGTTCTTTAATGTCCAAGGAGAAAAGAGTAGGATTCAACTCATTCGATGGCTAGACCTCATGGTCTACTTATAAGAAGAAGTTTGAAATGGCTGTTTGTGCAAACGACTGGGACAATGAGGAAAAGTGCTTTGCCCTAACAATGGCTTTGCACGGTCCTACAGCAGAATTGTTGCACACAATAGACATCGAAAACCATAAAGTTTATGTGGCTTTAGTACAGGCTATCGAGAAACGGTCTGGGGATAGTCACATGCAGGAGGTTTACAAGGTGCAATTGCAAAGCCGAACGCAGCAAAGAGGAGAAACACTGCAGCAGCTCCAGGCAGAGTGGACTGGCACATTTGTCATACCCCACCGCTGCCAAGGGAAGCACTTGCCTTCGCTCTGGCGATGGAAGCAGCCGATCAGGCTTCCAAGGAAACGCATTTCGTCAGGGAAGTAGCATCTGCTCCTGCGCAAGAATTAGTGTCGAGGAATGAGATACTCCATGGGATACTGTAATGAAATAGGTCATTGTAAAAGGTAGTGTAAAGAACCGGTACGATGAAAAGGCTGCATGCATTGCAGAAAACAAGTAAATAGAGGAAGGAACCGGTAGCAACTGCTATCAAAAAGCCGGCCATCCTTCCCGAAGCCATCAGTCGCCAAGAGCACGAGTTGACGGCCCCAGGATCACCATCCAAGTCTCGCTGGCAAAGCGATGAAATAAAGAGGTCTTCTGGTGGAAATAGTAAGCGGTAAGGTGAACTGGATGGCAACAACAACAACACACAGAGGTGCCACGGCCTCAATCATCAGGAACTTGTACAGAAGTTCTGGCTGCATAACATCAGCAGTTACAGCTTGCGAACAGCTGCAGGAGCAACGATTAAGGTATATGGTAAAGTTCGCATAAAAATCCAGCTGCCCGGAAAAATATTCTCTCACGCGTTTCTGGTGCTGACATATGTGACGACTGCATCATTGGTACAGACTTCATGAGAGAACATGGACTAGTAGTCGACTTGGGGGCAGAAACCCCGAAATACGGAAGCATAGAGGTGATATACGGAAACGCCAATACTTCTTAACCCATTTATGCCCACTGTTGCGTTAACGCAACAAAAAAGGTAGTAAGCCTTTCCGAATTTTAAATTTTTGAATTTATCAAGAAATTGCATTTGGAAAGTGCAGTTACACATTCAAAATAGTAGGCTTTGCATTTCGTGTTACTTTAAACTTTTCGGTGTGTGAAAAAGTTGGTTTTTTGTGACTATAGATTGTGAAAATAAATTTTAAAGAAAAAAAAGTAAAGTGGTTTTAAAAAATTAATAAAATCTGATATTTGGCATCAGGGTTATTGCAACTACATAAACATAAGTGTGATAAAATAAAAACCTGATCAGAAAAGCATATTTATCATATTATTATATCAAGCTGAATAATGGCGTTGCGTTAACGCATCAATGGGATATGCAAGTGTTTGATATATTTTTTTTATGTGGGAATAAATGTCTAACTGTTGGAGAAATTTTGGAGTTTCTAGAAAACTTGACTCAAGGCGATGATGTTCCAGATGCAATTTTTATAACTCCTACAGAAGATGGAAACTTAACCGATGAAGAGTCGGGAGATGAGGAGAATGAAGATGCAAATCGACTGGGAAGTAGGCAACTTTTGTCCAGTGGAGAAATGATATTTCATAAAGACAGCAGCGCAGACGCTCGTCTAATCACATCGGAAGCTCCTACACAAATGAGGTTTAGAATTCCCCAAAAGTGGAAACGTGGTACGGAGGAAAACCTTACCTTGAAAACTATGGTTTACAACAATAAGTTTTCAGATGTAAGTTATCCTAAGCCTCTTACCTTATCTTCTGAGAGCCATGCTATTTTTTTCTTTGAACTTTTTATGGACGAAGAAATTATTAATGTAATTGTCGAAAAAACAAAAGCCTGTTCACTTATAAGAATAAGATACGAGTACTTCAAGTCGATAAAAATGAAATATATACATTTATTGAAATACTTATAATAAACGGATATATTCATATAACAAGAAGGTGAATGTTTTGGGAGTCCCGCGAAGACGCTCATAACGCTTTAGTTGTTGAAGCTATGAGAAGAAATAAATTTGAAGACTTTTTTCCAATTTTTACTTTGTTCAACCAATACTACTCCCCTCTTCAAGGGACAGGATACGTAAGGTAAGCGCAATTCAAGGTAGCATTAGTTTTTACAAACACGTGTTCACTAGCACACTATCTTCCAGGATACGTAAGGTAAGCGCAATTCAAGGTAGCATTAGTTTTTACAAACACGTGTTCACTAGCACACTATCTTCCAACAGATTCGACCTCTGCTTAATAACCTAAATACAAAATTGTTGCTATACTGTCCGATGGAATGCAGTATATCTATTGACGAATCCATGATTCCATACTTCGGAAAACATAGTTGCAAGCAGTTTCTTCGGAATAAGCCCATAGGATTCGGATATAAAGCTTGGGTAGCGGCTTTGAAGTTCGGATACTGTCTTCAGTTTGATATTTATCAAAGAAAAAGACAGGATAGAGATCCTCTTTTAGGATTAGGAGAATCAGTGGTTCTGGACTTTAGCAAAACGATCGCCAACGAGTTCCCCTTGTTTAAATTTTCATTATTTTTCGATAACTGTTTTTCAAGCCCAGATCTTATATACAAACTTTCGCTAATGGCATTCGGTGGAGAACCGGTTGAAAATTATAAAATTGGAAGATAGAAAAAATTTTTTACAGAAAGATAGGGGTTACTTTACCACGTACTATGATAAAGAAACTGGCCAAATTGTAACAAGCTGGAAAGACAAAAATATAGTTACTATGGTGTCCAAAGTCTACGGTACTTATCCAATTAAGAGTGTAAAAAGGTTTTCATTTGCTGAGAAAAGGAGGATAGATATCCCTCAACCAAACGTCAATCATGAGTACAACTCTCATATGGGTGGTGTAGGTTTGCTAGATGAGCACATTTTGTGCTACTGAATTGGATTTCGAGGAAAGAAATGGTACACCTCCATTGTTACGTGGATGATTGATCTAGCCATTGTTAATGCGTGGTCCTTAAACAAATATTGTGGAAAAGGCTTAGATCAATTGGAGTTCAGGAGGCAACTGGCAATTGGTCTTTTGAAAAAATACGGTTACTGACCTGTGCGAAGTGGAAGACCGAAAACGTATGATCCAGAAGAAAGAGTCTGTGATGGCCGTTCGTCGGAGGAAAAAAAAAAATAATATTCCTTTTAGTGGACGTATTTTATTTTCTGAAAAGGATTATAATTAGTTACAATATAAATATATAAATAAATGATTTAGAATTTTTTCGTGTCCTCCTTGCTTAAAGAACGCCATCACAATGAGGGATAAAACAAATGGCCGACAAAATGAATGAAGGATAAAATGGCCGAAGCCAAACGATGAGGCCGGAAGTTCGCGAAGTGATCAGTTTTTCACAATAATTTAAATCGATTGCGTTCAGGTTTTAAGCAAGGAGGACATTACAAGGAAATAAAACTTTTTAGTCTAGTACAATTTATGATATACACATGTTAAAACAGTGACAACATCCCGGGCCCCGTGAATCGCGATTCACCAACGTCCAGTTTAGCTAGCATACATGCCGGTCGCCTAAGCACACCCGCTTTCATTTTTACGTCAGCAATTCTAACCTGACAATCTTTACCTGGGAATACCTGAACCACTTTTAGCATGGGCCACTTCGACCGGTGCACACTGCTGTCGCAAATTAAAACGATGTCGTTCACTGCCAGGGGGTCGACTGTACGCCGGTATAGATCAGGTAGGTATTCTGACAGCCACCTGTTCCAGAACCGGTGCTGCGCCTGCTGTACCTTACGCCACTGCTTTCTGGTAACCTTCAAGTCTTTTTCCCTAGGCTGAGGCAGCTGTTGTGAGTTAGGCACACCTAAAAGAAAATGATTAGGGGTTAATAGTTCATCCGTGGGTGTGTCTAGAGGAACGTAAGTTAGAGGCCGAGAGTTAACTATGTTTTCAGCCTCGTACATTAAACTATAAAGGCTGTGTTCTTGCAAATTCTCGCGGTACAAGGCATGTCCCATAGCTCGCTTAACGCTTCGTACCAAACGTTCCCAACATCCTCCTGCATGAGGGCTTAGCGGGCAGTTGAAGATCCATTCGATGTTCGAGTTCGCAAGAGTGTCCGAAATAAGACCGTGATCCAATTGTTGAAGCTGCCTTTAAGTTCTCTGTCCGCCCCTACGAAATTAGTACCATTATCTGTCCGAATGCGCACAGGTATCCCTCGTCGGTTGATAAAATTTCGAATGCTGATCAAACACGCATCAGTAGTAAGATCTCTCACTATTTCTAAGTGCACCGCCCGAATCGTAAGGCACGTGAACAACGCAATCCACCGCTTCTCCGTGCGTCGTCCAGCGACGACGAATATCGGTTACATGTAATCGATCCCAATGTACAAAAATGGTAATTAATCTGTCTTCGGGCAGCTGTCCCATTAGGGGTATTTGCGGCTTGACCCGCTCCTTTCGGCAAACCAGACATTTTTTTGACGCCGCACGACTGTTCGCATATGTGGTATCCAAAGGCGTCTTCTTAACTCACTTATTATGGTTCCTTCGTTTTGATATTTCCATTTATTATGGTATGAAACCACAATAAGATTTGTGACATGGTGCTTCTGAGGCATTATTATAAGATAGCGAGTATATGCTGGAACAGCTAGAGCGGAATTGATGCGGCCATTTATTCGAATTACGCCATAATCATCTAAGTACGGGCTCAGCTTCCTTATACTACTGCTGGAATCCACAGGTTTTTTTTCTTTTAATTGTTCGTACTCGTCGGCATAAACCGCCATCTGGACGCTACGGCATATAGTAAGTTCCGCGTTCAGCAATTCGTATGTCTTCAATCCACCGTCTTCTCTCCAACTTGGTACCACAGTTCTCTCGAAACCGTAGTATCCAGCCAATAACCCTTTTTAATCGCTTGTAACACGAAAAGCCTCCAAATAAGTCGTTGTTGTTAATAAAGAGGAACGTCGCTCTGGTTCGAAGTTCCTGCTGCGTTCCTGAAATGCGCTCCATTTTTGGCCATTCCGACTCCTTATGCTTTAGAAATTCCGGCCCGGTAAGCCAAAACGATTCACGCCTCCTCCATAGTCCGCGGGGTTGGCAGTACCTGGTAACCATCTCCACCATCGGACCTTTCCAGGTTCTTCAAGAATTCTCCAGTATGCCGCCGCTGCGTGTGCTTGTTCACTTGCATCAGCAAAGATATGTAGTTCAACTGGTTTCCGGGTGAACGCGCTACTATAACAACGAGGAACCCTTACATTTTCAACTTCCTTTAATCTAAGCATCCAATTCGACCAGATAACATAGGTTTCATCAGATATTTCCTTATCCCACTCTAGTCACTTGCGCCAAGCAGATTGGCGATCAAAGAATACTCTGCCGCTAGACCAAATGGTTCAAAAACTGACATAGAGATAGCCAGCATCTCACGTTTAGTCGGTCTCCTACTGCCTAGAAGTAGGACTGGATCAATTTTCCCGAAGGCCATAATGAATTTTAAATTATCCCTGATAGTATCCCAATATAAGCCGAGTACCTTCCCATAGTTCTCAGAGTTTCCTTTGTCCAAGTTTAAGATCGGAGATCTCGGATCCGGTTCACCCAGTTTCCGCGCTACTTCCATCGAATTCGACAAAAAATGTTTCAGTGCAAACCCTCCTTGTTTCTGAATCCAAACGATCTCCTTAGAAATGCGTGTGGGTTCTGCTTCCGAGGAAAAGCAATGAACAAAATCATCAACGTAATGATTATTTGTTATCGCATCCACGGCTGCTGGGAATATATCTCGAAACTCTTGTGCATTCCTACTCATCACAAACTGTGCCGAGCACGGTGAACAAGTGGCTCCGAAGATCATCGATGTCATGACATACTCATACTATGCATTGGCTCCTTGGGGATGAGTCCGCCATAGAAAACGCTGTGCCGTTTGGTCTTCTTCGCGAATTTTTACCTGGTGAAACATTTCGGCTATATCTGCACAAACTCCTACTTGCCTTTGCCTAAACTTCATCAAAACTGTTGTTAATGATCGGAAACCGTCTGGACCACTAAGCAGCATTGAGTTAAGAGAAGTTCCGCTAGACGCAGCTTCTCAGGTTTATTCGGGTTAACAACTCCAAAGTGCGGTAAGTACCAAGTACGTTCTCCCCTTTCCGCTGCTTCAGGGGCATTTAATTTTCTTGAGTAACCCTTCCTTTCATACTCGGTTATGAGTCAAGAATATTCACGGTGAAAGTCCTCGTTCTGCTGAAACTTCATTTCCAGTGCGAAAAGCCCTTTCTCAGCCATCTCTCTACTCGACGGTAAACAAACATCGTCGCTTTTCCACAGAAGCCCCATCTCGAAATGCGTAGCTAAACGTTTAGTTGTTCTTTCTAGCAATTGTTTTGCTCTTGAAAGGTCAGCAGACTCGACTACCTTTTCCACCTGTCTTCCACTATGTAGCCTCTTACCAACTCTTCCAATTTCTCTTGACAACCAAACTGCGTAAAATACATTGGACTTCTGAGAATCGGATGCTTTTCGGTGCTACCGTAGACAACCCATCCAAGTTTTGTTGACACTACAGCTGAACCCTTCCAACCATCGGCAATAATTCTACGCGAAACTCCCAAGTGAATATTATCAAGACCAATTAGTATTTCCAGTGTCGCAGCTGCATATTCGTCTAGTGAAAGGCCTTTCGGCAGACGGTACTTCACTCGTAGTTCGCTGACGCGCAGGGTTTGTATAGGCATTCGTAAATCCGTGGCTGTTCTAACGTTTTTTATATCAAATATTTTATTACCTGGCTGCAACCCCGAAATCTTCAGATTAACCCTTCTGTATGGCTCTGTTATGGTGTTACTAGAGAACCATTGCATGATTAAAGTCTCTTCAGGTCCTTTTAGTCCTAGGCGATCCGCTAAATTTTTGTTTACTAATGAGATTGATGAGCCCTCATCTATGAATGCAAAGCTCTTTACCACAAGCCCGTTCGAATACAATTTTACTGGAAGGATTTTAAAAAGCAGCCCTTCATTCGAAAAATGAAGAGTGTTTTTGATTCTACTAAAAGGATTTAGATGAAGGAGAGGAACAAACTCAGAATTGAAAAAAAGGAAACACTTGATTCAGAACGTTATAAAATTTATTTGAACAAGAGTATACTCATCTGTCGGCTGCGGTTGAAATCCAAGTGGACGAGAATATTGGAGATTAAAGATCATGACAACGAACCACCACGCACATACACATCATGCGTGCATTATTTTGTTGGTGTTGAAGTGCATAGAATTACGATGGTGTGCAGATCGTACGATGGATTCTGGTGCACATGCATTAGTGTGAATGTGTGGGTGGCGAATCGTCTGATATCTTGAACAGTAAGTGCATGATCGAAGTACAGTGAGTAACAAATGCTATCAATTAATATTATATCTATAAAATATACAAATACCAACGAATAAATATATGTCCATTCCTGAACATCCCGGCCCGCCTGGAACTAGTTTCCAGGAACATGGTAGAACAGCTAATTTTGTTATTGGGCGTACAAACGAGCCCCGACTCGTCTTAATTGTGGCCACACGAACATGTCCATCTGCTCCTGGTGCTACTGCTTCAATTTTACCGAGAAGCCACTTTGTTGGAGGAAGATTCGGTTCCATTAGCACAACTATGTCGCCAGGTTTTAAGCTTGTGTTGGTTTTCTGCCACTTCGACCGCGTCTGAAGTGTTGTAAGATATTCATTACTCCAGCGTTTCCAAAATCCTCACACCATGTTTTGGAGGTGATTCCAGTGTTGTAGACGATTTAAAGGTTTGCTCAACAGGCAATGTTCTGGAACAGCCGTATATGGTTCACCTATGAGAAAATGAGCGGGCGTTAGAGGATTTAAATCATCATCAGACACATAACACAAAGGACGAGAATTCAAAATAGACTCAATTTGAATGAGTACTGTGTATAGTTCCTCAAATGTCAAAATGGAAGATCCAATAACTCGGCGTAGGTGTAGTTTGACCGTCTTTACACCAGCCTCCCATAAACCGCCGAAATGTGGTGCAGATGGTGGGATAAAATGCCATGCGATGTTGTCCCTGGCCAGCGATGTAGCGATGCTTTCATTGTGGGTCTCTGACATAAGTAACTTATGCATATCATTTAGCCAACGACGAGCACCTTGAAAAATGGTTCCATTATCGCTATAGATATTGGAACACAAACCACGACGAGATACAAACCGGCGCAAGGCAGCGAGGAAAGCATCAGTAGTGAGATCATTCACCAGTTCCAAATGAACAGCCTTTGTTGATAAGCATACGAACAGTGCAATGTATGCTTTTGAAAATTTAGGGTTACGACCTCGAGAGAGCCTTATGGTGATTGGTCCAACATAATCGCACCCAGTGTTAGTGAAAGGGCGGCTTGGTGCAATTCTCTGAGCTGGTAAATCACCCATCAGTTGCTGACTTGTTTGCTTCCGTTGCATAAAGCAGATTTTACAGTGGCGGACTATCTTCCGGATGAGATTTCGACTACCCAAAATCCAGTAACGCTGTCGAACTATTGCAAATGTCTCAGATACTCCGGTATGTAAGTAGTTGTTGTGTATGTCTGCTATAATGAGAAAAGAAATTCTATTATTTTTAGGAAGAAGAATAGGGTATTTAATGCTATATGAAATCGGTGCATGTTTGATTCTTCTCCCAACGCGAAGCAGCCCCTCTTCATCAATAAAGGGAGAGTATTTGAGGAGTTTCGATTTGGCAGGCAATTGGTGATTATTTATTAGAGACCGAATATCCGCACTGAATGATTTTAATTGGATCGTTTTGAGGATAAGAGTTTTCGCTTTTTGTATCTCACTCAAGCTGAGACAATAAGTACAGCGACTTAGTGTTTTTACGCGACAATTGATCGAAAATCGAATGCAATACGCGATTGTTCTTTGCAAACGATACCACGAAGAGAAACGTTCAGCTAGCTTTTCGATGATATCAGTTTCAGTTGACGAAACCAACACTTGATGTGGTTGTTTTTCCTCGACATCATGATAGTGAGAACCTTGTGAAAGAAATTTTAATTTTGGCCAATGTTCTTCATCTGTGGATAGCCATGATGGACCGTTCCACCACAGGCTGTGAGTTGCGAGATTGGAAGGAGTTACACCCCTCGAAGCGCAGTCCGCAGGATTCGATTCCGACGCGATATGATGCCAAGAATGTCGTGGAATCGTTTCGAGTATGGCGGCTGTGCGGTTGGCCACGAAGGTTGTCCAACGACGAGGTGGTGACGAAAGCCAATGTAGTACGATCTCGGAATCGCACCACGCGAATGTTTTAGAGATTTTATTGGTTATTGATGATTCGATGATATTTAACAGTCTAGTCAAGAGTAATGCACCACATAGTTCCAATCGCGGGATCGAAACTGGTTTTACAGGAGCCACTTTAGTTTTAGCTGCAATTATAGTGACTTTATATGTTCCGTCTTCCATTCTACAGCGACTGTAAACAACAGCAGAGTAAGCCAATGACGAAGAATCCGAGAAGCCATGTAACTCCACCTCTTGTATAGATGTAAATATATGTCTTGGAATGCGAAGTTTCTCAAAATAATGGAGTTCCTGTCTGTAAATGTTCCACCGTTGCGCTAGAAGTTCAGGCAAGGGATCATCCCAGCTAAGGTTATAATCAGATGACCATAGTTCTTGAAAAAGCATTTTGAACAATATTATAGATGGGGCTAGCAATCCTAAAGGGTCGAAAATTCGTGATACTTCCGAGAGTAGGGTACGTTTGGTTGACGACGAGGAAAGAGGGTGTTTTGACAATGTAAACGAGTATTCGTCAGCTATCGGATCCCAAAACATGCCAAGCACCGTAATGAGCGAATTCGACCACTCGGAGTCCAAAATAGAGTATTCGCATTCGTCCCTTGGTATACTAGAGAGCAAGGGCCAACAATTCGAACTCCATTTTCGGAGCTCAAGTTTAGCCATAGATAAAAGAGTAACAAGCTCCGATTTTGTAGCGATAAGATCTTCAATTAAGTTTGAACCTGTCATTACATCATCAACATATACATCATTTAAGAGGATTTGAGATGCTGTGGGGTATTGCGTTCTATAATCAACTGCCAACTGCTTCAGAACTCGAACCGACAAAAACGGAGCGGACGCGGTACCGTACGTTACAGTGCGTAAACGAAAATGTTCAATGTCTTTCATAGGATTATCACGCCAAACAATACGCTGAAAATCTGTGTGTTGATCGTCCACCCAAATTTGACGAAACATCTTTACAACATCGGCCGTAAAAACATATCGATGCTGTCGAAATCGCAGACATACACCAAACAAATCCCGCTGGATCGGAGGACCTACCAACAATGCACTGTTTAAGGATCGACCATAGGAGTCTTTAGCAGACCCGTCGAAGACAACGCGTAGTTTCGTAGAGCTGCTGTCCGATTTTAACACTGCGTGATGTGGTAAGTAGAACGATTTACCTGGAATTGTCTTTATTTCATCGGAAGGAATCTGCTCCATATGGCCAAGCTCTAAGTACTCTTTCATGAAATCACGATACAACCGATACAATTGAGGATTACACCGGAATCTACGCTCCATAGAATGCAATCGCGAGACAGCCGATAAAATCGAATTTCCGAATGTAATATCTGGTGTTTTGAAGGGCAATGAAACAACATATTTTCCATCCTGAGAGCGAGCGAATGTTTGTTGAAAGTGCTGCTCAGCCGGGTCGTTGATGAATAATTCGTCCTTAAGAGGTGCGACATCTTCTAACTCCCAAAAACGTCGAAGTAAAAGATCTACGTCAGCTATTGAGTGTAATGACGATAGGGTGTTTTCCAGCAATCTCGTATCAAACAGTTCCCCGGTAATTACCCAACCAAACGAAGTACAGTGGGCAAGTGGGACACCTTTGGACCCTTTAATTTGATCGCCCTTCAGTATGCACCAAAGTTTATCAGCACCTAGTATGACGTCTATAGGAGCAGGAACGTTAAAATGAGGGTTAACCAAATCTAACTCCTTTATATGTGACCATGAAGAAGCATCAAATGAGTGTGTTGGTAAATTCGAAGTTAGTTTGCTTAAAACAAAGGCCTCGATGAACAAAGAAGTTGAATTTACAAGCGAACACAGTTGAATAGCGATACATCCTTTTGTATAACCAGCTTCCATGGAGGACAAACCGGAAACGGGAATTCGAGCATAGGTACGAGGATATCCGAGCCTTTGAGCGAAAGATTCAGCAACGAAAGACGATTGAGACCCGGAATCTAGCAAAACCCGACAAGTAATAAGATTTCCCCTAATATCCTTAACGTTGGCCAATACTGTTGGTAAAATGGTTTGTCTGCGAAGATTGATTTTGATCGAGTGGTTATTAACAAGTGACGAAGTGGATGGACGATTAGAAATCGATATCGAATTAGATTGGGGCTGGCTGGTTACCGAAGGTAAGGATTTCGTATTCGAATCTGGAGATGAAACTAAGGGCGACGATTGATTTATATTATAATCTTCAGGATGGACCAACGAGTGATGACGCGATTTACAAACACGACACCGGAAAGTGGATCGACATTTGTTCGACGAATGCCCAACCCGAAGGCAATTAAAACATAATGCATTTGTTTTCACAAAACTGCGACGAGAGTTAACATCTAATGCTACGAATTTGGCACACTGAGATAGTGTATGTTCCAATTTGCACTTGGGGCACAGCGATTTTGTTTCTGAAGCTTCAACAACATGCGATCGAATTGGAGCGGATTGTTTTGAACGCGACGAAATAGATCTATTGACCGACTGGCATGATTCGAGAGCATCACACCTTGATTGCAGAAATTCTAAAAGTTCATTTATTGTGCAATCATCCCGAGAGCCGACGTTCTCTGCCCAAGCTTGATTGGTGTCCGAGTCAAGTTTGTTAAGCAACAGATAAATGAGCCACGGATCACGATCTGTCTGTTTTAATGCTTTTAAACCACGCACAACTTCATCTGCCCCGTCAGTGATTTTCCGAAGAGCATGTACATTACTTATAGTAGTTGCCGGAAGCGCCAAAAAAGATTGTATGAATGACTTCACTATTAAATTTACCCTGTCGTACCGCGCTTCTAAACGTTCCCATGCACCGAGGAAGTTTCCATCCGAAATAGGAATATGTTTAATAAGGTTGGCCGCATCATCCCGAAGGAATGACTTGAGATAGTGAAACTTTTGTGTTTCAGTAAGGTTTGTCTTACTATCAATAGACCCTACGAAAAGATCACGAAAAGTTGGCCAATTATTATAGTTTCCCGAAAACGATGGAATCACGATAGGAGGTAAATTAACCGAAACGGAGTTTTGCCCTGATGACGCGTTGAGTTTTTCAAGAAACGTTGATTGTTGATTGACAAACCGTTCTAATACTGAACCGTCAGACTCCTTTTGAGGAACACCTTGTCTTTCGCGAATCGCTTTCACATGTTTCGAATGAGCCACGAAATATCCATCCTCATATGCGGCGAATTCATTTTCTATGACCACGATGTCATTTCCTTTTACATGAGGCAAATAGTCATTGTGTAACGAAGAAAATTCTAACCACGTTTCATCTAGTTTATTTAACCGTATCTCTAAAATTTCAAGGGTAGTAGATTGTTCGATTGCATCCGCAAATGTGGATGCACGATCTAATCGCCCTTGTGCATTTTCTCGTTGCAATTTTAATTTTAGAGCACTCATTTTTAACTATCACAAACTTGATAGATAGCGTGCGAGAGTTTGCCCCCTTAAGATATTATACAAAACGTTGTATAATTGAAAGGAAATATGCAATTATGTATTTAGATGGCAAAGTTTAATTTTTTCACCGAATGCACCGATTCACACGTGGAATTTTCAACAAAGTCAAATAGTCTATTTTACGCCTACGCGGTTCACTTTTTTAATTCAGCTTGGAAGGACCAGAATGTTTTTGATTCTACTAAAACGATTTAGATGAAGGAGAGGAACAAACTCAGAATTGAAAAAAAGGAAACACTTGATTCAGAACGTTATAAAATTTATTTGAACAAGAGTATACTCATCTGTCGGCTGCGGTTGAAATCCAAGTGGACGAGAATATTGGAGATTAAAGATCATGACAACGAACCACCACGCATATACACATAGGCACATAATGCGTGCATTATTTTGTTGGTGTTGAAGTGCATAGAATTACGATGGTGTGCAGATCGTACGATGGATTCTGGTGCACATGCATTAGTGTAAATGTGTGGGTGGCGAATCGTCTGATATCTTGAACAGTAAGTGCATGACCGAAGTACAGTGAGTAACAAATGCTATCAATTAATATTATATCTATAAAATATACAAATACCAACGAATAAATATATGTCCATTCCTGAACAAAGAGTAATCCCCGTAAATGACTTTTGAGGACCAACGTTTTCTCCTCGTGCATTGTCTTGTGTCCCATGTGAATCTTCCGTGAACAATTAGATAAACTAGATTCGTGTCGCTGTGTGCATACATTGGTCTGATGCCTAACCAATCGCCATCGTTGCCCATAGTTCATTTCCAAGAAACGTTTGCATTTTGAGATCTCATGCGCCCCCGAACACGCTCTACACTGGCCTACCTTTGCTTCACCATTCACCTCATTTGTTAAAAAGAACCGCGTTGGCTTATCTCGCTTGGTTGCGCTTTGTACAGGTGGTTCGCTTAAATCAGTACAAGCTACTCTTATCTCTTTGGCCAGCTCCTGCAGCCATTTACTAAAATGTTCAACGGTTGGTACCGAATGAATGTTACGAGCATATCGTGCCCATTCCAGCCTTCTTTCGAGCGGCAGCTTAAGTAACAATTCGTTCATGAGCATCGGGTTACACAAATGATGTTCACACCTTGCGGCCTCCAAGAACGATGACAGGTTTTGCACTTTGGTAGCGAACGGCAATATTGTTCATTGAAATAGGCGGGATACTTCGAAGCTTGATAATTTGGCTCTTTACGAGCATCTCAGGCCTTCCAAATAGTGTATGAAGTGTCTCGATTATTAGCTCAACATTGCTACTATGAATGAGCAAACACTCAACTGCTTCCTTAGCCTTGCCCTTCAATGACCTTTGTAGCGGCATTAAATTTTGTTGATTAATGTAACCGTATTGCTCTGTCGTAATTTCGAAAGATTCGCGGAACATGGGCCAATCCTCTGGTCGACCATCAAACTCAGGGAGATCGTACAGTTTTCTTCCATGCTCCGGCCTAGTATTAGACAACGTGCGGCTCAGGTCACTCACGGCAGCTGCTAGCGTCCCCGAGTCACTACCGTTCCCCGCTACCGTACCGCTATCAGCGTCACCGTTACTACCACTGCCTCTCGATCCACCGCTGACAACCAACTGTATATACCGCTTGCTTGCGATCGCACAATGTTGAGAGGGTTTTGAGAGGGTGCTCCGCTGACTGCTAACCACCAAAAGAAAAAATTAAAATAAAAGTTGTGATGGCCGTTCGTCGGAGGAAAAAAAATAATAATATTCCTTTTAGTGGACGTATTTTGTTTTCTGAAAAGGATTATAATTAGCTACAATATAAATATATGTAGGAATGATTAAATTTAAAAAAAAAAAAAAAAAAAAATTTTATTCTGTCTAAAATGTGACGTGGGGTTAAAATGGAAGTCAGAAAAATGCAATGAGAAAAAGAGACAAGGACAAGAATAAAACGACATTTGATAAAAGATCGACATGAAAAGAGAAAACAAAAGAAGAGGAAAAATAAAAGAAAAAGGGGAAGCAGTCGTCAAGGAGAAGTAAAGCCGATAAGGTATCAATAGAAAAGAGAAAAAGATCGCTAAGGAAAAGTCAAACAGAAAAGTTGTCAAGTTTTGTTTATTTTATTTTTTTATTATAATTTTGAATTTGTTATTTTATTTTTTTTATTATAATTTTGAATTTGTTTAAGTTAATTTCTAAATAAATTGGAAACCCACATATATAAATAAATGACTTACAATTTTTTCGTGTCCTCCTTGCTTAAAGAATGCCATCACAATGCGGGATAAAACAAATGGCCGACCGTCACAAAGGAAGGATAAAATGGCCGACCCCAAACGATGAGGCCGGAGGTTCGCGAAGTGATCAGTATTTCACAATAATTTAAATCGATTGCGTTCAGGTTTTAAGCAAGGAGGACATTACAAGGAAATAAGACTTTTTAGTCTAGTACAATTTATGATATATGTTAAAACAGCGACAACAGAGTCAATAGACAACATCTAATCGTTACAGGAGGTAACCAATTACAAATTCGTTTAATAATTTGCATGATAAAATTGAAATTTTTTTCCAGGGCTTGCGAAAACGTTACCGGTTATGCAAATCCCAGACCAAAAAAATTTGTAGTCAATGCATCATTGCATTACATAAAATAGACATTCCTAGCATTGTATAAACACATTTGAAAATTAAAAATAAAGTTTTTAAAAAAATTTCACTAATACTGTTTGTTGCCCATTTCTAAAAAGCTAAAATCTCGACTTTTTCACGATAGAAAAAAAAATTGATTACGTATTTGCTTAAGTTAAGTGTTTTCCACATAAATTGAATGAATTTAAATAAAATATTGAAAATAAATTAACTCGGGCATAAATGGGTTAAATGTCGTCATCTGCCGAAATAAGATTCTAGGGACAAAAGTGGAAGGTGGTCTTGGTGGCCACCGATTCTATTTTATGGAGCCAGAAAATAGGAGAGTCTTCATGGTGGGAAAGACCGTAGTGGAACCAAAGAACAACATGGTCCCTATAAGGATTCTAAATCCAAAGATATTCAGTGTAAAGGTGAAAAAGGAGAAGATAGTGGGAAAATGTGTACCTGTTGAGGCTATATCGACCACAATAGAAACAAATGGTGCAACACCGGTCGCAACAGTTCAAAGCATAAAAATCAAGAACAAATTTCTCAACCTCTGTAATCTGGACGAAGATCAGCGAATCCTGGCAGAAAAACTAATCGGTTAGTACGCTGATATATTTTCTACACAAGGCGGAGAATATGGACGTACGTATATTGTTCAACAACACATTGACACCGGAGACTCTCGACTAATCCATTAACCTGCAAGGCGTCTTCCATTGGCAAAGCAAACAGAAGTTGCAGTGGTCCTCTTGAAAAGAAAGATGGCAGCACGAGGTTTTGTGTAGACTACCGACGTCACAACGATGTTACTGGCAGGTAAAGATAAATCGTACTGATCGTGAGAAAACTGCCTTCACTACAGCAAACGGTCTTTGGCAGTTTGCAGTGATGCCGTTTGGACTGCGCAAGGCTCCGGCCACTTTCGAGCGACTAATGGAACGAGTATTTCAAGAACTCAAGTGGAAAACCTGCCTAGTGTATTTGGACGACGTTATCGTCATAGGCAAGACGTTCGAGGAGCACCGTTTGAAGTGTTTGAGAGGCTACGAAGCACTTATTTGAATCTGAACCCAGAAAAGTGTACCTTATTCCTTTCTAAAGTAAAATATCTGGGTCACAATATATCAGCGGAAGGAGTAAGGACGGATCTTGCTAAAATCGAAGACGTGAAAAGTTGGCCTGTCCCAAAAGATAAACACCAACTGAGAAGCCTCTTGGGACTCGTCACGTACTACAGAAGGTTCGCAAAAGATTTTGCTGGTATTGCAAAGAGCTTGCATCAACTTACGGAAAAAGGCTGACAGTTGAGGTGGTCTGGAGAGTGTGAAAAATGCTTTCAAGAACTGAAGCAGCAGCTGTGCAATGCCCCCATCTTAGATTACCCCGCACCCGAAAAAATGTTCAATGTGGACGCATACACTAGCAATGTTGGGGTCGTAGCTGTGATCTCTCAAGTTCATGATGGTCAAGAGAAAGTGGTAGCATACTACAGCAAAGTACTTTCCAGACCTGAAAGGAACTGCTGCGTAACTCGGCGCGATCTTCTGGCTTTAATTCTGGTTACGAAGCTTTGCCATAAGTACTATTACGGACAAAAGTTCATTCTTCGGACAGACCACGCAGCTCTGAAATGGCTACTCCAATTTAAGTACTCTGAAGGCCAAGTTGCAAGATGGATCGAGAATTTGCAGGGCTACGACTTTGAAAACAAGGGAAAACTACACTAAAATGTTGATGCTCTCTCTCGTCGACCATGCGGAGCAAAATGTCAACACTGAACCGTAAAGAAGAGAAAGAACAGTCCACTATCCAAATGATCAGGACTGAGCCAATAGAGAGTCGGACTATAGACGAAATCCGTTCCTCCCAACAGGCAGACAATGATATCGAACCAATATTGGCCTGGAATGAACACGAGGAAAGACCAAGCTGGCAGCAGATATCAGACCGGAGCCAAACTCTGAAAGCATACTGGGCACAATGGGACTCGCTTTGTGTGCAAGATGGTTTACGGAAGAGAAAATAGGAAAGTGCAGATGGGACAACGTCTGTCAAGTACTGCATGATGTACATGACAGTATCTCAGGAGGTCATTTGGGAATAAACAAGACGTTGGAAAAGGTAACGGAACGCTAAACAAGATGTTGAGAATTGGTGTAAAAAGTGCATAAGGTGTGCGGCTACCAAGGGTCCAAAAGTAAAGCCACATGGACAAGTGCAACAATATCACGTTGGAGCACCATTCGAACGAATAGCCATCGACATCACTGGGCCGTTTGTCGAAACCTGTAATGGTAACCGATATACTCTCATGGTCTTGGATTACTTAAGAAGTCGACCGGAAGTGTTTGCCATCCCAAATCAAGAGGATAAGACTGTAGCCGAACAGATATGTAGTCAACAATAGGGTGAACAGATTTTGAGTTCCAATGGAGCTACACTCTGATCAAGGGCGAAACTTGGAATCAAAAGTCTTCTAGGAAGTGTGTCAATATTTGGGAATAAGAAAGACAAGGACAACGCCACTACACCCTCAATCTGATGGAATGGTCGAGCGATTCAATCGGACCTTGAATGAGAATCTATCTAAGGTCGTCAGCAACTGCCAGCGGGATTGGGATCGAGACATACCCATCTTCTTAATCTCCTACCGAAACGCAGTCCATAGTTCAACAGTACGCATACCATCTTATTTGGTCAAATAGTTCGGTTGCTAAGTGAAGCAAAATTCGGATCCCCACCTACGGAGCCAAAAGAGGTGAACGACTACGTGGATGACTTGCCCAGCAGGATTCGTAAATTGCATGATGACACCAGAGAAAAATGAAGAAATCTTCCGGCTTCAACGAATTAGATCTGGTCTGATTGTATAATCCTCAGCGTAAGAAAGGCAAATCACCAAAATTTGAATAGGACTGTGAAGGTCCATACAAGGTGATAACCCGCATTAACGACGTTGTCTACCGGATCCAGCGTGGGGATCGAAAAATTTAAATTTAAGGTGGTCCATTTGGATAAAATGTGTCATTTCAACGGAAAATGAATGACGAAGTTATTCGGGACGAACAACTTTAGGGAGAGAGCAGTGTGATATCCCCTTTAAATGTGAGCAGCGTCATCTATATTTACAATACATAGCAGAAGATTTCGATACTCGAATAGCAGAAGACTCAAACTTTGGTGAATGGAGAATGGAATCGAATTTTCTAGAAAACTTGAAATTTTATGGGACGCTGGATGGTAAGGATTATTCTCGAAATATGTCATTGGAATATAAATATCAGCATCCACAAAGTACGCAAGTAAGTTCATCAGTTGAATTTGAAGTGTGAATTAAGTGTTTAAGTAAAAGATAAGAAAAGTATAAGCGGTTAATAAATTGGATTGTATTGAGATAAATGATTAAATTGTGAATTGTAACTGTATTGAATAAAGCGATTTGTATTGAAAAGAATAAGTTCCATCATTTGTACCCATACAAACATTTTACATTATTTTTAAACGGGGTCACCAATTGTGGGATACCTATTTCAAAATAAAACGTAACCACTTATTTTTATTCTAATGCACGTTTTATTATAAGTTTCAAATAAACAATAATACTTAGAAATAGGTAAATGCGTGTTTCATTAACAAAACCACGAAAAATAAGGACAATGAATACAATCCACAAAAAGTGTTTAATTTGTTTAACACTCTGTTTTACAGGGCCAGTGTGTTCCCACAGGAATGTGGCGATTGTCGTAAATAAGAACACGACAATTTCACATAAATTGATAATATTATTTTATTACAAATAAATAATTTGTTGAAAAACTAAAATGGTTTGGGCAATTAATGTCCATTAAAAGTAAAAAAAACAAACGGTTTAGATTTATTTTTATTATTAAATATTAATGAAACTGGTAAGTACAATCTTAAATTAGGAGACAATGAAAAATGCGTCGCTATTAATTTGAATCTCAGAACGAAGTGAAGTTGAGAAGAAGATTCTGATTTTTTCTCTATTTGTTGTCTGGCGCGCCATCTGTATATAAAACCGGCTACTAGTGGTGTGCTGAAGTCGCCACACGGCTCCCCCTCCAGTGACGCAGTTATGATTTGTTTTGGTCGATGTCAAATGTCACTTTCCGTTTGGAATCTGTTTTTGTTTTATTTTGTTTTTCTATTTTACATTCTATGATGTCATCTGGAAACGTATCTAAATGTGCTGGTTCGAGTCGATCCACAGAGACGTTTAGAGGTTTCCCATTATAAGTTATTTTGAAGAGCCGGGTGTTGATTCGTTGTACTATTGGATGTGGGCCAGTGTATGGTTGTTGCAGAGGTTTTTTCACAGCATCGCAGCGAAGGAAAACATGAGAACACTTATAGAGATCTGGTGAAACAAAAGGTTTGTGCTTTGCATGGTTTGAAGTCGCTGTAGCACGGAATTTGCGCATGTTCGCTCGGTGCTTCTCGACGAAGATCTGTGGATCGGACACGAAGTTGTCGTTAGCAAAAAACTCACCAGGAACTGTAAGGTTTGTTCCATATATCATCTCTGCTGCAGAGGCCTTGATGTCTTGTTTATACGCTGTGCGTAGTCCCAGTAAAACTGTTGGCAGTTCATCAACCCAGTTGCTGTCTTCATGACACATCAGAGCGGCCTTCAAAGAACGATGCCAATGTTCGACAAGTCCATTTGACTCTGGATGGTAGGGCGACGTGCGGATTCTTGACGTCCCTATGATGTTGGTTAGGGCGTTGAAAAGTCCTGACTCGAATTATGTTCCTTGGTCAGTAGTAAGCGATGCCGGAGAACCAAATCGAGCAACCCAATGTGTGTAAAAAGCTGTGGCCACTGTGTCTGCCAACATGTCTGGCAGAGGTACAGCTTCGGGCCACCTGCTGAAACGGTAGATCATCGTTAGGCAATACCTTTTGCCTTGGCAGAGTGGGAGGACGATCAGATCGATGTGTATGTGTTGAAACCGGTGCTCTGAAACTGCAATCGAATCAGGAATTAGTTTTGTGTGTTTACGTACCTTTGAACGCTGGCATTGGATGCAAGTGCGTGACCACTCCAATGCGTCTTTCCTGATGTTCGGCCAGATGTACTTCTGTCGCAGCTGCAAACTGGTTGTTCTCCCGCTGGGGTGAGAAAGACCATGGATAGATTCAAAGGCCTTTCGCCGCAGAGAAGCCGGAATGCACGGCCGGATAGTACTGTTTGAGACGTCGCAGTATATCTTGAAGTCGGGTTCCAGGGCAAGTTTCTTCAACTGAAGTGACGAGTTGTTCTGCTTCAGGATTGTTTTAAGTTCATCGTCCAGTAGTTGTGATAGGTGTAGTTCTCGCAAGTCGAATTGTTTTGGCATGGTTATCGCCTTCAGTCGTGATAATGCGTCTGCTACAGAATTTTCTACGCCGGGGAGGTAGACAATGCCGGTCGTGTACTGGGAAATGTAATCCAGTTGTCTTAAACGACGCTGTGGTGCCTTGTCCGAGTGCTGTTGGAACGCATATACAAGAGGCTTGTGGTCCGTTTGCACGATGAAATTTCGACCATCTAGGATGTGCTTAAAAAACGTATAGCAAGGTAGATCGCCAGCAATTCCCTATCGTAAGTGCTATAACGGGTCTGTGCACCAGACAGTTTGCACGAAAACAGACCGATTGGTTGATGTTGGTTGTTTCGGATCTGTTCCAGCTTGGCACCAACTGCGATGTCCGAGGCGTCAGTGGTCAAAACTAGTGGAGCATTGGGGGCTATGTGCGTAAGCAACGTTGCCTGCTTATTGCTCTTCTTGCAATTCTCGAACGCTTCTTCCGCTTGAGGAGTCCAAGGAACGGGTCGTCTATCGTTTTTCTTGGAGTCTTTAATAAGTCCGTTCAATGGTGCTTGCAGATGGGCACAATTTGGGATGTACCGACGGTAATAGTTTACGACACCAAGAAATCGACGGAGTTCCATAACTATAGATGGCTTCGGGTAGTTGGAAATGGCCTCAACTCTCGCTTCAGGTGGTCTGCAGCCCGCTTGGTTGATGGTGTGTCCGAGATAAGTGACTTCGGACTTCCCAAAGACGGATTTTTTTAAGTTAATTATTAGACCATGTTCTTGGAGGCGTTGCAAAACTTGACGAACGTGTTGGCGATGTTGCTCTTCTGAATCGGAAGCGATGAGGATGTCGTCTATGTAGCAGAAGGCAAAGACAAGTCCGCGCAGAACCACGTCCATGTATCTTTGTAAAGTTTGTGTCGCATTCTTTAGTCCAAAAGGCATGACTAAAAACTCAAAAAGGCCGAACGGTGTTGTCACTGCAGTCTTGTGGATATCCTCAGGTGCCATTGGAATCTGGTAGTACGCTTTGTCTAGGTCCAAAATCGAAAAACAGGATTTGTTGTTAAGTCTTTCGGTGAAGTCCATAATGTGTGGAATTGGGTAGCTATCAGGCTGAGTTTGGGCATTTAGCCGACGATAGTCACCGCAACAAGTCCATCCACCAGTCTTTTTTTTCACTAGGTGAATTGGACTAGCCCAAGGACTACTTGATGTTCGGCAGTAGCCCTTTTTAAGGAAGTCCTCAAAATCTGCTTTGGCCTGCTTCAGTTTGTCGCCGGAAAGTATTCGTGGTCGTTCGGCTATTGGCTGACCTGTGGTTATTATGCGGTGCTGCACACTGTTGGCGTTCGTATTGGAACTGCGTTGGTCAACGTTGGCCAAGATGAAGTTGTTCACTAGACTGACATATGGTTCAGGTCCATTGATGGATAGCAGTCTGGTGACGTCTATGGAGTGAACTTCCCCAGCAACAGAAAGTGATGTAGTCTTGTCGATAACGCGTTTGGCTCTCAAATCGATGACCAGTCAGAAGTGTGCGAGCAGGTCTGCGCCAATTATTGGTGTCTTAACATCTGCCAGAGTGAACGGCCAAGTAAATGCTCTTCGAAGACCAAGATTGAGGGTGAGGATCTGCTTCCCGTAGGTGTGGATGGGAGAGTTGTTTGCTGCCAACAGTGTTGTTTCTCCTCTGTTGTTTTTGGAATCTCTGGGACGAGGCAAGGCGCTTATTGTTGAACCCGAATCGATAAGAAACTTTTGCGAGATTGCTTATCGAACACATAAGGGCGGCATTCCCTGTTGAACTTTGGCCTGTTGTCAACCGCCTTAGGTAACAACAGACTTATTCGTTTTTTTTGGGGTAAGTGCAAGGCGTTCTACACTTACGAGCGTTCTCACCAAACTTTTTGTGGAAGAAACAGACTGATGCACTTCGTTCCCTGGACCTGGTTTTCGATCTGTCTCTGGACTGTGTACGGGATCTGCTTTGCGAGTCGTCGGTTTTGAGCTTCTGTATGAGAGCTGTCAGATTGGACAGCGTAGATTCGATGGCCGTGAGGCGCCTGTCGAGGTCGTGGTCGTTTTGCCCCTTCGCGTACCTCGGTCGAATATACCGTGTTGGTTGGCATATTATCCATTATTTTATTTGCGATCTCTGCTAGCGCCGTGAGGTCGATATGCTGACTGGCAGTGGGGATACCAAGAGAGGTGGTTCGGCAACCTCGTCATCCAAATCGTGGACAGCATCTCGTCTGGAACGTTCTCTCCAGCTAGCCTTCTCATCTTCCTTAGAAGGCTTGACGGTCGTTTGTCACCAAGCTCCAGTGAAGTTATGGGCCGATTGAGCTGCCTTTCTTTGGACTCTATAAACCTCGAAATCAATTGGTTTTTAAAAGAAATGTACTTATCTTTGTCTGGAGGTTTTTGTACAAGGTCTGACACCTCGTTGAAAACCTCCGGGTCCAGCGAAGCAATGATTGCGTTAAAACGACTGCTGTCTGAGTTGATTCTATTGTTGTGGAATTGTGCTTCGATTTGCACAAACCAAAGAGCTGGGTTGATTTTCCAGAACGGGGGAATTCTTAAATTTCTGAGTGCAGCAATCTCTAAAAGTTCTTCTGGTGTGTCCCTGACTGATTGATGATGACAGCTGGTAGAGGAGCACTGTTTTCAGACACCGAACTCGCGGGGTTCGCCATGACAAAAAAAACTTAAAACGCAATTAACACTTCGGAGGGTTATCAATTGAAATTTACAAAATCACGTCGGGGTCACCACTTTGGGCAATTGATGTCCATTAAAAGTCAAAAAAACAAACGGTTTAGATTTATTTTTATTATTAAATATTAATGAAACTGGTAAGTACACTCTTAAATTAGGAGACAATGAAAAATGCGTCGTTATTAATTTGAATCTCAGAACGAAGTGAAGTTGAGAAGAAGATTCTGATTTTTTCTCTATTTGTTGTCTGGTGCGCCATCTGTATATAAAACCGGCTACTAGTGGTGTGCTGAAGTCGCCATAATGGCTTCTGCTTGTCGCAACATGAAGAACTACGAATGGAATGTCGTGTTTTTGTTGGGTGTGTTTGCTATCACTTTTATTCTCCAAGATGATTACAGCGACATATTGATGTCAGTGGATTAGGTGTGTTACCACAGGAAATTAAAACCTTGCGCCATCTACCAGGACTAATAATGCAACAAAGTATATTTTCCCTGAAAATTTACTTGTATAAAAGTTTGAATCAATATCCCAGACTGGAACCTAAACATGAATTAGAAATGGTGTTTCCCTATATACGAACCAAAATCAAGAATTCAGTGTGACCATTCTGCGTACATTTACAAATTTTGAGGAATTGTATCAGTTATTAATAAAAAAAACTTATAAAAAACCCTTTGACAGTTGTCTTACCTTTGAAGAAATGAATCCTATATTAGGTTTTTCATTTTCAACACCACCACGATACATCTCTCGCTCGATCGAGGCCTTAGAAAGGAGCTGCGAATGAAGTTCCGAAGTTATACCAAAAAATAAAACGAACACATCAAAGCTGTAAAGCTTTCTCTATGATAGAGAAAAAAACCTTATGGTGGAACCAATGTCGGTGCTGATAATCTGGAAAGATTATTTGAGGTAATGACCAAAAACGAATAAACTATTTAACCTGAACGAAGACAGACAACATTTCCGTCCACTAAACAAATACAAAATCAGTACAGCAAACCAAATTCAAGTCCAACAAAGCTGCTGGACCCGATATTGTTTAGAGCAGCATTCGTTCAATTTAAAAACCAAATCCTTCAATGTCAGTAAACGATTTAAACAAGGCGACGCGCTGTCATTTGATTTTTCAACATCGTTCTTGCAAGAATTGTGCGAAACTCACAAATCAACTCCAGAGGTAGCATCTTTCAAAAGTCTGTTCAATTACTCGCATATCAATACAATCACCTTATTCAATACAATTACAATTTACAATTCAATTGCTTTTCTCAATCCCTTTTACTTTTCTTTATCTTTTACTTAAACTATTGTAAAATGTTTGTGTGGGTAAAAATTATAGAACTTATTGTAAAATGTTTGTGTGGGCACAAATGATAGAACTTATTCTTTTCAATACAAATCCCTTTATTCAGTACAGTTACAATTCACTATTTAATTGTTTCTCTCAATACAATCCAATTTCTCAACCACTTATATTTTTCTTATCTTTTACTTAAACCACTTAATCACTTCTCCTAATTAACACTTCAGATTTCACTTTAGAACTGATTTGCATACCTTGGGGATGCTGGTTAGTTTAGTTAGTTTTATATGCATTTTATTTTCTTAACACTACCTCTTACATTCTAACAAAAAATGCTTAAATGCTAGCTTACAATTACTTAATAATCTTACACTAACTTACTGGCCCCACACAGGCACTCTAAGCTACTCTAAATTCTTATAACTATGTCTTTCGACTTCATTTACATTTTCTTAAAACTATTTATTTTGTATACTTAAAGCTAAGAAAAAAATTTGTTAACAAAACTTAGCATATGGACATAATTTTTTATTTTTAATAAAAACTTAGTATCTAACTTAAAATAAACCTTAGCCTACCTAAACTAACTGTACAATACACACATAAACACACATAGACGTTATACACAATCATATACATATATCAGTATACACCTTTGTATACACTGATATATGTATATGTTTCTTAAATGCTAACCTAAACCTATGTAAGCCGGCCATCGCTGTTTACAGAGAAAACAGATTGGTCAGCTCTGCCTCATTAGTGAGGCTGGTCCGTAATTGACGGAAACGACGACGAATCATCTTCTCCATCATTCAACCACCAGAAATGCTGGTGCTGCCGAACGACATCCCTCTTATCGCGATTCCCCACCGCCCTACTGAACCTGAGGCGATCCACACTGCCGTGTGCGACGTCTCTGTCGTAGTTGAGTCGCCTGTCCCCAGCTGTCCGAGCGACATGGAAGATTAACGGCACCGCTGATCTATCCTGGATCAACCCTTTCTGATCTAGATAGAGGAATGCTTCCGGTGGAACGAAGCCGTCAAAGCGCAACCTCTCGTGGTAAAGGTAATTGGGGTAGTAAGCCCCAGATATCAGGTTATTCGTCGACGTCATTGCTCTTGCAATGTGCCTTCGAGTCAGCTTAATTACGAAGTTGTCCACTCGTATTAGGTTCGCCCTGTTGTAAAGGACCTCATTAGGATAAAATTTTTTGTACTCCGACTCTGGTGTTCTGTACAAGCGAAGACAGGCCCTAAGGCAAGCCCTCTCAAACACCCGAATCTTTTCCATTAAGCTTGCTCGTACATTGAACCACACGGGACAACCAAATACCAGCATGGGTCTGATAAGGGCCATGTAGCAGATTACCTTTACGCTCGCATCGAGTTGGCTGCTATAAAACAGTCTCTTTGTAAGGGCAAAAGCACCTTTAGCTCTGGCCAGAGCAGCATCTACATTTTTGCCAAAATACAGAAACTGATCTAGCCAGATTCCAAGGTATCTGACTACATTTCGACAGGCAAGAGGTTGTCCGTGTCCAACGATAGAGAACTTTCGCCAATTTTTTCTGGTATCCCTAGAGGCTCCAGACAACGGCGTCCTAAAGAGAATGGTTTCCGACTTCTGAAAGTTGATTTTCAACTTCCAGTCATCGCAAAATCGTCTTATCTTATCGAAGTCACGCTGCAAGAGAGTATTAATGACCTCGATTTTTGGACCTGTTCTGTACGCTACCAAATCGTCTGCGTACGCAATAGTATGGGGAAGTGAACCTATCAAGTCGCTTGTATAAATGTTAAATAGGATCGGCGAATTGACCGCGCCTTGCTGAAGACCATTTTTAATTTGAAATATTCCAACAGAAGTCACATCGCCATTTTTCACGATGAACTGTCTGTTGGTTAGCATATTATAAAGAATGTACAAGAGAGGTTTGCTGATCCCCAGCCTAGTCAGCTTATAGAAAAGACCCTCTAACCATACGGTGTCGAAGGCCTTCTCCAAGTCAATAAGGCAGGCACCAGTGCACTGTTTCTTGCCTTTGTTCCATTGGATATCGGACACCAGTTTAGACGCGGCATGTGAGATATCATGTCCCGCCTTAAAACCGAATTGGTTATCCGGAACTATATGTTTGTCCTCAACCCACCTAGACAGAGCTCTATTGATTACTTTTTCAAAAACCTTACTGATATTCGGAAGGAGACTTATCGACCGGAGATTCGCCGGATTGGATATATCCTTTCCCTTTTTGGGGATAGGTTGAACCACCGCCGTTTTCCAATGCGCTGGATAATGTGCATTATTCATTGCATTATTAAACAGGGTGGTGTAAATGTCCACCGCTTCTAGAGGAAGATGTCGAAGCACGATGTTTGGAATACCATCGGTCCCCACTGACTTCTTAGCCCTGATTGTGTCGAAGATCTCACGGAGTTTTTGTTTCGAAATGAACGGCGGTAGGTCACCTTCTCTGGCAATGACGTTATTTGCCATATTTTCGTCGCTAAACCGGGTGAAACCAGAGCCCTCGGATCGCCAGTTCCCTATTTCATTTCGAATGCAGAAGTCGTGCCCCAAGACGCGACTGTCCAGGTCATAATTAGGGCCAATGATATCAATGGCCTTGTATACTTCCTGGAAAGTCGCCCCTATGGTCTCAACTTTCTCCTGTGGATCCTCGATCACAAAGAAGTTGTCATCATCAGCGGCCTCATTTGGATCAATACCTGCTATTGTCAGTAACCGTTCGTTGTCTGTTGTCCGGGCTATTTTAAGACACTGAAGGTCGTTTTGATTTTTTCTCCGAAATAGTTTATTGATTTGCGGAAACATGTTCGGGTTGCTGGTGTTTACAGCCCGAACCTTGTTGTTCCAATATGAGCTTACAGCAATTCTGTAATTTTCTTTTATTAACTTTTGCACATTTTTAATCGACGACTTCAGTGTCCTAATCTCCGGATCTTGTCTGTCAGTTAACTGTCTGTACAAGTTTTTGAGTCTTGACAGAAGTCTACTTTTCTGTCGGTGCAGTGCGTCAATAGTAGGATTGCGGAACAGGTCTTCGTTAGTTGTACGTCGATACCGCGGTATTGTAGTGTCCATAGTTTGTTTAATTGTCTCGTCCATCTGTTTTAGGTAATTGTCGATCTCCTCGTTTGACAAATTCCTATTGGACGGTGGGTGGAGCGTGTTCGAGGAGAGCGCTCTGTTCAAGGTTGCGGAGAAGCGCGTCCATCGAGTCTTACTGTAGTTGTAAGAATATCTTTGGACAAACTCCTCCAATTCCGCAATTTCGTTGGGAACTGTAATTTCGGTGCTAAAACCGCAATGGTCGCTGTCATACACGAATGTGCGCAGACAGCTTAGCGTTTGTAAATTCGTACCTGTCAGTCGTATACGTTCGTCGTACAGCAGTAGATCCAAATAAGACCCGCCTCTGGGAAACGACGGGTTATCCGTCGCTTTAAGACCGAGTCTGTACATGACATCGTGCTGACCCCACCAATCGAGTAGTAGGTTCCCTCTAGTATTTGGCAAATTATTTCCCCAATCTCTGTGTCTAGCGTTGAAATCCCCGCCGATTATAAAATAATTCTCCCCCGATTCCAGCCTCAGAAGTCGAAAAAGCGTGTCGAGCTCTGTAATGAATAGGGTGGATTGTGAAGCCTCAGGTGCATAAACAGAGGCCAAGTACAGCCGCTTTCCACTGCGGAGCGGGATGTAAACGACGACTGCCTCCAACACCCGGAACCTGCGCAACACGCCCTTGTACACTCTGTGAAATTTTATACCCTCTTTAATGAAGATCGCGACACCGCCTCCACGTTTGGATCTGGGCCGGTTTCTTCTTCTAACAATATAATTATTGTACTCCAGTTTGTGCTTATCGGTTAGCTTGGTTTCGCTAGCGAAAAGCACATCAGGAGTTTGGTCTTGTAGCAATTTAAACATCGCGGCTCTTCGTTCGATCCTAATCAATGAATTCACATTCACCGCAAGGACCTTCAAAGTTTGCTCCACCATGTGCGTACCCATTACGGCATGTGTTGCGTTAGGCCCGGCAGCAACGCGTAGATCTGGTCCACCCGCTTGGCCTGTTCTTGAACCTGCTTTTGCAGCTGAGCCATCTGCCCTTGGATTGCGAGCAAGATGGCTAGCATGTTGGGTGCAGCTTCCGTTGTTCTCGGCATCGGAGCCGGAGAAGCAACAGTCGCTTGCTGTACCGTAGCCCCCCTACCTGACGCCTTTTGGGCGTAGGAAATTTGGGGCGTGACGGCTGGTGTTTGAAACCTCACAGGTGAACGTTTGACCTCCACCTTCTGCTGCCGAGCCAATTTTGCTTTTTTAATTTCGGTGAACTTAGGACAACCCCGATAGTTTGCGGTGTGTCCCACGTTCCCACATAATACGCACGAGAGCTGCGACCTATCGGATGCTCCGTCAACACCCAGAGCACACTCCTCGGAACTGTGGTTCTTTGCGCACTTCACGCATCGAGGCTGCATTTGGCAGTTCGACGCGGCGTGCCCGAACCTCTGGCAGCGAACGCATTGTATAACGCCGTCGCTCCTTTTTAATTTTTCCCAGTGAACCACCTGGTAGTCTAGGACATTGATACTCCTTAGACTATCCAGACGACTTTCGGGACTGAGCTGCACCAAGAAGAACGGCAGACTCCGTTTCTCCCGCCTAGCTCTGGCTGTGGTAAACGGCTTTACCCCCACAAACTTGAGTCCTTCGCACTCCTTCTCTTTGAGCAGTGCTAGGATCTCCTCAGGATCAGAAGACGGTTCCAACCCCTTCAACAGCATCGATTGCCGCTTTTCACACTTCGGTGTGTATGAGTAGTGCTCCGTCGTCGTTTCCTTTAGGAGCTCTTTAACTTTCGCGTAGCCCTCCACTGTATTACAGTGGATGGCATGGCGATCGTTCCCCAATCTCTTAATATTGAAATTATTACCAATGACCAACTTACACAGGTCCTTGGTTGCAATTACCTCCAATTTATAGGTGTTGATAGGAGGCACCTTCTCCTTCTTCTTCGTCTGCTGCTGCTGTTGTTGTTGTTTTTGTTGTTGTTGTTGTTGTTTCTGCTGCTGCTGCTGTTTTTCCAGCTGCTGTTTTTTCAACTGTTGCTGTTTCTGCTGCTGCTGTTGCTTCTGCTGCTGCTGGTTTTGTTGTTGCTGCAGTTTTTGTTTCTGCTCTTGTTGTTGGGAGCTATCTGCTTGTACTTGCTCCCTCTGCCTTCGTGCAATTTGCCTCTGCTTAATAGCAAGCATTTCTTTTTCCAGCTTTAATATGCTGCTGGCAATATTACTTATTTTTTCATCTTCGTCTTCCGACTCAGATGCAGCTAAGGAGGCAAAGTTGTTACTGCCCCCCTCATACTGGAATTCATCTTTCTCTTCATCAGCTCTTAAAATGGCACTTGTTTTTTTTCTGGTTAAATTAGGAGGAGTTTTCAAACTCTTCCTACGTTTAATTCCTTTTGCCACGGCACCAGCAACCGTATTGTTGCCTTTCGTAACTCCCGTTATGGGAAGAGCGGAACGCTCTTCGCCATCCATCGTTTGATTTCTCTTACTTGTTGGTTCTGTTTTGATTTCACGTAGGAGAAAACCAAACAAAACAAAAAAAGCAAAAAAAAAAAAAAAAAAGTCTTAATTTTGCCCGGGATTCGAACCCGTGTTTACTGTTCGATGCCAGACGCCGCTAACCAGCGAGCTACCGGGTCAATTAGTGAAACTGTAACTAATTTACTTTTAGTACGACACTGAATCACTAAATTTGTTTTATTTAGGAAAAGCCGGCACACGTGTATTCTCTCCGGAGATCTGCGAACGACTGATGGGGATGCTGGTATTTATACTCGAATGACATACTTCGAGAACAATCCTCGCCATCCAGCGTCCCATACAATTTCCAATTTGCTAGAAAATTCGATTCCACTCTCCAGTCATCAATGGTTATTCAAGTATCGAAATCTTCTGCTCTTAGAGTATCGACATCCTCTGCTATGCAAATGTCACTGCTCACATTTAAATGGTTAGCACAATATTTATACTCCCCTGACATCTTTCAAGAACATTCTGTACCATCAGCATTCCAAACATCTTTCCATTGTAAGGGGCGACTAGATAGCAATGATAGTTTTTCCACTTGTTGTTTTCAGCAGCTGTCAAGATTACCAATGATATCCAACTGTCAAAATATTCAATAGGGATTAGGGTTTGCCATTTCATCATGCATCGTTTTATGGTTGCCGAAAGTACGGAAATTATTAAAAAATTTTATCGAAATTCCGGCTCTGTTGTAAATACGCAACGTGAATTTCGTCGTGAGGTCGGTCGACATCATAGCTTCAGTGTAGGCATTTCTTAGCACCATGGAAAAGCTTGAGCGTGAGTACTCTCTTTTGGATCTTAAGCCATCAACCAGACAGAGATTGGTCCGAAATGAAGAAAACATAGCGGCCAGTATCGAAGAAGACCCAGAAATTGGGCATTGCTAGAGGGTCAATCCGGCTTATTTCGCGGTTGGATTTCGGTCTACATCCATATACTCGTAAGATTATGCTGAGGTAAGAATTGAAGCAGGACGACCGTAAACAGCTCCGTGAGTTCGCTAATTGGGCGCTGGAAATGATGCCGGAGATCCGGATTTTGGACAAAAAATCATTTGGCTATGTCAATAAGAAAAATTGCCATTATTGGAGTGAACACAATCCACAAGTCTTCGGCCAAACATCAATGAATCCGCAAAGATTGACTGTTTGGTGAGGTTTATGGCACGGCGGTATCATCGGACCTTATCTCTTTCGAAATGAGGAAGGAGACACCGTTGCCGTCAATGGTCTCAGGTTTAGAAAGATGTTAACCGACTTTCGGTTCTAACAAGACGGCGCTACATTCCATAGAAGCGACGCAACACAACGCTCGAAGTTGTCAAGGAGAAATTTTGCGACTGGGTCATCTCACGGCGAGCATTCATCAATTGGCCGCAGCGACCATGGGATTTGACAGCACTCGATTATTTTCTCTGAGGCTACGCCAAGCCCTTTGTCTACGTTAACAAGCCAACCACTTTGGCGAGCTCGAGACCAACATTCGACACGTTATTGCCGGAATAACACCGCACATATTGAACCGAGTTATCAAAAATTTAACCCACCGCTTGAAGCACTGCCAGCGAAGCTGAGGTGTGATTTTCCACACATAATGGCATGAACATAGCTTTAAAATAAAGCCAGAATAAATTTTATATCTCACACCGGTGTTGTTTTATTTAAATAGTTTTTTCTATCGTTCTTAATATACTAGAATATTCGCTACAGTTTAAATTTTCTAATAGTTGAGTCTTCCGCTATTCAAATACAGATTACGCTGTTCATATTTTAAGTGATTATCACAATATAGACAGTATCATATTTTCAACAAAGAGGGCTACGGAATCAATCAATCTATTTACATTGTATCAACTTAATGTATGTACTTTGATAAATACAATAATACACAGAATTAAAAAATATGTTTAAATCTTTTTGTTATAGGAATCCCTAAGGGTCCTAAACTTATGAATGTACATAGAACTTAAGCAACAATTTTTAATTTTACATTGCACCTTTTTAAGTTAAAATTGAGATTATGTAAAATTATAATATAATATACCTATACGGGTATTATAATGTATCTATTCAAATGAGAAATAGTAAAATTACATTCCGAACATATAAACTGATATTGAGAAATGTAATGTAAGCTCATATTGAGAATGAGAATGAGATCACATTGAGAATATATTAAGTCAAAATGGAAAATTGTAATGAAAGGCATTAGAAGGTGTATTGTCAAAACATTTAATTAAACTATGTAAATAACGAGCATTAAATGAAAACAAATAATTATAGGACTCAAGTAAAAAACACTCTACTTCCCTGTGGGAATATCGTTTAAGTCAATTGCGTCTGCATGAAAGGTACTGGTATGTTGTACAGCTCTTGAGCAATTTCCTCCAGTTACTGTCAGCTCCGCGTCATCTAGTCATCTATCTACTCATCTATCGATAATGCAAGAGCTATTAGCATAATGCGGGAGCATCGACATAAAGGACGCGAATTAATTTTACCTCTATTTTAATTTTTGCCCGATTTTTAATGGGAATAAGCATAGGAGAATATGAGCAAGGTGTAATACTGTTACTGCGCCTGTCAAATGCTCTGAAACTTTTATTCCGATTTCGTACATTATTTTGTATGTTCCGGCAATGCTCTATAAGTTTCGCGATCCATTCTTCGTAAGCTTAAGCCGTAAGTGATCTTCTCCTAAACTCCATTGATAAAACCCCGGCCGACGTTATAGCGTCAATTAAACCTCGTGCGGTGGGCAGATGTTGTATGGCGCACTGCCCAACTCTTGATCGACCTCAAGACACTCTACAGAAGAGATTCATATCATAGTCGTGAAGAACTTTTTCCATCATCTGCTTAAGAGTTAATTTACAATCTTTTCCCAACTACGATATCACTGAATTCACGTGGTCCTACTTCAACATCTTTATTATGGCTGCATTGTACTGTTGCCGTTAGTATCCAGCGATGAGCGGTTTTATAATTTAATTAACCCTAGAAGCAAGAGTTACCCAATCTTCTCCACGAGTTGCAGCGTTCACCAAACTGTCTCGATCTTGCTCCGTATTTTTTTGCGGATGCAATCCTGTTTTGCTTTGAAAGAATAGATTGGTAAGTATGTTAGAAATTTTCTTAGTATCGATATTTGCCCTGCAAAGAGGGCGTATGGAGATCCTCATCACCAAACTTTCCATACATTGTGAGTGGAAAAAATGATTACAATTAAGAAGTATGTAGACATTTTTGTTTCGCGTATTTGTGTGACAAATCGCACAATTATCTTTGTACTCCATTTTTTTGCGTGCTATTGACTACGGTTTATAAAATTTGTGAATTTTTTTGTTGTATACTACTTTGTTAAAAAAAAGAAAGAAATAAGAAACTTAAATGAGAATTCTAAAATGAAATGAATTCACATTTCTCAATATCAAGTTATATGTTGGTAATGAAATTTTACTATTTCTCATTTGGATTTATACTTTCTCAATAAGAATTTATATTTCCAATATTAATTTATATATTCTCATTTAAATTTATACCTTCCCATTATAATTTTACATATGTTATTCTCATTTTGAGCTTACCAAGGTGTAGTGTATTTTGTCCATCATAAGTTTGCTTTCGAATAAATTATTACGGAATGTAATGTAATAAATAATAATGATACAATTATTTTTAATTTCCTTAAACATAACATATATCCTTTACAGCTTGTTAAGAAAAAAAATGCGACCGACGGAGCAAAATGCCAAATTGTGCAACGGGGCGCTCAGACAATGTAGTAGTTATCGGCGTTTTCTCACAAAACTCGTAGAATTGATTTCTAATAGTGAAGAGTGGCGGCATATTGGGAGCACTGGTGTCCTTTCCCTCACGTCAAGATGTCAAGCAAACTCATATGGTTTCTCTTTCTATCAACATTGATGAAAATGTAATCGATTTACTGTTACGTCACCTTTTCGACAAATTTTGATTTCTATTGGCTCTTGTCACTAAGAAACACTCTCATTCAGGCACACACCAACATATGGGATCCCAGTTAGATCAAAGAAATCACATCCAGAGCTCCAACAGCTCTGAATTTGGTGAGGAGTTTCTCTACAATTAATTTTTTTTTGTTGGTAAACAATGTACGTATACGTTGGGTTGTCGGCCATTGTTGTTATTCCATGGGTTAATTTTTTTTATAATTGGCGCCCGCTCAAGGGGTTATTATACTCGGAAAATGTTTACACACAGCGCCCGCGAAGGAAAATTAGGGAGGTAGAAAAGAGAGGTACCAATGTACATTGGTCTTAAATGCTTGCAAGTTATAATGACTAGGATATATAGAGCTAGGCAGAACATTCCATAAGTGATTTAACGAATGACGATATTTTGGAGCACGAAAGTGAGCTTGAGGGTGTACAGACGATGCTACTGGCGATTTGTATGGAGCACTGGTGGTGGAAATAGCGAAAGAATAAAGTGAGACATGAGACATTATGAACTTTATGGCACGGTTTTGAATCCTATCTAGCAGGTGCACAGATCTTTTAGGCGCACCTATACATTGAGGCCAGATTAGAGGGAGTTAAGTATTTCTTACATTGTTGGAGGAAACCTAGATATTATGTGGTCATTCTAACATCAGTTGTCATTGGCAAACATACCAAGAATGGACAAATTTTCAGTTTGAATGATGCAAGTGGCATTTATGGATAATGGCTGGGTATTTTTAACTTTAACGACTTGTTTTTTTAACGAAAGCAGATATCATTCTGTTTTGAAAGCATTAAATTCCACTCTGTTGATAGTTCCCCAATCGGTTATACTATTAATAGCAACCGCGCGGTGTATAAGCATTTTAAGGGTACTCAGATCCCTTGAGCGCGCGCAAATTATAAAAAAAAAAACAAATTTAATGAGCTTAACATACCCTGCCGTTTCCGTTTACAGCCGAAGACCTGAGCAGAGAGTACTGTCTTCGGCAAAGGAATATATTGGATTATTGGTATTATATAGATCATTGGTAACAATGAAAAAGATTGTCGGAGGTAGAACGGAGCCCTGGGGCTCACCAGCATTTATTTTGTGAATATCAGACTTGAAATCATCCAAGACAATTTGAATTGATCGTATCCACGTCATTATCGAGATATCGAGGAAACATAAAGACCAGTTAAAATTCCTAAAGAAGCTGTTAAGTCCAGTCCAATTGGCTTTCTCGTATTGCCACACGGTTGTTCCAGGAATCATTCTTCTAACTGTGTGGTCGGTGTACTAGAAATTTGCTGATATAACCCAGTGGTCCCACGAGTCTAGAGGAGATAGCACATCAACCTTGTACTTATCAGGGTGATAAAATAAGTAAACGGCTATTCACGTCTGGTATTCGTGGGGGCTCTTTTAAAAACAAGGTCAAGTTATTTTCCGCAGCGAAGATTTTAACAAACCTGGTGGTGCCAGAATTGTGTATTTTGATACAATCCCTTGTATGGAGTCAGACAGCGCATCAAACTCGTTCAAGGACGAATTGCTGACCGGCTTCTGTAAATAAGGCAATAGTGTATAATTTGCTTACGGAGATGGAATTTTAACATGAAATTGATTTCCGGGTTGGAATAGGGACTTCATTGTGGTGGAATTTGGTAAGTTACATCACTACGTACGTAAATGTTGAGACCGCGGTGAGAAAAGTTCGTAGCCAGATAGATTCAGATCTGAGTGATCTGAGAGGTATGGGCAGGTGTTTCACGAAATGCCAAAAAAAAAAAAACTGATCTGTATTACGTGGACATACGCAGAAAAGTAATTACTTTTTAGACCGCGAATATTTGTTATATCCTCTCTAAAAAACAAACTCAAAAAATACAAACAACATCGATACTAAGCACAGCTGTTAAGTTACAATTCAAAGGTTGATTTACCTAATCAATTTGTTATAAAGGGTGATCAGATAGCAATGATAGTTTTTCCACTTGTTATGTTTTAGCAGCTGTCAAAATTACCAATGACATCCAGATGTCAAAATATTTAGTAAGGTTTGCCATTTTATCATGCATGGTTTTACGCTTGCCGAACGTGTGGAAATTATTAAAAAAAATTATCGAAGTTCCGGCTCAGTTGGAAATACGCAATGTGAATTTCGTCGTGAGGTCGGTCGTCATCATGGATTTAGTGTGCAGGAAATTCGTCGCACCGTGGAAAAGTTTGAGTACACTCTTTTGGATCTTAAGCCACCAACCAGACAGAAATTGGTGCGAAATGAAGAAAAGATAGCCGCAGCGGCCAGTATCGAAGAAGACCAAACAATGTCGACTCGGCGTCTATCAGCTGAATTGAGCATCGCCAGAGGGTCAACCCGGCTTATTTTGCGGTTGAATTTTGGCCTACATCCGTATAAGATTGTGCTGATGCAAGAATTGAAGACATCCGGCTTCCATAGACAACGCCGTGAGTTCGCTAATTGGGCGCTGGAAATATTGCCGGAGATCCAGATTTTAGCCAAAAAATCATTTGGCTATGTCAATAAGAAAAATTGTCATTATTGGAGTGAACACAATCCACAAGCCTTTGGCCAAACATCAATGTGTCCGCAAAGATTGACTGTTTGGTGAGGTGTTATAAGCCTCATCGGACTTTATCTCTTTCGAGGAAGACGTGGACTCAGGTATAGCGCGATGTTAACCGGCTTTCTGCGGTCAGAACTCGATTACATCAATATATCCGAGCTGTGGTTCTAACAAGACGGCGCTATATGCCATAGAAGCCACCCAACGCTCGAAGTTGTCAAGGAGAAATTTGCTGACTAGGTCATCTCACGGCTAGCGTTTATCAATTGGCCGCCGCGATCATGTGATTTGACTGCACTTGATGTGCTATTCCACACTGGAACGAACGTTGCTTCAAAATAAAGCCAGTATCAATTTTATATCTCAAACCATTGTTATTTTATTTAAATTTGTTTTTCTATTGTTCTTATCTGCTTAATCTATACATAGGTGCTATGACCTTAAAACAATAGGAAACAGCACACAAAAAAAAAATGTATACCCGCTATCTATCGGTTGTCACAATCAATCGCTCCCCGTACTGTATGACAATGTAATATAGCAACGGCAGTGACTGAGTGACCAAGGGCAGGATAGTTGGGATGTGGATGTTGGCATTGCACTCGCATTTTTCTTCCCCGCACAGATGATTCTTTTTTTGCACTTAATTTTTTGTTTCGTTCATCTCGAGGGCTCCATACCTGTCGTCTGGCCCCATCCTCGGGATACCTAGGGTCACCTATAGAGCGGTAGGTGAAGCGAAGATCTAACAAATTCACTAAATCCAGTGTATGCCTTGGTTACCAGAGTGTGACGGGGAGAAAATAGGATTGGAGGGCACTAGAAAGGGGAGAAAAAAGTGAATTCCACCAACTGTAGACACCTATAGTTTCTTCTGTATGCACATTACTTTGACGCGTGGTTGGCTTTGCGTTATATAGGGTGTATGTGGTGGGAAATTTATCCTCAACACAACGAGTAGCGAGCTCAGTTGGTCGATTTTGAGGACAAATATTGTACAAAAAGGACGTATTATCTATACGTTTCAAGAATTTGACTCATGTTAAAGAATTCTCAAAAATGGCAGCACAGTTTCAAAGTTGTCGCTTAATAATACGTGTATATAGTCGCTTTTACATATACTTCTAGTGTATAGAAGGGAAGTGTATAGATAGACAGTGCTAGGAAGCTTTTGCCGCTTTTCCCGCTTTTAACCGCCTTTTTTTTATGAAATCTCAAGATGTCGATCTTGCATTGTATAAACCTTTCCCTTGAGGATCTGGTATTTTGAAGACATCCGTCCCTTGAACCGAAATGAACTTAATAAGATCATTATCATTCACTTTAAAAGTTACAGACGATTAACTCGATTCTGTCCGTATCTCAGTCATTTGTTTCAGTTTTGAATCAATCGATTTTATGATGGGCCACGATAATCGTCTTTCTACCACCATTCGCTTTTTTTCATAATCACCAATTGACGATTCTTTATAACACTGAAGAAGCGACAATTGTTCGATGCAGCCGAATTGCTCTTTTTTCTTCACTGAAGAATTGTAACTTCTTTAAAATCCCTGTTAGTTATTTGTCTAAAAATATTTTGCAATCACGGACGGAATTCAAATGCCAGACAATGCTGGTCTTTGATTTATTTATCTAACTGCAATTTTTCGAGGTCAAGTTTTAGCTACTACCTTTTTGAAAAAAGTTCATAAAAAAATACAAAACATTTCATTGTTTTTCAGAAGAAGATTTTTGCTTTCACTCGTGCACATTTTTTGTTTATCGTTAATCCGTAACTGACTAGCATCACAAGCACCAAAAAATAATAGTTATTCCACATTTTTGTCAAAAACCTCGATAATTCAAACAAGTAAATACCTTTCTTTGAAACGTGCTGTACGAGCATCTCCGAACACATACATAGATGTAGGTACATAAAGCGCAATAATGAATTTTCCATCATATGATCGAGTACCATACATATGTACATGCTTACCTATGCATGAGAGTATATTTTTATTGCATGGACAATTGGAAAACAATTGAACTTAGCAACCCTACAAATGCATTCAGTCAGCCGACCAATTCATCCAACCCTACAGAAACAGAGACCGAGAGTAATAAATTACGAAATTTGACATTTTAAGCCGAAGCAGCAGAGAAATTCGTTACATTTCGTTTGTTCAACAAATGTGTAAAAAGGGACAAGGATTTCTATTTCTATGGTTTGGACGTGTTTCTGTTCGCTTACTTCCGTCCTTTACTAAAATTTTTTCATGAATTTTGTGTGATTTTCTTGTATGCGATGGTGAAAGTGAAATCGAAATATGTATAAACGATTGTGTCCAGACATTCTACAACAGTTGTACATGAATGACGCTTAATCTGGTCCACTTACTTTAATTTAAATTCTTGGATACTCGTATCGTTTTTAATCACATTTAAAAATGAGACCGTGTTGTCAAGTGTCAACAAGTTAGGAACCTAGTTTATACTCATTGTTGATCTTATGGCTTTAAGTATACAAAATCTTCTTTAAGATCCTAAGCTAATCCCTTAAATCCTTTTGCAATTAGGCAATCAACTGGGTTTAAATACATGAATGATGAGGTGCAGAGTCCTCAAGTTAAATACTCGTAGTGCAAGGCGGTGAAGGCTTTTGTTTTGATTGAACTCACCTTGTGTGTTACAGGAAGAGTATTTTTTTCTAAGCAACTAAGGATACTTTCATCCGCCTGAGTACGAGTCAATGCTTTTGCACATAAAATTACATTGCACATAAAATTACATCTCGATAGTACTTTGCTTCTGAATTCCCTATTAAGCCCAAAGAAAAAACAAATGGCAAAAATAGTTCTTCCTTATATTTCCGGACTGTTTTTGTTGTCAGAGTTGACTGCCCAGCCTAAGTATATGAAATCTTCTACAACTTCAAATTTGAAGCCGTCTATGGTGACAAGTATCACTATGTTCCTATAGTAAGCACACAGTTTCTTCATTTCAATATACATACGGATTCATGACCGTCTCCGGATCATGAAACGCTTAATCTAATTGCATGCTTGCAGTATTCTGTACGTCCGAACATTCCGGGCAGCCAACATTGACTCGGATCATCTAAGGTGCGAATGCGGATTTTCCAAGTGCCACAACAAAGAAGAACTACTGTGAGAATATATAACATAGAAAGTCTTCTCAACATCGCATACCAGATCTTATCTGCCACATTGCGTGAACGTCTGAAACCATTCGTCACCAACCTGATTGTCCCCTATCAGTTTGGTTTCAAATCAGGAAAATCCACAATCGACCAAATATTCACACTACAGCTAATCTTAGAAAAAACACATGAGCTCCAAATCGATAGCCACTACTTATTCACCGATTTTAAGGGCGCATATGACAGCATCTATAGAAACAAGCTATGTAGAGCCATTTCTAGTTTGGCGTCCTTGCCAAATTCGTCCTTCTGTGGAGGACGAAGATAGAGAACGCTCGCTGCTCCATTAAGGTCGATAACGACTTAACCGAGATCTTTCATGTCAAAAAAGATTTTAGACAAGGTGACGCGGGTCATATGACTTCTTAAACATCATACTTGAAAGAATTGTGTGGATTTCCTAAGCGAACCCTCGAGACACAATCTTCAAAAAGTCTGTGCAACTACAAACATACGCTGATGATATTGACATATTTGGCGGAACTCAGCGGACTGTCACCAGTTCGAAAATCGCTCTTGCTAATCTCTGTTTTTTGGGCTAATAAGGCAATAATAAGGCCCTATCCCGAAAAGCTTCGGAGACTCTATAATAGAACTTGATCATCCCAGGGCAATTTTTATATAAGACCTTGATCATCCCAGGCCTATTTTATGGCGCTAAAATATGGACACTATCGAAAGCAGATGAAGATATCCTCAGTCCTTTCGAGTGAAAAATCCTGCATACAATGTTCAGTCCCGTTTACGTTGACGGGCTTTCGAGGAGAAGATTCAAAGACGAACAGCGACATCGACCTAGTCAGAAAACTACTAATCAGTCACCTATGATGGCTAGGACATGTAGAGCGAATGGGCATGATCCGGCACGCAGGGTCTTGCAATCTAACCTGGAAGGACACCTTAGGTGGCGCGCACAAGTATAAGGGAACCTTAACCGACTAGCTAGGGATCGTGTCAACTGGACAATCTTATTAGTTGAGACTCACGTTCATCCCGAACCGTAGCGCCACCAATGTAAGTAGGTATGATGACGTGTTTTTCCGGAATTCGATGTTATCCGCTTCTCTCAGGTTCTTACAAATGCTCTACTCGCAGTTCAAGTTGTTCTTCCTTTTATGCCAATAACATCAGCATGTATATAAGCATTGCGTTGGGGTGTTCACTTCTACGTTTTACAAAACCTTTCTATAGAATGTGATTTGAAAAGTATAAAGATATTGTTTGTGGTGTGGTGGGGTCAACACGAACTAGAAGTTAAAGATTTAAAATAAAGTAAAATGCCTTGTGTTTGTAAACAGAAAATTGAACGCAGTCAGTCAAAAGTAAAATGTAATATTTTCATTGCAATAGCGTTAATATTCAACCGACAGACGTCGATTTTTTACTAAAATCGAATAAGCAATTTCGTTGTAAGAGTTGCTTAGCTGTACGAAGGGGATCGCTTTGCTCTTCACACGTCAAAACAGCAACTAGAACGGACAAGTGCAGAGGTGGATCTTCTAGCACTTAATTAATATGCAATATCCAGAAGTAAATCTGCTAAATATTCCCTCTGTCAACTGTGGTGATGTTGATTTCCATGATCTCGTTTCTAAACAGAAATACTTGCACAATTTTCTTTTCATTCACCAAAATATTAGAAGCATGCGTAAAAATAAATATGTTGGTAACTTTCTTGTATACTTAAGTGCATTTTTTAACAAGCCAGATTGAATTTTTTTGTCGGAAACGTGGCTATATGAAGAAGAAGAGTCCCTTTTTTAGTATTAAAGGGTATGAACTTATACCATGTAACAATGACGAGTAGTGAGATTAGCGTTGAAGACTATCGTTAAAATTTGCGTAGTTGTGATGTTTTAAAGGTGAAGTTAAATGACAAATAGTTTACTTTTTTCGGTGCTCACGGGAACTTCTTAGTGCGCTCTAAGCTTCAATATGACATCGTTTTATGGGGTGGAAAACACAACAATAAAATTAATCCACTTCTTATTTCTCAAAAACACATTATTCGTCTTATCTGTAATAAAAGTCGTCAACATGATAGTTTAATACATTTTAGAAGCATCAAAGTCCTACCTCTGAAGCATTTATAGTTTTATAAAAAATATTAAAGATGTTTTTTTTCACCAGATCTGGCTATCTATTGAACTGGTGGTCTTCTAACTATAACCTGAGAGTAAACAATCAACATCTTGCTATAGTACCGCATCACAATTTGCAATTTTTTTTTTTAATTTTTATACGTCAACTGCTTCTAGACTTTTTAATATCGTACCTAGTAATATTAAAATTATAATAATATTAATATTAGTATCCATTTTTCTCAATAAAGTAAAACTTTGGCTCTTCGATTTAAATTTGTTTTTCCTTATTTTTGCGCTCAATTTGTATATTTGTTTATAAAAATATAAAAAATGATTATACTTGTAAAAAATGTAATATACATATATAATTACAAATCTTGTCGTAACCCACTTTAAAAGTAGTAATTAAAATATGCTGTATTGTTACCTTAATGGCCTTACCTGGCCTCTAGTTCCTTATGAACTGTGGATTGCAGATTGCTTATTAATTCATTGTGTTAATTTTTGTTATATGTAAATAGCTTCGTATCCTATTTAAATGTTATATATCTACACAATATTTATTAGCAAAAGAATAAAATTGAAATAATAAAATAAAAAATAAATAAAAAAGTAGCTTGGGAGCACAGTATCAACCCTATTGCCACATCAAAAGGATCTGTACAGTTGGTCAACAGCACTCTTCAGGCATTTACACAACATTGCAGATAGACACTAGTAGATAATGTAAGAAAACTGATTCATTTATAGTTGGCAGGATGTAATGGGTACCTTATTTTAGTGGATTGACCTAAGAATTCTATTAGTACTTCGTTGGCTCTACAATGACATTTGGTACGAAAATAAGCAAATAGTCGACTTAACGCTATCCGATATGTTAAGAAGATAATCGTCTAGGAAGTAGATAGATAAATAGATAGATAATTTATTATTTTCAATTCATTTACAAAAAGTTTAATACAATTATTTTAAGACATGACTTAAAGCCGTCTGCCTAAGTTTGGCGAGGTTTTTCACAATAGTTGTGCAGTCTAATCCAGTCTGCGCCATTCAAAATGTGCCTCATCTTTGCTTCATCCAAAACTCGTTTCACAAAAAACTGGAGTCTGAACTCACTTAGTGTAGAGCACCTACCCAACGAGCCTTAAATGTTCTCCTTCTCTCGTAAATTACACAAAGAAAACGATTGGTAAATCTTCTCTATGTAGAATAAAGTTAAAGTACATAATTTCACCTTTGGTCTTGAAAACTGTAGCTATCGGATCGCTAGAGTACGATGTATTGTTGGAGTAATTGTTTTCACATAGATTGTGGTTTAAACTTGCATATATTTCTTGATGGCCTTAATTTTTTACATTTCCAATGCTCCCTGCGTGTATTTTCTCATCAACCACCGAAAGTAAATCATAAAACTGTTCTTTCCATTGAGTGATGTTTCCAACACTTACGAGTATTCCTCTTAAAATAATATTTTGGACTCTGTAACATAGTTTATTGTATGTTTAATCAACCTTCTCCGTCCAAAGTCATTACTCTTAAATTGAAGCTTCAATGTTCTAAAAAAAATGGTGGTAGACCGGTTTCAATAATAGCATATTATTTGGTGTACATTTAAATACTCGCTTTAAGAAAAACCGAATTAGTTTTTCTACTGTATTGCAAGGCTCACAACCCCACACTTGGGCTTCATAGAACATTATTGATTTAGAAACTATTTGAAATATGTGATAGTAGATAGTCTAGGCTAGGTAGTATTATCGGAGACTTACTTGGCAGATCATAGATACATTGAATTCAGAATACGATGCGAGGTCTCGGCCTCGACTGCACAGGTTCAAAGGAGGAGGAGTTCGTCAATGCTTCGTCATACTCAGATCAATATAAAGACTTTTCCAATAGCGACTTGACAACTTTGAATTAAATTTGTGAACGCACTCTTTCACTAATCATCAAACTGTTCCTGTCAATTTATTCAGTAAACTCAAAATTTTCATCATGGTATATAAATATATATAAAAATTTTCTACCGAAATTCGGAGTCGGTGAATGCAGCGTTAACTCCAATTTTCGGTCGTTATTCTCGCCCTAGTAGACAGGCAATAACAAGTTTAGTGAAAAAATTTGAGTCTACGTATTCGTTGTGTGATGTTGCCGTGTCAGTGAGATAACGGGTTGGTTGAAGTGTCGAAAATATCGCTGCCGTTCAGGCGTCCGTAGCAAACGATCCAAATCAGACAATTCCACGTCGCTCTCAAGAATTGGGCATCGCTCAGACCACATTATGGCGTATTTTGCTTAAGAATCTTGGTTTACACCCATACAAGATCAAGCTGACTCAAGAATTCAAGCCAACGGACCATTTGAAGCGACGTACGTTCTCCGATTGAGTTCTGGAGAAGATGCGCCAAGATGATGAATTTCATCGCAAAATCATCTTCAGTGGCGAAGCTCATTTTTGGCTCAATGGGTTCGTCAATAAGCAAAATATGCGTTATTGGTCGGGTGAAAATCCACATGTGCTTTATGAATCACCACTTCATCCACAAAAAATAACTGTTTGGTGCGGTTTGCATGCCGGCGGCGTTATTGGGCCATATTTTTTCGTCGACGATAACAATCGTCACGTTACTGTGAATGGTCTGCGTTATCGCGCCATGATCACCGATTATTTTTGGCCCGGATTATAATATATGGACTTGGACGAGATGTGATTTCAACAGGATGTTTTTTTTTTTTTTGTTTTTGTTTTTATAATGAACGCGCGCTCAAGGGGTTTGAGTACCCTTCAGGTGATTGTACACAGCCCGGGCAAAGGAAATTTAGGGAGGAAGAAAAGAGATGTACCGATGTACATTGTTTTTAAATGTTTGCAAGTTATATCGACCAGGAAATACAGAGATCGGCAGGGCATTCCATAAGCGAGTTGTACGGATTAGAATCACGATATTTTAGAGTACGTCCGAAAATGGGCTTGAGGGTATACTGATGAGCATTCATAGCGAGACGGGTGTTACGGTTGAAATTTTGAATGGGCGGAATGCTACTGGCGATTTCAGTGGAGCACTGGTGGTGGAAATAGCGATAAAACAAAGTGGGACACGAGACATTTCGTCGGTGTTCGAGGGTGTTCATTGATTGACTGATATTAGTATCGTCAATAAGTTTTATCGCACGGTTTTGAATCCTATCTAGCAGGTGCAGAGATGTTTTAGGAGCACCTGACCAGATGTGGGAGTTGTACTCCAATTTTGGGCGGATGAATGCCTTATATATTGAGGCCAGATCAGAGGGGGTAAAATATTTCTTACATCGCTTGAGGAAACCTAGACATTTCGCAGCATTTTTGGCGACATCAAATATGTGGTCATTCCAACGTAAGTTGTCATTGACACACATACCGAGAATGGAAAGTTTTTCGGTTTCGACGATGCAAGTGCCATTCATAGATAATGGCTGGGTGTTTAAATTTCGCTTTAAAAACAGCAGACAGCATTGTGTTTTGGAAGCATTAAATTCCACTCTATTGATAGTTCCCCAGTTGGTTATGCTGTTGATATCGGAATTTAATGAGCTTAGCATACGCTGCCGTTCTCGTACTACAGCCGAAGAGCAGGGCCGTGAGTCCGGGAACGAATATGAAAAACAGAGAGTACTGTCGTCAGCAAAGGAATATATTGGATTAGAAGTAACAGACAAGAGATCGTTGATGAAAATTAAAAAGAGTGTTGGAGACAGAACAGAGCCCAGGGGCACACCAGCATTTATTTTGTGAATATCAGACTTGAAACCGTCCAAAACAACTTGAATTGAACGTTCCGAAAGGTAGTTTCTAATCCATTGAAGAAGAGAGTCGTCGATCCCAAATGCACGCATTTTCAACAAAAGAGCCTGATGCCAAACTCTGTCAAATGCCTTAGAAATATCAAGTGCAACTATTTTGCATTCGCCAGATTGATGTACGCTTTGGTTCCACTTTTCGGTGAGACATGCCATCAAATCACCAGTGGATCTGTTGCCTACGAAAACCGTACTGCGGTCATTGAGAAGTTTTCGTGTTTCGAGATATTTCATGAGCTGACGATTTATCAGTGTTTCCATGAAGGGCCGTAAGTGCAATGGGTCTGTAGGAGGAGAGAGAAGATGATTCGCCTTTTTTAGGGACGGGCTGGACAAATACTGTTTTCCATCTGCTCGGGAAGAGTCCTAAAGTACCACAAGCCACACAGCACACGCTACAATCGATTTATTGAAGAGTAAGTATGGTGAGCGTGTTATCTCAAGACATGGGCTAGTCGATTGGGCTCCTCGTTCGTGCCATTTAACTCCGCTTGACTATTTTCTGTGGGGCTACGTTAAGTCATTGGTTTATGCCAACACGCCGACGACGTTGGAAAAGCTCAGAGCCAACATTGAACGCGAAATAGCGGCCGTTTCGGCCAAAATGTGTGGCCGAGTCGTTGAAAATTGTGTCCAACGAATCGACCGCTGCAAACGTGCCCGCAGTGGCCATATGAACGAAGTCGAGTTCCATTCATAAATGTTTTGATTGTACTTCAAGCCGATAATAAAGTTTTTGAAATATCTCAAATGGTTTGCGTTTTATAGTATTAGTATTAGTATATTGTATAGTATAGTTGTCAAGTCGTTATTGGAAAACCCTATAAAAGGTATAGGAAGCTACTCAGAACCTGAACGGTGAGCTCACCAAATGTTTTGGACTGATTCGTCCTTTCAGGAAAAACCCTTGTAGATCACCCGTTCTATAGTGTAGCGTAGATTTGCAGCGACAACGTACGAAAACCCAAGAGGTATTGAGAAAGTCATTCAAGACTAACTCGGAGAAAGACTGGAATCTTTACAGATGAGCAAAAAGAATATATTTTTTTTGTATTTCCTAAAGTATATTTACACCTGTTAGGTTAAGACATCAAGGAAGTTTTTTATCATTTGCTAAATATTAGGAACGACTTTGTAACTTTAATATCAAAAATTGAGGCACAGATGAGATGGGTATTCTTCGTTTGAGTCTTCTTCTTCTTCTTCTTACATGGTCATTGCAGCATCTTATAAGTTTTGTTAGGTGTTTCATGTTGGTTTTTTAAATCTCTTGATCAACTGTGTTTACTTCTAAATCACATTGAATATCATCGTTACAGATATACCATTAAACGTTGGTGATCGTCCTTAGAAATTTTTTTTTGAATTATTTGTCTTTGAATTATGTTCAGATTTGTTTTCTTGGAGGTTCCCCAGGTTTGGATACCGTAAGTCCATATTGGTTTTATTATACTCGTATAAATGAGTAATTTGTTTGTTATCAAGAGGTTTAACTGGGGTCGTAGAAGCCAATATAGTTGTCTAAATTTGTGTTTTAGCTCGGTGCGTTTTTTTTGTATATGGAACTTCAAAGTCAATTTGCTGTCCAGGTGGATCCCCAAGTATTCGGCGGCTGGATGAATGGATATCTGTTTATTGTTTATTGTTAATGGTATAGGTGTGAATTTTGTTTTGGTAGTGTAGATAACTTGTATTGTTTTGTCTTCGTTGATTTCTATGTGCTACCTTGTGAACCACTCAATTGTATTGTCCAGTATTTGTTGTAATTTATGAGTTGTAAGTTGGAGATTGTTTCCGGAGTTTAGTAAAACTGTGTCGTCAGCAAAGGTAGCAATCATGGTCGTCTCGGACAGGGGTGGGTATATCTACTATGAAGAGTAGTAGAGCACGGCCCTAAGATGCTATCTTGGGGTACTCCAGCTTTAATCGGGTGGATCTGGTGGATCAAGGTATACTTATACGCAGAATTGTTTGTCGACCATGGAGGTTGATATCTTGTTCATCACTCTGTGTATTTATCCGATAGTTGAGTGTTGTCTTCTGAAACCGAATTGGTGATTTGGGGCCGTTTTGGATTGTGTCATAATTGGTTGCAGTTTTTTTCGCAGCAGCTTTTCGAAGACCTTCGATATTACAGGAAGCAGGCTTATAGGTCTATACGTAGTTGTCTTTGTAGCGCCCTTCCCTGGCTTCGGAATAGCTATCACTTCTGCGACATTCCAAAGTTTTCGAAAATGTTTTAGTCTGACTATGCTATTGAAGAGGTCTCGTAGGAAAGTGAAGGCTAGTTGCGGTAGTTCCTTCAGTAGTTTACCAGTCAGAAGATCGTAGCCAGGAGATTGTTTGCTGTTTATCACTTTTCTGATACAAAGCTCTATCTTTTTCACTGTTATTTTGCTAATTTGTCTATTGTCTATATCGTTGTTGTGATTAAGTGGTGAAGTGTCTCCGTCGCCGTAGGTGTTTGTGAAAGTAGCCTCGAAGTACTTGGCAAGTAATGTAGCTTTGTCCAGGTTATCTCTAGCCCAAGTGTTGTCTAGTTTCTTGATGGGTGGATGATGTTGAGTCCTAGTTTTCATGTGCCTCGTGGCCCTCCATAGGGAGTAATTTGTCTCGGATGTTGGCCTTAGGTTACTGAGGTAGTTGGAGAGGTTCTTTTTCCGAATTTCATTAAGTTTGTATTTTAGATCTTTGGTTATCTTGTTTAATTTGGTTATGTCATTTGGTATTCGAGTTATCTGCCATCTTTTCCTTAGTTTTCTCTTTGTCTGTATGAGTTTTTTAATATGTGGAGTTGAAGAAATATTGTTAGGTTTGTGTTCTATTGTGGGCGTTGCTCTATGAGCTCCTTCGTTGATTATGTCAATTAGGTATATTAACGCTCTTTCATTTTTGCTTTGTGATTTGCGGGGAATCTTAGTTGATAGGCAGTTATTTATGTGGTGTTAGAAAGCGTCTCAGTCAGTTTTTGTCGTGTCGTTTGTTTGTTCAGTTACTTTCATGAGTTGTGAGGAATATTTAATGGTTATGGAAGAATGGTCTGAGGAAAGATCAAAACAGGTCTTGATGTTTATGATCTTGACTATGTAGAAGTCGATAAGGTCAGGGTTTTTCATCATATCTGTGAGTTCTCCCGAAGGTGAGTTCTCCCGTGCTGATATGTTTACAATTGTTTGTTTTGACTACGTCTAGTAAGTTCTTGCCTTTTTTAGTGATTAATCTTGAGCCCCAGACTGTAAGAATATGAAAAGATTATTTGGATTTAAAAGAAGGCCTCTTGTAAAGAGTTTTACGAAAAGATCGAAACATTCGGTAAAAAGAAAAGGCTGATTAAAGACCTTTAACGAAATCAGAACCAGCGAAGCTGTAAGTGAACTAGGTAATATTGTACAAGATGCTATAGCTGGTATCTAACAGGTGGAGCCATCGAAGAAGCTGTTGTTTCCTGTTGCTACCTGGTACTGATGGGATACACCCAATCTTCAGTTCTAGACAAATCAGCACATTTGTGGATAGAAGCAGTGCTGGAGAATAGGAACCTGATAACAGATCCGACCAATATGTGATGGTGTCTCCTATAATGCATGTTGGTCGACTCATTGCTCTCAATAGTTCTAACGTATACGCTCAAGCATATGCAAACGATGAAGTTGTAGAGACAGTACAGCTGAATCATTTCTAACGACTATCTGCTCTAAAATGCAGTCAGTTTTAAGCGTCATTGGAGCACCAGAAATCTGCTTTTAGTCAATTCTCTCAAAACTGAAATCATTCTCCCTGCAAGAAGGAAGAAGCTGACTGGCCAACTAATTTTAGAATCCTGAATACCTTGAAGACAATGTTGTCCTTCTGGCCGTGTAAGGGAGCTTTCGGATAGATACCGGGATTATCACTTTGGATCTATAATACTATGATAAGAGCAATTATAGCCAATGCGTCGATTGGCTTGATGAGCAAGCATTTAACAAAATACGTCATTGCTGCTTTTACTAAATCTAAAAGAAAGTTATGTTTGCTCTAGATGCACTGATGTATCCATCTTGTCTTGATGTGCCTATCATGGGCTGCACTCGGGAAGTTATTTTCCATTTAAAAACAGATCATCTTTTGTACAATACGCACTGCTGTTTTTTATGATTTTGGGCACCGACTGTTTTTTGACTCTGGTTTTATGGATTTGCCATCTGATGCAGTGACACTAGTATTCGGCTAAATCTGAACTATGATAGAAATGTAGTCGAATCTTCATAGATGGATTCAAAGTCGATGTATCTTTTAGGCGGGCAACTACGTTAGATTTCACTCCTCCTCACTTGTGTCTGATTTTCAGGTGGAAATATACGCAAACATCACAATGAATGGTGGCAATGAAGTATATTGTGAAGATTCGGTGCAGGGGGGAGAAGAATCTACATCTGTTCCAACTGTCAAGCCGCGCTAGAAGCCTTGCTATATCCTCTCATAGCTTAGTTTGAGTATGCAAGGTCTCACTGACCGTTGTCAGTAGGTTGAATTCATTGAGACCTATTTTGCTTCTTAAAGATCACAATGTGATCACCGAAAATGAGATCGCCAATAGACTTGCTAACCTGTGTTAGGACTGACTACGTCCTTAATTGGGTTTTATGCGAACATAACTGCAGGTGGCATGACTTTCCAGATCAGTGACTTTCCTTCTGCTCATCAGTAAAACGCAATGTAGACAGCTTACTGGCGTACTTCGATTAAATCTTTAGTAAGCATTCAATTAAGAATTTAGTCTTAATGCAAATTGCACCAGGTTTATTGAAAATTGCATTTAAGTACGGAAAAGAACGACCAACCAACATTTGGCGTTAGACGATTAGACGATATGCACCTATCTTGCCTGTGCTGTCAATATCTAGCTGAATGCCGTCCTCGTAATGCGTGATGCCATGGATGGAACAAAGCTACTCCAAGACGGCATCATATGATACCTACTAGGTTTATGGTGAGGTCCAAATTTGATAATTGATTCATGGTTAGTAAGAGATTACGTGATCAGAGACACCTATGGAATATATGGACTATTTAAATTCCTATGGAGAAACCCATGGTTCCACAACGATTTCTTCGCAACTGACGTAAAACATACAAATATTGGGACACCATATAGTCAGTGGCAACATACTTCCATTAGTAGCTATGGCTGGAATCAGTAAAGTTTTGGAAAACTTTTTTCCTCATCACGGGATTATACTAAATCCGACATTACTTTTTAAAACTGCGCCTTCGATGTAGTGGACAGTTTTGGAAGTTATGGATTTAGTAAAAATAATACCAACGATAACATCAAATTCTAGATCCAGTGAAAAAGACTCTAAATAATTTGCATTCGCTGCTGAAAAGTGGAGCCATATCTCAATAAGCAAAAATAATACTGCAAATCATTATTTATTCCCATCGTGTTTTATGTCGTAGGAGTATACCATTAAAAAATATATTGAGATATTGAACCTTCAAGGGGAAAAGTAAAATGTATGACGCGTGAACGACATATTAGACAAACCATAAGATGTAGTTCCCAGTGTGCCGATATAGCGCTTAAAATTGTGTCCAAGTTTTTTCACCCCCTCATCTATTTTCATTTGTTGCCGCTGATGATGGGTTAAAGCACGAAATTCATTATTATAGCGAAATGATGGGTAGGGTTTTGACTTCCGAAAAATTCGTCAAAATTTGTTTTTTCCAAGATTTTTAAATGTATCAGTTAATATTTAGATATATACTTTCCACGAATACACATATTTATGTAGTTATCCTTTCTTTTTCTACAAAAAAATTTAATCAACTAAGAACTAAATTTAATCTTGCGCAAACTGCTATCAATTACACTCACCTAGTTGGCTAAGATTATTTTTACTTAAGTGCGCCACGTGAGACCGAATTTTCGTTTATTGCATTGTCTTTCCAAAATAAAGTTGAAAACTTACCAGAATATTGGTAATCATTCGCTTAATATGTCCTAACTAAATTGAATGCTTCAGAATAATTTTTTCTTCACGCCAATGGACATCACTGTCAAAAAATGGTCTCCAGAAATCACTCTCCGATATTCTCAGCATCGGCTGCTGCTTAGCTACAATATTTCCATTTTATACCAGTAGGCTTGGAATATGTTATTAATCTCCTGTAATTGTAGCCCTTCAATGCCGAACTTTCTTCTGTGGTTTGGTATCCGTATTAACCAACCTGGACAAATGCAGGAGACCGTCTTAATATTGCCAATTATAGAGACATCAGCCTGAAGCCATTAATGAACTGCCCCTATCAGTGCGGCTTTATGCCCTGTAAATTGACAATCGACCAAATATTGACAATACGACAGGACCTAAAAAAACCAAATAAGTCAAAATTGATACGCACCACCTTTTTACTTAGAGATTTGTCACTGGTGCGTTCACAGGTATTGCAACAGAAGCGGCAGATTTTGGTTTAGTCGTGAATAAGGCAAAACTCTGTATGGACATGTACATGTGAGGAGAATGTCACAATAGATGGCTATAACTTTGCGGTAGTTGAGAACTTTGCGCACCTTGGCTCCGCTATTCAATCTAATAATAACATCAGACGAAGAGATACTCTTGCCAATCGATGTTTCTTCGGCCTATGAAGGCAAATGAGTAATGAGGTTTTGCCAAGAAACACTAAGGAGACTATATATAAGGTCCTTGTTCGGAAATGCTTATACAATGTGTGCATATTTCATTTTATGATATATCATCTACATAATTGTATATCTTAATAGAAATTACATTTAATTGTAATAGATAACTTACTATGAATGTATGATGACCTGATAAGTGTAACGTTACGTTAAGATTCCAATTTGTTAAATGCAGATATGACAATTTTTAAACTTAAAAACGAATTGAATTTCCGGAACAATAAGTTCGCTCTCTTTTCTGTTACATCAACACGAAAAGATGGGTTTAACTTAAACCGAATTTTTCTATCTAACGCAAAGTATTGTATAAACCCTACACACCCTAACATTTGGTCCTTTCGAGGCGAATAATATTCTACGAAAACATTAAACATTTTATTTCACAATACCCCCTTAAAAATTCAGAAAATTAAAAATACAAGTTTATTCATCTAAATCTATATTGTCCCCTTCAAAGTAATCTCCATCGACTGCAACACACTTATGCCAGCGCTTGATCCAATCCTCGAAACATTTTTTATATTCTGTTTTCGGTATATCCATCAGTGCTTCTTGCGATTTTTCCATTACTTCCTCTGGGCTGCTGAAACACGTTCCCCGTAGTGGTTTTTTAACTCGATTGAACACAAAGAAGTCACAGGGAGCCAAATCAGGTGAATTCGGTGGCTATTGGATGGTATTTGTTGCATTTTTCATCAAAAAAATACGAATAATGATGGGACTGTGAGGCGGTGCGTTATCATGGTGCAAAATCCACGAGTTTTCTGCGCACAATTCTGGTCTCTTTCGACGAATTGCTGCACGCAAACGTATCATAACGCCTAAATAATACTCTTTGTTTACTGTCTGGCCTTCTGGCAAAAATTTATGATGCACTACACCGTTGTAATCCATGAAAACCGTGAGCATTGCCTTCTTTTTTGACTGAAAACGACGTGTTTTTCTTTAGTCTCGGCTCATTTGGTGAACGCCATTCACGTGCCTGATGTCTGGATTGCGTGTCGTACTCATAAACCCACGTCTCGTCTCCAGTAATGATCCTTTTGATGAATGTGGGATCGGATTCAGCCTCGCAAATTATCTCTTTTGCGACGTTAACACGGTCTCTTCTTTGCATTTGCAAATTGAGGTCTTTTGGCACCAACTTTGCTGCTACACGACGGAAACCCAAATCATTAACCAAAATGTCTTGGACGGATCCATAGACAATGTTCAAGTCCTCCACTATCTCTCTGATGGTTAATTTGCGGTTATTGACCAACATTTCTTTTACTCCATCAATTCTTTCGTCCGTTTTCGATGTCGATGGTCTGCCACTGCGCTCATCATCTTCGATTGACTCACGACCACTTTTGAACCGCTCGTGCCACTGGTAAACGATCGATTTTTTTTAGAGAATCGTTGCCGAAACACTTTTCCAACATTTCCAACGTTCGCACACCATTAAATCCGTTTTTACGCTAAATTTAATACAAGTTCGTTGTTGCAAATTTAAATCCATTTCTAAAATTGTAAAAAATCGCCAACACACACAGAGATAGATGTACTCTTGGCTACGTAACTTTTGCAAATATCAAGCTATGATGCTAAGATTTAGAGGGAATGTCAACAATAGATTTACCAACTTAACACAAAAACAGAACTCAAATCGGAATAATGGGAGCGCCACACGGTGGTCATTCTTTTTGATCAAGGTGGTAGAATTACAATTCTGGAAGTGCAAGGTGCTAAGTGCAAAGTGCTAAGTGCAAGTGCACGAACATACATGTCTACATATCTATAGACTACATTGATAGATTACCTCGCAGTTGGTGTCTTCTGCCTTGTCTTTTCCCTTTTATAGTTTTTTTGGTGGCTGTGAATAATAAAATTTTCGACGTGCGTCGTGTAAAAATTCAACCTCAACTTTAATCTCAACTGTCACCAGCTGGGCAAAGGTCAAAGGTCGTAAGTTGCTGAAATAAAAATTAATAAATTATTATAATACATTTATCATTAATAAATCAAAATAATAGATACAAATATTGTTAATCAAAAACTAATTTTATAAATAAAACCCTTTAAAAAACTTTGAAATTATTTAAAATTAAAATTGATGAAAAGAATACACACCATTTCATCATTCAAGCACAAATACTTCGTTCTTTTTGATGCTGTTGCAAAATGCTTGGATGGATCTTCGTTGAATTCGCATTTAAAGACCGGACCCAAACTTAAATTAATATTTTGAAACTAATTGTCAGTTGCGATTTCAATTTACGGACAGCGGACGTCGAAAAAATATATGGCCAAACTTGAGTTCCAATCGACGTTTCAAATTACCAGCTGACAGGAGTGTCAGCTGATGGAACCCAGGAAATGGAAAAGTAATTCTAAAGATATTATTCGTGATATTATTATTGGATTCAATCGAAGCGGTTGATGGAATAAAAAATTTAGGAATTCTCTGGTTGTCAAGAGGAGATTCTTTTTCCGTTAAAATTTTCTTTTAATATGATGGAGTTCTGACAAAAATAAGGATGCTATCAATTGCAAAGCTGTTCAACCCATTGGGTTTGATTGCTCCATGTCCGATCACGCAAAAATCATTCTGCAGGAATTATGGTGTCAAGGAGTGACATGGGAAAAACCAATACCACAAGAGGTAGAAGGCAATGGTGTACGTTTCAGAAAAAGGACATGAGGATTCCACGATGGGTAAACATCAAACGAGGCACAGCAAAGCTGCAACTACATGGGTCTTGTGCTGCTTCAGAGAAAGAATATTGGGCGGTAGTTTACTTACATGTCGAAGAAGAAGACAACGTCCACCAACACTTGATTCCAAAACGAAAGTGGCACCACTCAGGAACGCTTGTCTACCAAGGCTCGAGCTTTGTGGGGACATGATTAACCTGGGGAACACGTGTGCATAGATTCGAAGACTGCCACCGTCCTGCTTAATTGTACAAAAGCATGGACGTTACCTAAGGTGGATGAAGATATCCTTGGCCGTTTTGAATGCAACATTCTTCGAGTGATCTTTGGTCTCATTTTCGTTGACGGGGTTTGGAGAAGCTGTATAGTGAAGTACACATTAGTCGCATAAGATGAACACCAATGCTCCAGAGTGAACAGTTTTTGATTCCAACCCGGAGGGGCAACGCAGTAGAGGAAGACCTCGTCTTAGGTGGTGCGCACAAGTGGAAGGCGACATGAACCAACTTAGAGTGTGCAACAGGAGGGAGTGAGCCAGAGATGTCGCTAACTAGAGAGGCCTATCGGTTGAGGCCCAGTTTCACCCCTGACGGTAGTGCCATCTAGATAAGTAAACGAGATTCAAGATCGTTGCACTTTTTTTGGTTTCCTCGGTGATCATATGTAAAATAATCATACTAGTTGTTCTTTGCATTTTCACGATATTTAACTTTGTGTAGACGGTTATCCCGTGGGGTATCACACTCTTTAAAGGATAGCTCAACTGATGCATAATAGGTGCATGAGCGTTGACATTGGTTTGCCGGAAAGTTCTCGGCTACCTTCTCCACTTCAACGTCCTCCGAATCGAGACTGTGCTCCAAGGTTCCTTCTCCGACATTTCCATGGTAAAACCGGACTTTAATCCATGTTTCGTTTTGTGAAGGTTTAATGTACGGAGTATTCATTTTCATTCAACTTGTCATAATAATTTTCAAAACACTCCACCAATTTCTAAATCATTACCTCCTTAAGCTAATCTTCTCAACACGTCGAAATAACTGTCATAGTGTAAGTAGTGTAACATTTCCTAATTTGGCTTTCTAAAGTACTTGGGATCTGAAATTTCTACAATGAGATATAAATCGTCAAAAGGGACACGGTAAGCGTTTGAATTCAAATTTTGAACAAGTGTGCTCAGAAGATAAGATGTGTAATAGTTTGATGAGAGCAATTTTTTCATGAATCAGTCTTTCTTTTTAGCATTTCACAAACAAGTTTACACTTTCTGCCAAATGGCAACCCTGGAGCTAATCATTCAAAGTCAAGGTCCTGATCGAATAAATGAAACTTAAAAGAAAACACAACTGACGGTACGATTGTAAAAACCTACAAAAGACTCACATTCTTCAAACGCATTTATTACATTTCAACCGTGAGTACTTGGCAAGTATTGTACAAAGAGTAAGGCCAAGGTCAGTCATTCCACACTGACTCTTCCATCCATCCGACCCGACTATCCGAATTCAACCATTTGTTTTACACTTAGAGGTCATCAATCATCCAAGGATATACATCGCACATTGACTGCCCCTATTCTCGTATACAAAAATCCCTGCGAAAAGGTGAGCCAGCTACTGTGCCACACTATTCAGAATTCCCTTGATTCCTCGTACCGAGTATTCTACTATTCTCAGTATTGAATGCAGGCATCAGTTACAGTATTAGTTTCAATATCACACTACCAACTGGCAACAGTAACAGTGAAACAGTCGTTCGTATCGTGATTATTTATCAGTCAGTCTTTCAGTGTGTGTCCGTTCTTATACTCGTGTTCGTTCTTCGGTTTATGAGCGTTTCTAGTAATCGGTGATTATTCTTCCTGTTATCCCCATCCCCTCGGATTAAAATAAATAAACAAACAGTAAAATACCATTCAAGTTCATGGAACTGTGGGAAGATTTTTTCGGACTCCCAAAATTTTTGATTCCATCCACACTGGCTTCCGCTATAGTTGACATCGCCATAGCCATCATCAACCACCACATGACGCACTCAATTTCGTTTCAATAAAAATCATCATCGTTGTCTTTATCGTCGTCGCCGCCGTCGTTGTCGTTGTCGCTGTTGTTGTCGTTGTCGTTGTCGTTGTCGTTGTTATTGCTAACATTGTGTATTGAATCAAGTAGTTCTTCCTCGTGTCTTATCATTCCGTCGTGCATAAATAGCAACACAACATACCATTGAGTATACATTTGATAGCAACAATCATTGCCGACAAATCGTCAAACGACTGACGTTCTCTGGTCACTGCTGTCCGTCCTCTGTCCTCCGTCGTCGTTTTTGTCGCATTCCCAAGACATAGATTGTTTGCGAGAGACTGTCGGCGAGGAGATTAACATACGATTACGTCGCAGTCGCCCCCACCTTACCTCCGGCACAGCGAAGAAGAGAAGCGCTGAGTATTTACATTTACTGTGTGGCCATATGGAATGACCTCAGAATTTTAGATTCAAGTCCAGTCTCTCAGTTTCCGATCAATTTGATTGCAACAACTAAAAATACAACAATATTCCTACAACCGAATAAAATCTGTCGAAACGATTTTCTCATTTGAGAAAGCGTCAGTTCGTCGAGGTCAGTCAGCGTGAGGAGGAGCCTTAGTTTAGCTAATTATCCACTGACGATGTTCATCAAAATAATATTCCTCTTGGTGGCGGTGCTTCACGTATCCACACAGTCAGCAGTTATTTCTAGTATCAGCAAAGACCAAGTAGCCAGTGTTGGTGACGATGTGGAATTTAATTGCACTGTCGAGAATGTGGGATCATACTCCGTGGGTTGGAGCAAGAATACCGATGATCAGGCATCTGGAGGTGTTGTTTTATCAATGCGATCTGTTCTAAGTCTAGTTGATCCAAGGTACACCATTACTGAGACCAAGACTAATGAAAGTGCCACTTACAGATTTAAAATCAACAAAATCGAAGCATCCGATATGGGCTCGTACGAGTGTCAAGTGATTTTATCTTCCATTGACAAAGTAACGAAAAGTCTGAAGCTATCAGTTAGACATCCACCTATCATATCCGAGGAGAAGACACCAAAAAGTGTTGTGGTTATTGAAGGAGATAATATCGAAGCAACTTGCTATGCCGATGGATATCCAAAACCGAACTTCTCCTGGAAACGTGAGGATAACTCAATCATGCCAGCTGGTGGACATACCCATCGTGGAGCAACATTTCACATTCGAAAAGCCCACCGTTTGGATCGGGGTGGTTACTATTGCATTGCTGACAATGGAGTTGGTCTTCCTGATGAGAGAATCGTTCGCATTGACGTAGAATTTCGGCCGCAAATATCAGTAGCACGTCCAAAAGTGGCTCAGATGACATCTCATGCCGCTGAAATGGAGTGCAGTGTTCAGGGATATCCTCCACCAGCTGTATTTTGGTTTAAGGATGGCGCTCAACTACAATCTGGTGGTAATTATCGTATAACAAATATGGCTTCTGCACATGAGACTACAAATTCGGTCCTGCGCGTTCTATCGATATCCGAAAGAGACTATGGAGACTACTTTTGCAATGCCACTAATAAATTGGGACATGCGGATGCGAGGTTAAATCTGTTCCAGCCGGTGATTCCAGTGCCGACAGTTTAAGTGTATTTTGAAATTCTTTCTTTTTTTCTATAAAAAAATTGTTTAATGCAACCTGATGTGCGATATTTTATTGATAAAAAAATGTTTTTTTTTACGCAAAAAAAACGAATAAAAAGCAAAATGTTCTGACGAGTGATGCCAATTGTTTTAGTAAAAATGTTCTAAAGGAAATCTGTGTGAGAAATTATTTTTTCTGCATTTATCGTGATGAAATGCAGTCAAAAATATTTCAATAAAATTTCGGAAATATATGACGTAGGAGTTCTGTTTTTTTTTCTACAAGAGGCAGAATCCTCTGGTGATATTTCGCTTTTGATTGTTCAAGGAATTAGAAGATTAAGTATGTACAAAGTACCCTAGAATTCAAGTGATTTAACTGTGGATGTAACATAAAAGTATTATTTTTTGCTATGTGAAATCGCATATTTATTGGAAAACAAAATACGTAAAGAATACCATAAAGAATACCATTCTTTATTTCATAACATGGACTTTCTTAGGAATGCGTTCACTTCATCCTTAAGAGCTCGGACAAGATTTCCTTCCCGGATGGGGTTCTATTTATATAAAGCTGACGGTATTTACTGCCTAACTAATATTTTATACGCCTAAGTCATGGACATATATGTATGTATACATCAAGGTATACACAGTCTGGTTCTTCTTCTTCTGTATTAAGGGCTGAAATACGTAACGCGAATAATTGCACCTGAGAGTATATATTTCTCCCATATACATTGCTACTACGTCGCTTGTTTGGTTGTCTAAGACTGCGGAGGCCAGTGCATTTTGAATCACCTCGTTAGTGAGGCTAAGAGTTTGCTTATGTTTTTACATTTGATTGATCAAATTAATTTTCTTTCAGCTTCTTCTTAAAACTTTGGAAGGCTGGAACTTCAGACCTATTGCTTTTTTTTTTTGTTGAATGTGGCAAAATCAGCTGATTTAAGGCATTTTTTCTATCGGTTTCTTAATCCACTTACATTCACAACAGATAATTTCCGTCGCTGTCATTTTTTCTTTATACTTCTCTTACATCGTCCAACATAGCGATGTGTATGTGAAAGCAGGACGAAGGACGAGGCTCCCTCTATATAGATGTCTAAAGTTAAGTTCGTGATTTCGAATAAACTAAAAAGTAGATATTCATATTAGTACGACTGATTCCGTCATCTGAAAAGTTCCATATAAAGTCAAAGGGGCCATCATAAGCTAAAAGATTAGTTCTAGTCCCGTGCGGATTCAATTGAAAAAAAATTGCACGACATTAAAAATCGACATTGAGCATTACATTCATGTATTACAATTTTAAAATTGCATTCTCTGATTATTCGCGCTGTAAGTTTTACTCTCATTTTAACGTCATCATATATCGCATATCATTGTTATATCCTTGCTAACTATTATATATTTGAGCCTTCCAAATAGGATATCTTCGAACTTTCTCGAACATTTTTTCCTAATCGATGAAGATGATATGGAGGTCTATCGAAGCGTCGCGACACCATCTCCATCATTATCACTAAACTTTGAATCATGTCAAATGTTAACCTGGCTCACATAAAGCCGCATTGTCTGCCACGGAGTTTAATAGTATTGCATTATAATTATTAGTATTATTAAATTAGTTTCACCGATCGGTAGTTATTGGGATTTCTCGTATTGTCCTTGCCTTTATATAGTGAAAGAAAAAAGCCCTCTTGCCACTGATTAAGCATTCGATTGCTTCTCATCATTTTATCAAGCAAAACCGCAAGCCATTTCGATTCGAGATTTTCGGCTGTCGCCCATACTTCAGAGGGTATGTACTACTGCTGACTGCACGCTCTCTGTTCGTTGTTTTTACTGGTTAACTAATTTCGGGTACCGTGCTCGACATCCAAGGGAATGAAATTTAGTATGATTTTTTCTTTAAGTAATGCTTTTACTCGTAAGTACTTTCAAAGTATTGCAAATTTCGTTGTTCCTCGTTAGCAGAGGATCCTACTAGCTTTTTATAAATTTCTTCGCTATTCAATCTCATCGGAGTTTTTCTTTCGTTATGCCACAATCTGAAAATATTAGCTTGTTCGGCTTGCTTCGATGTCGCAACATTTCTATTGTTTGTTAGCTGCTCATGAGATGTGAGGATTCACCTTTTTATTTCCGATATAATAGACCTACTGCTATAGCGCATGGGTTTGCTACCGCTTTTTCGCTATTTGTAGTGTAACTCTAGATGTATTTCATCGTTTTCACTATTTTTACTGTACTTTGCCCACACTTGAAAGCTTTGCGTTTTGTTCGTGTTTGCACGAGAAATTCTATCAGTAAAAGGCCGTTCTAACTGATTATGAAGCTGCTTTGATGTCCCCCTCGTGGCTAAGTGAGGTTCTTGCTTAACAAATAACATAATAATTAAAGTTTGCATAAGTTTATTATACCTTCTCTTTCTGATTTTTTCGACTGAAATCGTTTCCTCCATGGTAGTCCTTAAATTCTTAGTTCAATTTGCCGACTTATCCATTCCGCAAATGAAAACCTCATCAAAGTCGCTCAAAATATTTATATTGCTGGCTACTCACTGTTTACTTGCTGTGAAGGAGCTAACAATATTCCTTGTTTCGTTTTCAATTTATCAATTTTATTGTCATTAGTCGGTTGCTAATTTTTGATATGCTTACGATATTACCTTGAAATTCAGATGTGAAGATGCTGGCAGCTCCATTCTATTTCTGTTTCGTTTCGTAATAGTACACTTTGTCAGCTTTCGTTTGCAAGTTCAACGGGCCATGTTTCCGACATTTCGCCAATTGGTTTCTCGAATGCATATTATATTGATTGTAGGTTGCCGTAAGACAGTTTATTGTTCGAAACTTTTTCTTGCTTTTGTGCTGACCTTCCAGGTTGCAATACGAAATTTATTTCCAAAAAGCATCATATTGCTCGCCGCCGAAAACTGTCGAACTTTCACTCGAATGTTTCTATTCAGCCCGGGATTAGTCTTCCACTGTGCTAAAGAAGCGTCTGGCGGAGTAGTATGTTCATATGCGATTACGTTCATTTTCATGATTCCTCTTTCATCCATGTGGGGCTAGTATGCGAGAATTTATGAATGAGCATCACGCTTTTTTTTTGACCCACCTATAGTCTTCACACCTGTCATTATTGCAAAGCTTATAAAATATTGCTGTCTGCCAGTTTGGCAGAGAACTTCAACAATAAATTCGCTATCAAGAAAACAATTCAAGGGAGTAATACAATATATATACATACTTAATTACATATTACTCCAACAGAGATGATAATTATCTAACGGTTTTGTTGAATTTTTATTTTTCTTTCGATAGGGTACATCTCTTTATACAAGTGTGTGAATAGGTTGCAGACAATCAGATCATTAAGCGGGCCAAAAATCTCATCGTCTGTCAAGACAACAACTCCAAAAATATGTATCGTGCATATCAATTTGCATATTCAATACAAAAAATGTAAGCCTTCCCGACGAGGGATATAGTTTAAAGGCAAAAACACTCAATCGTTAAAGGTTGAAGTTAAGTCTGTTCTAAGGTCGGAAGCCACCCTCAAATAGCTGTCTTTAAATTTTAAACCCGTACTTGCAACTGAATTCGTTTTCCGGCTTCTATGTCCTGATTCCACGTATTTCATATTTTATTGAATTTGAATATTTTAGCGTTAGGGGTCTCCGTAGCGGATGCTTTTTTTTGTTTACAGTTATAGGAACTGCTAATATTGGGAGTCTCTCATTCGGCACACATCGCAATTATTTGCTCACTAGTTCGACGTCGCTGTGTAGCTCGTATTGTTCGCCGTTGAATATTCTCTTTCCTTTGTTGATGACAGTACTCTCTGCTTTCAAATTCGTTCCCGGACTCACGTCCCTGCTCTTCGTCTGTAGAACGGGAATGCTATCGTATGAGCGTATAAGCTCATTAAATTCCGATATTAACAGCATAACCAATTCGGGAACTATCATCAGAGTGGAATTTAATTCTTCCAAAACACAATGCTGTTTGCTGTCATTAAAGCGAAATTTAAATACCCAGCCATTATCCATGAATGGCACTTACATCGTCGAAACCGAAAAACTTTCCATTCTCGGTATGTGTGTCTGTACCAACTTAGGTTGGAATGACCTTAAATTCGATGTCGTGAAAAATGCTGCGAAATGTCTAGGTTATCTCAAGCGATGTAAGAAATATTTCACCCCCCTCTGAGTCTGAATATATAAAGCAATTCATCCGCCCAAAATTGGAGTACAATGCCCACATCTACTCAGGTGATACTAATATCAGTGAGTCAATTGACACCCTTGAACACCGACGTAATATTTCCTGCCTCACATACCCTGAAGCCCACTCTAAAATATCGTGATCCATTTATAAGCCGTACAACTCGCTTATGGAATACCCTGCCGCGAGCTCTCTATTTTCTGGTCGTTATAACTTGCAAACATTTCAGAACACATCGGTACCTCTATATTCTTGTACACAAATCCCTTGAGCGAGCGTGTCAAATCAAACGGGACCGAATATATTTTAAAGGATTTTTCTCTTGAAGCGACTGAGGATATCTTCATCCATAGTCCATGGTCTCATGGTCTTGTATAGAGTCTCCTTAATTTTTCGGGATAGAGCATTATTACTCAATTGCTGTGTTAACCCAAAGAAACAGCGATTAGTAAGAGTGATTCTTAGTTTAATTTCTGCTGAGGAGTTGTTGGCAGAATTTATGTCAGATTCAAGGTAGATGAAGTCTCTTACTATCTCAATAAAAACGGGAACTGCCTCTTAGAATTTAAAATGCGAGTCCTTCCACGTTCGTATCCATGTTCCATTTTAGTCAAACCAAAAGGTCTGATGCTCTTATCGAGCCGATTTGGGTTGGAACTTCCATTCTTGAATTCGGTTTCTAATGAACATCAACGTAGGTGAAATGCTTGTCAAGAAAACAAAAAACCTTGCAAAAGTGCACCAGGGTTCTTGCTGTCTCTCGGTAGAAAAATTTGCAAAGCTACCTATAATACTAACGACTCAACGGGATAGCATGACTGTGTAAAACATTTATTCGACGTGAACTGGTCTTAGAAAGCCCTAACCAAAACGATACCTTAAAGAGTGCAAACGTTTTTATATATTCTTTCTAGAACAAGAAAAACATAAACATATAAAATATACACTAAGCGGCACACCAGTAGCCAGTATAGAAAATCACGAACTTTACGCTTCTTATTTTAATGGAAATTCCAAGAGAAATACTTTTTAGATAGAGCTTTACGAGTTTAATATAAAATCAAATGTCAAGGCATAATAAAATGCACAAAATTAAAACCAATTTAAGAATACCCCAGCCTTTATGTAAAAATTATAGTGCAGCTGCAGCGCATATATATACATATTTGACAGAAGTTCATTTTGAGTATATAAGTTCGGTGAAAGTGGAAAAGCTATCTGAAGACCGTGTTATCAGATGGTGTTTTGTTTCGCAGCAAAAGTTGCAAGTCACATTCATAGATAGTTTCAAGGAATTTACCCAGTCAACAAACGTAGATATATACAATACATACATATATATGTATTTGCATAGATACATATGCATACGTATACGAGGACTTACAGCCCTAACGAATAAACATGGCTTAACACTTTTACCCACTCTAGATACCCACTTAAGCCCATGTGGTGTAACAGAGGCTAGAGAGAACCGGCATAGGTCTACGATATGCCTAGATGGTATACGGATATGTTGTGACGTGTATTTCAATAAAATAACAACACCAATGTAGCATCATCAACACCCCTACCATCAACGAAAAAAAGGAAAAAACAACAAATGCCCAGCAAGGACAAGGTATTTTTGGTGTCCTCTTATATTTTCTATTTTCATTTTCCTTGTGTATCCATCATTTTCATGCTTTTATTTTCCTGAATGTGTTCTGTCTGCAACATTTTGCTATAGAAAATTAGCTTCGTCCAAACAAAACTTGTAAAACTACCCCACAAGACCTTGCAGCAAATAAAATGAAAAACATAAAAACAATTTAAATAAAAAAATAAAAGGATAACCATGTTATTAAAAAGGAGCAGCTAAAAATAAGGGTTTTAAAATAAATACTCACACTCATGCATACAACACACGGCACATGGTGAAAGCATGAACCAAAATGTGTACTCGTACATTGATTAAATTTTCCCCTGTCACAAACTGAAAGTGCATAATCCACTCTACTGACTGCCAGCTACTCTGACTACCACACACTCGAGAGATGGTTTCATCCCCTTTCTCGTTCAGATTTCAACACCATTTCGCTTGGAATGATGGTTGTGTTCATGCATACATAAATATGGATGGCATATCCAGGCCCAGTTTGCCATTACTTTGTAACAAACTCGCCGAATCGAAAACTGAGTATGAGTGTGTGGATTCAAAATGGCCGCTCATTTACACGTGACTCTATAAATGGCATCCACCCTGATTCCCTGAAAATATGTTGCACTTTTCACTGTATCTACAAGCTAAGATACTCGAACAATTCTCTACGAAATCAAGAATCATCCACACGATAAATTTTCATTCTGCATGAACACCAAAATTTCAGATTCCACGTGAATGAATCTGCATAGTCCCATTCGTCGTAGTTTCGTGGACTCAAAGTACTAGTACTCATAGTTCGACGGTGTAGTTGTTCAAGTTCCGGTCGCTATCCGAGTAACTCTTCGACTCCCTATGGTCTATTATAATTTGCATAATGCAGTGGTGTAGGTTGTATCTTTAAATACTAAAATGCTATTTCCCCATGTGGAATTGTTAGTTTTTGATTCTCAGCATCCGCCTGAATAAATTGTACGAGTATCTCGGGGTTCGGAGCATTTCATGCCAAGTTACTATGTGTCCACATGTAAATGATGCGTGCGCAGGAATCTATTGAGGGGATCAGTTTTTTACTTGGGGTTGTATGTAAACTTCCCCAGGTCCTGGACCTAGTGTGCCTAATCCAAGCGTTGTTGGTGTATGAAGATTTGTGATGGAGCCCGCTGGCTGGGATGTGAACGAAAATGAATCTCAGTGTCTGGTAACGAGAAGTTCGTCACAGTTGTCAACGTCTTTAATAGCCGTTGCTTTTACCTACTACCTTCTGTTATTATTATTTTTTTTTTACTATTAACTTAGTGTGTGATAGAGGTTTATACTGTGATGACTAGGGTGATAATTTCCTCTGATGATTACAAGCAATTTTGGATATTATTAAAACAATAAGGTGTAGTGGAGAATACTAAGAAGGACCTCCTTTTCATGTCTTCCTAGTGACAAACACTTTTGAATTAAATATTTTTGACAAGTGATGTGATTGTGATTATCTGAAAATAAAGTGATCTTTAGGGCAAAATAAGGTAAAATGAATATGTTTGCAAGAAAATTTTATCTCCCAATGTAATAAATATTCGCAGAAAATTGTATGAAAACACAGCACAGATTTAGGTGCATTCTTAGGTATTCGAAGTAATGTAAACAAAGAAAGGGCGCAGCAATAAAACTGTAATGCAAGCATTTTGGATTTCCTTAAGATGATTGTCAACAAAAATTGCCTCTTCGAATGTTTTTAGTGTTAAAAGCAATAAACCAGTTACCTGTGCTGCACAATTAAATTTTTATTATCATACAAAAATATACATAGTTTAATCGTTTATGGACACTATATTAATGCACAATTAAATTGAATTTAATAATATACAATAAAATGATCAGTATAATTATGAACCTTTTTTGCAATTTTTCTAGATATTTTAGAAAAATAATTCGATTGTTAACATTACTCTTATATTTCATAAAATACTCATTTAAATTTTAAATTTGTAGCACTTTAAAAAAATTTCTTTTAATAGTAATCTTTTTGTTGTATATATATATTTTTTTGAAATATTAAATATTATAGTTTAAAAGCATTTAGTGTTATACGTATGATATATCCTACCCAAATTAGATTTGTTTTTAATATAAAATGTCCGCGAATTCACGCTTACCGCCAAGTAATATTCATTTTCATATACGGGGTAGGTACCGACTGCTACCGATAAATTTAACAATTTATATATCATATTTATTACTTATCATATTTATTCATATTCATTACCTAGACACTAAGACTTCGAAGTGGCATATAAAAATTATTGCATGACTTTTTCGCCGACATTTATAAAAAAAAAACAGATTGGCTAAAACTTTTAATAAATTCCAACATTGCTAAATATTTTATTTTATATATTTCATGCTATGCTTCGAAAACAATCTTTTCCATATTTTCCATATTTTCCATATTTTTAAGTAATTTGATATTATAAAAAAACCGAAAGAAAAGGAAAATGGGAATAAAGAGTGACCAATTTATGTTACCAAACAGAATTTTAAATTAAAATAATGATCTTTTTAACCCTCATTGGTTCTTTGTATACGACCGTATATAATTTTCGAATTTAGCATTGAATTAGTTTTTTGTGTATACGATCAGATACTGTGTAACCGTCTTCAAGTAAACATCGTTAGTGCATAAATTGTGTTTCGTAGTGTTTTTTATTCGTTTGCATTTTGTAAACATGGATAGGATTTTGCGTGAAAATCGAAAAAGGAGTATGACATTGACAATAACTTGGACAGTGATTTTAGTTTCGACGAAGAAGAAATTGATGGAAATCCGCAGCATATGTATTGCTCAAAGGATAAAAAAAAAGAATATTCTTCGGAGCCATTTGAATTGAGTAGAAAAAATTAATTTCGACGGGCAGAAGAAGTATCAAATTGTGGATTTTGTGTGACTCGTCGAATTACTACGCATACAATACACAGGTTTATGCTGGAAGGAAAACGCATTGTTTTGGATTTGACGAAAGGACTTTCTGACAGAAATGTTACGTGCGACAACTTTTTTACTTCCTACGCATTGGCTGAAGAACTAAATAAAAATCGTATGACTATATTGGGAACGGTTCGGAAAAATAGAAATTAAGTTCCACCAGTATTGAGTGATATGCGTCGAAAGCCAACGTTTCCAACTGAAGTGGTATATGACCATAAGTTACAAGCTATTATGTTGTCATATGTTACCCGCCGTTTTCATAATAAAGTGAAAATAAACGAAGCAAATGAAAAGAAAAAACCTAACATTATAGAAGACTATAATAAAACTAAAAACGGATATAATGGGCGAAATACAAACGGAAAATAAATCGATGGCCAATGGCTTTATTTTGTAATATACTTGATGTGAGTGCATTGAATGCATATGTGTTATTCGTTGAAATCTTTCCTGACTGGCATGCTGAAAAAAGAAATTGAAATATTCGTCGTAGATTTTATAATTTTATAGAACAACTAGGAATGACTCTTGTTGATCTATAAATTGTTTTACGATCATCAAGACCAAGAACAAGTGATTCTGCTGCTGTTTGCGATGAAAGTCAACTTCTTCGGCATTTGACACCAAAAAAGAAAAGAGGTCGTTGTCATATCTGCACCTAAAAGAACAACAGAAATACTTATGCAACACGTTGTGGAAAGTGTGCGAAATATATTTGTGCTGAACATCACTTTGAGTTTTTTAGTTTTAAATGCATTTTATTTACTTAATCATTAACTCTTACATACTAACAAAAAATGCTTAAATGCTAGCTTAAAATTACTTAACAATCTTATACTAACTTACTGGCCCCACACAGGCGCTCTAAGCTACTCTAAATTCTTATAACTATGTCTTTCGACTTTATTTACATATTGCTTAGAACTATTTATATTGAATACTTAAGGCTTGCGCAAAGGCGATATCGTAACCAATGAGGTCCTACCGAGGTGCGATTATTGCTAGTTGAAACATCACTTTTATATCTGTTCAAAATGTACAAAATAATTATTGAAAAAAAACATGATATTTCTGCGATTTTTGATCTTTGTAATGAAATGCATATCTTGTTTAGTAGACTTTTTTTATTTTTTTTATATGTATACCCACGAATTTGATTTATAATAAAAATAAACATTTTCGAAAAGGTAAAAAAAAACATAAAATATATATTTGTTTTCACTTCGCTATATTTTGTACAGGTAATAAGTCGTTGTGTATATGATCGTATACGCAAGAATCAATCCGACAAAGTTTTGGATGAACCGATGAGGGTTAAAGGATCGGAAATGCGTAAACTATTCACAAATATTTTCAATTCGAAAGAAGCGACAGTAAGAAAAATATCCAGAAATCCGATCACAAATTCCTTCTTAAATTCAATATCAAAAAATATTCAAAATTATCAGAATATGGTTCCATCATTAAATGATACGAGTATAAAATCAATATTTTTAACCGAACATTCATATCTGAAAAAGGCGGTATTTTCTGGCAATCGAGGCTAACTGTAATTATTTTAAGGCCTATTAAGAATTTTCGCGAAACCCTGATTCAGGTCATAAATTGATGGCACAATAGTCTAGTTAGACTCTGGTCTTGTTTCTCAACTACTCACTACATTATCATTATGTGCGCAAAGAGAGAGGAGTTTTGTTTTTGTCACTAACTTCGAAAGGCGAGTGAATTTCGTATCAAAATACCATTACTTTATCGCTATCGCCTGGCGAGAGTTAAGCTAAGTTTGAGAGGAAAAGATAAAATTAACTTTATCCCAGATAAATCCCATTTTAGGAGCCATAAAATATATTATTTTCTATTCAATGATATATGTACATTTTTGAAGCCATGTCGATACTTAAGTTAAACAATTATAATATACATATATGTGACATTATACAAATTTATTGCAGTTTATAAATAAAGATTTTCCTGCATGGCTAGTTGTTTTAAGATAAAATTAACCAAACACAAAGTAATATAAATAGTCCGTTAGGAAAATTTCAGGAGAGTATGGTAGATGGGGAAATATTGTAAATTGTAGTAATTATTGCTTGCCATTGTCAGTCAATAGAATTGGACCATGCCTAGTAACCACAATAGGCCGCTTTTCAGCCAAATTTTCATGCATTGTATCAATTTCCTCACAATACTAAACGGCTATACGCCGTTAGTTTCGCCTGGTTAAAGAAATGATGTTCACCACAGTAAGCATAAATTTTTCGGCGTGGCATTACATAAGCGAGTTGTACGGCTTAGGAACGAACCACGATATTTTAGAGTACGTCCGAAAATGGGCTTGAGGGTATACTGATGTGCATTCTTAGCGAGACGGGTGTTACGGTTGAAAGTTTGAATGGGCGGAATGCTACTGGCGATTTCAGTGGAGCACTGGTGGTGGAAATAGCTATAAAACAAAGTGGGACACGAGACATTTCGTCGCTGTTCGAGGGTAATTGACTGATATTAGTATCATCAATAAGTTTTATCGCACGGTTTTGAATCCTATCTAGGAGGCGCAGAGATGTTTTAGGAGCACCTGACCAGATGTGGGAGTTGTACTCCAATTTTGGGCGGATGAATGCCTTACATATTGAGGCCAGATCAGAGGGGGTAAAATATTTCTTACATCGCTTGAGGAAACCTAGACATTTCGCAGCATTTTGGGCGACATCAAATGACCATATGACCACATACATTCCAACGTAAGTTGTCATTGACACACATACCGAGAATGGAAAGTTTTTCGGTTTCGACGATGCAAGTGCCGTTCATGGATAATGGCTGGGTGTTTAAATTTCGCTTTAACGACAGCAGACAGCATTGTGTTTTGGAAGGATTAAATTCCCTTCTGTTGATAGTTCCCCAATTGGTTATGCTGTTGATATCGGAATTTAATGAGCTTAGCATACGCTGCCGTTCTCGTACTACAGCCGAAGAGCAGGGCCGTGAGTCCGGGAACGAATATGAAAAGCAGAGAGTACTGTCATCAGCAAAGGAATATATTGGATTAGAAGTAGCAGACAAGAGATCGTTAATGAAAATTAAAAAGAGTGTCGGTGACAGAACAGAGTCCTGGGGCACACCAGCATTTATTTTGTGAATATCAGACTTGAAACCGTCCAAGACAACTTGAATTGAACGTTCCGAAAGGTAATTTCTAATCCATTGAAGAAGAGAGTCGTCGATCCCAAATGCACGTATTTTCGACAAAAGAGCCTGATGCCAAACTCTGTCAAATGCCTTAGAAATATCAAGTGCAACTATCTTGCTTTCGCCAGATTGATGTACGCTTTGGTTCCACTTTTCGGTGAGACATGCCATCAAATCACCAGTGGACCTGTTGCTACGAAAACCGTACTGCCGGTCATTGAGAAGTTTTCGTGTTTCGAGATATTTCATGAGCTGACGATTTATCAGTGTTTCCATGACCTTGGAAAGAAGGGGCGTAAGTGCAATGGGTCTGTAGGAGGAGAGAGAAGATGATTCGCCTTTTTTAGGGACGGGCTGGACAAATGCTGTTTTCCATCTGCTAGGGAAGAGTCCTAAAGAGTAGGATTGATGAAAAAGCTTACGCAGTGGTTTTGCCAGCGTGGAAGAACACCTCTTCAGAAGAAGTATCTCCCTTCTTCATCTGGACCAGCGGATTTATGTATGTTGAGATCTTTAAGTACTCTTGCTACTATACGAGTGCGAAAGTAGATTCGTCCCATTGAAGATTCGACGCACTCAAGTGTAGGCGGAGACAAAGCACTATCTGGGAGTGTTGAGCTGGCTGCAAAGTGTGCAGCAAGTAGATTGGCCTTGTCCAAAGAGCTGACAGCTGGAATGTCATTGTAAATGAGCGTTGGGATGGAGGATGAGGTGGAATTTCTAATGTTTTTGACAAACGACGAAACGCTTTTACTACCTTAGGGACATTGCAATATTTTTTGCCTTAGTTGTTGGTCGTATTGGAATTTCACACGCTTAAGAAAGGCGTTGTAGTCATTTCTGGCTCATTTGAACTTTTTTCGGTTTTCCTCTGTCGGGTTGGTCTTGAAGGCCCGAAAAAATATTTCTCTAACCCTGACGGCCTCTTTACAGCTCGAGTCGTAAAATGTCTTTTCTTTTGGTTTGATACTTTTTATCCGATGAGGAATAAAGGATCTCATTCCAAAGAGAATGGTGTCTGTAATCATATCAGCAGCGGAATCCACGTCGTTTTCGAGGAAACATAACGACCAGTTAAAATTCCTAAAGAAGCTGTTGGCTTTCTATTGCCGTATTGCCATACGGTTCTTTTAGGAATCTTTTCTCTAACTGTGTGGTCAGTATACGAGAAATTAGCTGATATAACACAGTGGTCAAACGAGCCTAGAGGGGAGAGTACATCAACGGTGTATTTATCAGGGTGAGAAGTTAAAAACAAGTCCAAGGTGTTGGCGGTATGACTATCAACGTCTGGTATTCGGGTGGGCTCATTTAGAAGCTATGTTAAGTTGTTTTCCGCAGCGAAGATCTCAACACACCGTCTTTCGGGTGTTGTCTGTCCAGAATGTCGAAGCCACCCAGAATTGTGTATATTGAAGTCGCCCGTAATAACGATTCCAGTATGAGGATACAGGGATACAATTCTTTGAATGGAGTCAGACAGCGCATCAAACTCGTTAAAAGTCGAATTGCTGTCCAGTTTGGGGCTTCTGTAAATAAAGCAGTAGTCGATAATTTGGTTACGCAGATGGAATTTTAACCACATGAAGTTGAATTCCGGATTGGAACATGGATCACATTGTGGTGGAGTTTGGTAAGCTACATCCCTACGCACGTAAATGGCGAGACCGCGGTGTGAGAAGAATAATGGCACTAGTTCGTAGCCAGGTAGCTTCAGATCAGAATGACCTGAAAGGTGTGGGCGGGGATCTACCTGTGTTTCACTAAGTGCCAAAACAGCTGGTCTGTACTTACAGACGTGGACGTACGCAGAAAAGTGATTACTTTTTAGCCCGCGTATATTGGCTACGTCTACGCTGAATTCCCTAGTCATAATCACAGACAAACACAGAAAACACAAACACCGACGATACTAAGCAAGGCTGCGAAGTGAAGATTCTGACCTTGATTTACTGGATCAAATTGCTGTAGGTGTTATGTCCTTACAACAATATGAAACAGTGCACCAACAAAATTTTCACTCACAAACCGCTATTCATCAGTTGTTACATACACTCAGCCACTGCCCGTACCGTATGGTAAATACAGTAATGGATGTGATTGAGTGCAAGCAACAGTACTTCGACCAGGAGCGGGAGAGGTGGGATACCCGCACTGTGTGATATTTTTTTTCCACTGCACTGCAATTTTTTAGTCTATTCTTTTTATTTTTTTTTTTTGCACACGGGCGCGATTTCTTTTTTTTTGTTTTTTTTGCACAGCCCACGATAATTAGCGAGTGCACTAGTTCACTTGTCGACTAGTCGACTCGGTACTCAGTTATTTTACGGTAAAATTCATAATCCAGTTTTCATCGCAGGTGATTATCTGGTGCAAAAACGGCTCACTCCGGCGTCTTAATTTAAGCGAAGCACAAATTTCTAGCTACCGTTTATGGGACTCAATTCAATTGCAGAGTTTCTTCAGTTTTCCTATGAGAAAAAGTTGTCGATTTATTGTCATGGGGGATACCCCCATGTTCTGTGCAATATCCTGCACCGATTTCATTAGGTCTGTATATATTATATCATTGCTATTAAGACATCTTCGCCATTTACAATTTCGGATTTTCTGAGTGGTCTAAAATCTCTGGAACGGGGATTTTTACCGCTACATTCCAAAACCACATTATGTTAGAGCTTACATTCTTAAAGGAAAGAAGTCCGAATTTAAACTGCCGACAGCATGTTAAAGAATTCCTAAAACAAAAATAACTGTATTTGTAATGAACCCTGTAAATCTAAAGCGCCAAATACACAAAGAAATTCCACGTTCTGACATAGATGTTCATTCGAGAGCTTCTTATTTCGGAGTGGAGTGAAAATCGTGTGGTATCAATTTATATTGAAAATGTATTCAGCTATAAAAAACCTACGAATAGTTGTGTTAAGGAAGCTTAAAATTCCTATTTAGTCCTATTTAGAGTCAAACTTGAAAGCCCTTTCAAGCTTATTTGCGCACAATTGAACAAGTAATAAAAAAAAACTCTGGCAACCTAAAAACTGAGGACCTGCTCAGCGATTGGCCGTGAAACTGCTGACTGTTCTATAACTTGGATCGGACCAACAGCGCAACAATCCAGTTCGCAGGGAAGTGCTCGCATTACTTCCCAGTTGGTGTCCCCCGTAACTGCAAGAGTAAGCCCTTACTTACTGGCCAAAATAACGCTATAGCAAGCACATGGTTTCCTTATATCAGTATACACAAGGGGACATGGCGATATCTGAACCATGCATTGCCACGCAAGCTGATCACATTGTGATCGACGTTAGACATGCCACCACTATTCTGGCCGTCCGAACCTTTCAGGCAGGCAACATTGACACGGATCACTATCTTGTTTCAACCAAAGTATGAATACGGATTTCCCAAGCGCCACAACAAGGAAGTACTACTGTGAGATAATATAACGTAGAAAAGCTGAAATCGTAAGAAACCGTATCACAAAATCTTTCAATAACTCCTATGCCGATAGCATCAAGTGCAAAATACCAGGGGAAACTCTGCCAATGTGCCATCAGAGATGTATTCTAGGAATGATCTACGGAAGTTTTACTTACAGATAAAAAGAATGTATCAAATCAAGAAAAGAGGGAAACCTTGTAGTATAGCCACAGTCAATGATGAGAATGCAGACTGCATAACGGCGAAGAGGCTGATCATCCCACCGTCAAGCAGGATAGTCCATTCAACTTAGACGTTAATAGCCAAAACTTGAAGTATGAATAGCAACATTTTAGCGGAAATCCAACAAGCTGATGTCTAACCGGCCGAGGTATTAAAGCTGCTGGAAATGACTTGGTGCAGGGCAGACACCAACTCATTTATTAGATCGCCAACTATAGAGGTATAAGTCTCCTCAACATCGCACACAAGATCTTATCTGATATATTGTGTGATCGTCTGAAACCTTTCCATTGGGCCTGATTAGTCTACATCAGTATTGTTTCAGACCAGGAAATTCCACAAATGACCAAAACTGCACGCTTAGGCAGATCCTGGAAAAAGCTCAAGATATCCAAATTGATACCCCTCAGCTTTTCATCGATTTTAAAGCCGCATATGACAGCATTTATAGAGACGAGCTATATAGAGCCATGTCTAGTTTTGGCATTCATTTCAAACTCGCCCGTCTGTGCAGAATGGCGACTGAGAACGCTCGCTGGTAACGGTAACGACTTAACCAAGACATTTCATGTCAAAAAAGGTTTTAGACAAAGTGACGCGCTGTCATGTGACCTCTTTAACATCATTCTTGAAGAAATTGTGTGCAACTCACAAGTGAACATTGGAGGAACAATTTTTTAAAAGTCTGTTTAACTACTAGCATAATTGGCAGAACTCAGCGGGCTGTCACCGGTGCATTCGCAAATTTTGAAACGGAAGCTGCCAACATTGGTTTAATGGTAAATAAGGGCAAAACTAAGTACAGCAGACAGCTATAATTTCGAAGTAGATAAGGACTTTGTCTTCCTTGGCTCTGCTATAAATTCTGAACAAAAGAACACCTCATTAGAAATAAAACAAAAAATTACTCTTGCCAATCGCTATTTTTTTGGGTTAAGAAGGCAATTGAGTAGTAAGGCCCTATCCCGAACAACTAAGGAAACAACTATAAGACCTTGATCATCCAATCAGGATGAAGATATCCTATTTGTCAAAAAATGTTCAATCTGTACGGCGCATCAGTCGCCTGAAATCGCTAGAACATATTGTATAAAACGAATGGATATCAATGCTTCGACCCGCAGAGTCTTCGAATCCAACACTGAGTGACAACGCAGGTGGCGCGCACAAGTAGAAGGAGACCTCAACAGACTTGGAGTGGGCAACTGGTGGCAGTTAGCTAAAGACCGGGCTAACTGAAGAGGCTAGTTTGTTGAGGCCCAGGTTCACCCCGAACTGTAGCACCATCTGAGTAAGTAAGTAATAAAAACTGAGGGAAAAACAGTATAAACAATTTCCGAAAAGAAACAGCGCCTTAAGTTATATATATAACATTATCATATTACATAAAGGGATCCATGCAAGAAAGCTGACAAAAGAAAGTTCAATTTGGGTGGGCAGGATGACTTTCAGTATCACTTCTATTATGTTCAAAATTTAACCAACTATTAGTGTGCTAGAAATGGGCTTCCACACAATGCTCCTAAAACAGAGGTTGTTCCCTTGTTAATGAAAGGAAGAAGCTGACGGCCCTGGTTTACTTAATACTCAAATAAATCTCTTTCTTTTTTTCTAATAAAGCTGGCATCTGGTTGACAGTCTGGACAACAACTAAATTGAACTAAATTGAAAACTCCTAAATCTCTACCGCTGTTATGTCAATGTAAGGAAACTTTCGGCAGACCGCATCTTCTTAAAACGATATATGGCCCAATACGGTGAAGAAAATACCAAACTATTGTAATTTGAAGAGAAAAAACATTTCAAGGTAGTATGACGCTTTATTTATAAATTTAAAAATTAGTGTAAAAATAGTAACATTCGAAATTTGTACAGTGTAAGCAGTCAAAATTTAAGGAAAAAAAAATGTTTTGTTTTTGTTTAATTTTTCTATTCCGAAAGCATTATGCTTAAATGAGATATCATATATTTTATCAATGTTCAAGCGAGGAGTATCCCTGTAGAGAAACCTCAATACCCCACTGTTTACAGGCCTTGCCATAATTGTGATTTTGATTCATCGAACACTTCTTTAGGATGCTGGGACCAGAGTGTGACAATATTGACACTTCTTTTCTCTTTTTTTTATTAACTTAATAGGTCCTGGATTTGCAACACATTAACCAAAATTTTATTGATATATTGCAAGTGGTTAATGATGTTCATCTATTGCCTTGTATTCCATTGTTTCTCGAAGTGGTATGTTAGGTTCTCTATCTTGTCCTATCGTAGATCATTCTTCCAAAAGTTCGTAAATCACCTCATTTTCAGTTATGTCCTTGTGAGTTGTGACCGGAGATTTTTGAGACTTAAATTGTGCTGTGTAAGCCTGAGCTGTTACTATTAGTACAACACTAGCTGTTACTACTTGTAAATGCTAGCTTGGTTACTAATTTTAGGTTAGTGACCTTGATAACATATATGGGTAGATGCTGCATGATAAAATTTATTTATTAATTCGATATTAACGTATATATTAAATGTTGCGCCACACTTTGGTAGGTTTATTTAACAAAATATGACAGACGTTTCAAAAAAAAACTTTTTCCAAAGAATTGGAAGATAATAATAAATTGTAGAAAAACAATATATAAAACAATCACTTAAGAAACCCTTAAAGGTTTCTATAATCCATTTGTGGATTTTCTTACAAAGAAAATAGAAAAAGAACACGGTTTTTGGTTTCACTAAGTCCAAAGTCAGCACACCACTTTGACATAATCGTATTGGATTTGTTACGACCTACGCCAGGGACTAAGACAATCCACTATTTTCAATAAACAAGCTTTAATTTTTTGCTATTCCAAAAATTTTAGATATCGGCACAGTTGCAGTTTTCGTTCTGAAATACCATAGACCTCTCCAACCACTTGGTTGGAAAAGAGCTCTGAATGCTTTCCATCAAAAAACCGGAAACGGCTACTTTCCTTACGACATTGGAATATTCTATACACCTCGGTATTTGGTATCAATAAAATTCGGTAAAACTGACATTGCAGTTATAATTTTTTATCCGAAAGATTTGTCTTTTATTCTCTAATTTTACACCATTCTTGCAGATTTAGTCGTACGGTATATTTGTATTAGGTTTTGAAAAACTGTATTTTTCGAAAAATTGTATTTCAGTTAGAAGTTGCTAAGTGTGATCCAATTTGTTTACTCAAGTCGCTACAGTAGTCCGAAATCTTAGAAGGGATGGAGAGGACAGTTTATTAAATTCTTAAATTTAACATAATAAATTCGACTTCAAATTGACTGGACAAAACTGAGACCATAAGAGTTTAAGTTCTTGTTATGTCTTTTGTTGTTGAATAAGTGTACTTTTTTATGTTTACAAAACTCATTTTTTGTCGTTTTTCCGTCAATACTTGCAAATGCTCCACTTACGCGCATCTATTCCTCCAATTACATCAATATTATCACACTATGCAAGCCACTGTGCTGATTTAGAGAGCATTGTGGCGCTGGTTAGATTTTCAGGTCTCATACAATCTTTTTGAGAATAAATTTAAGAAAATTGCACAGCACCTTATTGGATTGCCTTATTCATTTTTTGATATCAAAATATCTGCGCATTTACTTCCAATTTTAGATGGCCGCTTTCATACTTTTGCCGGAATAGTGATTAAGGTGGTGGATCTCGATCTGCAACCCTTGGGTTTTTTTTTCTAGTATCTGTTCAAACGAGAAGATTTGATCGGAATGAAATGTCACTTGCGTGAAACCACGATGATATGAACCAATCAGTTAAAGGTAGATTAAAGGCTAAGACATTCACATAGAATTAAAGAATTATGAGAATAACTCTTTTATAGTTTTCTTTTATAGTTTGCATCGGGTGGACCAAATTTCGGCATTTAAGAGTCTGCAAAAGTTTTCTTTCTAAATGTTAATCTATTGTTTAGTTCCATTCACTTTTTCAGAAGGTATTTGTTGTGAGTTTAAATTCCTAGAATATTCCTTTTTGAGCTTTTAACATCCGAACATCATTCTTCATATAGCACTCAATATCCTCTATCGTCGTAGCTCCGATTTTTTACTGGCTAATCAGAAATTATCCATTTCCTAATTTTGCGTTAAAATTACATAAGCTGACATTTCCGTCGTACCTACTAAGGACATTGCTAATAAGTTTTATCAAGGAGCTGTGCATATACATATGTAAGTATTATAGTATTTGGAAATGCCATCCTTGTCTTGTGTGTATGCGAGCGTGAGAATTCAATTGGATTGCCATCCATTAGGCGTTCGCTTACATGCCGAAAGCTCGCAAGTTAAGGCCGAAGTTTGTCTTTTACAACTAATTCCCACTTAAGTGTGCGCTTTGGATCACTCCACATCACTTGGGTCATAGTAGTGAAATCTACTTTATAATATTCGAGGGTCTCCGCTAATTGTTGAGCTGGCCTTTTAATTGTTCTAGCATTCCACTAGCATATAAGAAAATCATCGTTGTGCTTGTTTTGTTTGGATTTGACAGATAATTAGTTTTATCCTTCCGCTGGTGGTGCATACGCTTGAACAACGCTGGGAAATATTGCGACATTACTTTGAAAATCATGGTAATGTTGCAGAATGTGTGCGAAAATTGCGTACGGATTTTGGAAGAAAAGAAGCACCGTCAGCCCCGTATGTTCGTTATCTTGTGAAAAAAGTGAAAGAAACTGACAGCCTCATCGATAAACCAAAGCGTGAAAAGCCAAAAACAGTGCGTATACCCGGGAATATTGCTGCTGTGGCAGAAAGTGTGCGTGAAGCGCCATCAACATCAATTCACCGTCGTTCTCAACAATTGAACATTTCGGAAACATCATTGAGACGAATTTTGCATAAAGACCTTGGTATGACGCCATACAAAGTCCAATTGGTTCAGGAGTTGAAGCCAACTGACCATCCAATGCGTTTTCGCTTCGCTAAGTGGGCCTGCGATCGACTTAGAGAAGATGCCGATTTTTCCAAAAAAATCATCTTTTCAGATGAAGCTCACTTTGATCTTGGCGGGTATGTAAACAAGCAAAATTGTCGTATTTGGGGCACAGAAAACCCGCACGCATACATTGAAAAGCCGATACACCCCAAACGAGTCACTCTTTGGTGCGGATTTTGGTCCAGAGGCATAATTGGGCCATTTTTCTTCGAAAATGAGCAAGGAGTGGCCGTTACAGTCAATGGCGATCGTTATCGGGCCATGTTGAACGAATTTTTGTTCACAAAAATTAAATGGATATTGGCAACATTTGGTTTCAACAGGACGGCGCTACGTGCCACACAGCCGAAGCTACACTCGATGTTTTGCGCCCTGTTTTTGAAGATCGCATTATCAGCCGCAGAGCTGATGTCGTTTGGCCACCTCGGAGCTGTGATTTGACACCGTTGGACTATTATTTGTGGGGTGCCGTAAAAGATAAGTGTTACGCCCACAAGCCAGAGACAATTGACGCTTTAAAGGACAATATTCATGAAGCCATTGGTGAAATACAGCTGCACACAATCGATAATGTGGTAAAAATTGGACCGATCGTGTAGGCTACTGCATGGCCAACCGAGGCAGCCATTTGAATGAATTTATTTTCCATTATTAACCGGAAGGATAAAACTAATTACCTGTCAAATCAGACATGAGCTAAGCTATTACCATTAACGAAATAAGCACTAGTTGAAAAAAAAACGTTAGATGGCGGACCCTTTATTTATCTGATGTGCAATTTCTATCATCAGGCTGCAAGAAAGTACAACCTCATTTACTCTCTAACGTTGGGATTCATTTTACTTTGGTACTCTGGTAAAGCTGGCCATATGTCATGAAAAGGACAAGCGATGCTGGTTGTCACGCCATAAATTCCTGCTTGTTTATAAGCAGGTACCAGTGACCTTAGGTCATCTTAAGGTGAAATCCACTTGGCATCGACATCAAGACCATATTAGTTAATGTCAGTGCATTCCTTCCGTTGCTTCCTTTTCGAATTCAAATACATGGTTTCGTCATTCATAGCATCCGAAGCGATTAATATACAAAAGTAAAAACTAACTTATACGTAATTATTTCTTGAACCAGCCAAAGCTAGCAAAAACCTGCCGAAGAAACATAAAATAATGCCGTTTTGATAGTGTTAGGAACTCTTTTCCATTGGTCTCATTAACTTACAGAATATTCATTACATTTCCCATGTCTATATTGTCCTTAATTACTCGCTCCTACGTATTTTGCTGGATTTCTTCAAAATTGATCTAATTAAAGGCCCGTGAAACAAAGTTCACAATATCAACAACCAATACACTTATCTGTTAAATTTTAGCCAAGTTTTCTTTGCCAAAAGATTCCATGTAACCATTTGTTGCCAATTTTTTATATGTTTGCCACCATTAGCAGCTCATGTTTTGTGGAGGTATTTGCCATCTACATCAGCAATCGCTGTATCTCAAAACATGTCATTGATTTTTGAATGTTTGTATTACCATCCAGATGTAGAACATAATTTATTACCACCGGCCATAACCCAAAAAAAAAAAATCACATTCTCTTTATTCAATAATTCAGTGAAAAATTGTTGGCGTCCGTCCAAGACCTCTACTGCTCCGCTAATCTACTCCACTATTTTTGTAGGCAACCTCGATGCTTAAGTTATGATTTTTTTTTTCAGAAAATCGTAAAAATAAAGTGCATTCATGTGCATTAAAATTGGTAATTCCTTTATACGCCATGGGTTGGAGTTTCTAGGTTTATCCAAAGATTAATTGATTCGAAAACTTGATATAATGAGTTTTACTATGACAAGCATGCGCTAAAGAGAACACCAACATACGTTGCACGTTGAAGGTATTTATTTCGATTGGCAGCTTAATTTCACAAAATCCATATGTCCGTGGACTAATTTGAAAAGTTCCCCCTGCATCGTTCTTCATGGCAGAACTTTAACCGTACTCTTTATCGCAATTAAAGTTAAATGGATTTCTGAACTTTGGGCCCATATTGAATTAATCGCCATATAAACTGCAGCATTAAGGAAGTTTTAATTAAAATCTCACTTGCTTTCCAAACGCCCCTACTGTGCTTTTTGCCTTCAAAAACTCATACCTACACATGCTCAATCTCAATCTCTCTCTCTCTTTGCCGTTCTGGTATTCGGATTGGTATATCCTGGCACAGCAGCCCGGCTAACATGATTCAAAAAATCATTTTCATTATGCAGAAAGCAAAACTCTATACCGATGCACTGCAGATTACAAGTGTATCCGACAGTAAATCGGTGGCTGTGTTTGAGTATGCTATATATCTTCGTCTATAGAAATATAAACCTACTCATGTATTCGTATAGATATTTATGCACGTCTCCTCACCCTTCTGCGGACGAAATTATTTCAGCATGTCCTTCGGGGAATTCCCCCTACATCCTTGAGGGAAAACTATTAAGATGGATGAAATTTGCATACAATCTGCGTTATTTCTTATTTGCTTTTTACTACACTAGGGGTGGTGGGCGCGTTGTGTACATCTATTGCATACAGTCAAATGCTATGGTAGATGCCTGTGTTACATTCCTTAAAGTATCAGCCCCGCATCTGACAAGGATAACAGAAAAACTAAAAAGTATCTATCATAATACTAGGACTCTTAGTCCAACAATCGTCCGACACACCTATCATAGAACAATTTGACTTCGGTTTTACTGTTGTTTTTTCTAACCCTCTTCTGATAAAGTTTCGGCCTCCATTAAAGCGTTTACTGCAAAAACGGGTTGGCATCCTTTTTTTCGTTTTCTTTTGTCTTGTTCTCCTGCACTTTTGTCGTTTCCATATTTTGCCATGGAAGCGTATCACAATTCCTTCAATTGGAAAGAACAAACCATGGGCAGATATATGTATAGTTAGATACATGGCTTTTCCGTTGCTTACAACAAAAATTTATTACTTGGATATAAATGGTATGTCCCTCGTATATGTATTTCTGGTCAGTTTTTTTCCTTGGCTGAAGTTGTGTACAACATTGTGAGTAAGGAAAAAAAGAGAAGATAAATTATAGTTTTGTGAAAGTGTATGAAAAGTGACGAAAGTGCTGCCACTTTATTGTTTTAGAAGCACCTACTTACTATAAAAATGTATCGTTTATAAATGATAAATAGGAGAAAACTTCGTTGCGGGCTTTTACCGGAAAAAGGTACATACTTACGAGTACATAAAGCACATATATAGCCACATACCTCAAAGGACATACCTCCGGTCCTTTTTTTCAGTTTTTCGTAAATAACTCGTAAATGGCGGCACATAGCAAAAATTAATTTACATAAAATTCTCTGCAAAAAAGACTCTAAACACTTTTTCGCTGGAATCAATATTTAGGGAAGTAGATGGACAATAAAAAATAACTTACATTTCTTTAAAAAAAAATATTCCTAAAAATAAAATTCCTAATTATCTTATAAATACTCGTATCATTATAAAATATCATCATCATCATCGCCGACGATGTCTTCGATGGGCGCTCTATTAGTGCATGAGCCGTCACAACTCATTCGTCAATTGCATAAAACCTTTCCATTCCGAAGTGGGTTCCACCTCCTAGAGCCACTTACCACACATCCACAGGAGATCTTGAAGGGTGGGTGTGAATATGTCAGAGGGGACGTTCTTCAGCAAGCTCAAGTCTTCTATAATTATTTGCTGCAATGCATTGGTTCTCCTACCCTCAAATGTTTGCACCTCCAGAACTCCCAGCTGGCCCACTTCTTCCTGGGGAGGAGCAGATTTCAACCTTTTGACATTTGTGGATGTATGGAGAGCGTTGGCCGGTGTAACACATTGTATACCTCCTACGCTCTGGAAGGTATTCCAGCTATCGAAAGTGGATACATTGAATTCAGCATTATAAAAGATGAATTGTACTGAACACAATTTGGTCTCCACATTTTTCCTTCCTGGCTTTGATGGTTTTAACAGTTGGTGGTTCTCCCGTAATCTGTCCCAACAAATCGTCCATAGAGAATTGGGAGTTATTGTTTCCTTCAATTTAATCGTAGGTTTCGTTCATTGCTTCTGAAATCCCTTCATCAATGGGTCGTCCAGCTTCTCTTTTTGAAGGTAGAGTGTCAAGCGGCGTGAATTTTTTGTAACAATCCACGTGATATATTGCATCTACTGCATGTAGATCCCCAGTTAGAATAAATTTATTTACAACTATAACATTCATTATGTGTAGAATTGTAGAATTGTTACATTATAAGTAGCTTTCCCCCTTTAATATCTTTTTAAATATTTATCCCAGCGAAAACGTGTATAGGATCTTTTTTGTAAAGAATTTTATGTGGGTTACTTTTGTCTAAAAACATTTTTTTGCTATGGACCACCGTTTACGATTTATTTACGAAAAACTAAAAAAAGTGAAAAATCATTAAACAAATTCATTATCGAAATTCATTTAAAAAGGAAAAAATACAACTAATGATATGCACTAAATAAGTGCAAGTTCCTCAAAGAATTTAATAATGATGAAATTTTAACCTTCATTCTTTCGCATAACCACTTGGTTGTCTCTATACTACATACACTCGTATGTAAATATTTATAACCCGATTACTGCTTTGACTTATTCGCCTGCATTAATAGTGCTCGCGTATAATTTGTGAGTGAATCATTAATGTAACAAGTGGTTCAAGACTAACAGAAGAGCAATTTTTGGCAAAATTCGACTTTATCCATCAGCAAACTCGTAGTTTCCTTCTAGAGGGATACAATCATTCCAGCGCCGATCTAGCATTTCTATGCCTTTCTTATATAATCGAACGATTTGCCCAACCCTTCAAAATACGCTTCAGTTTCGGCGATCGGCATTTTTTTGAGGTTTGAAAAAAATGAAAAAGTTATTTTTATATCGCTTAACAGCGCTCAGAATCCTCAACACGTTGCAGTTCCAAACGCGGTACCCAGAGCTTTCGCATACCCAAATGATGTACATGGTCTATTGATATCGTTACAATGTCAGTCATCTTACGCACTTTCGCTTTACGGTTTTTGATTTCTTTATGCTTTCCATGAGTAACAGCCTCACTTGGGTCCTCATAGCGACATGTATCGTTTGAATGTTCGTATTAACTATAAATCGTATGGATATGTTACTAGAGTCGACATCTATGTGTCACCCTCACTGTTGCACTTTTTTCACATAGCATTTATCGAATTGTTCATGAACTATCGCCAGAGATAGAGCTTTCCGAAAATTTGTTTTGATACGCTGTTTGCTTGCGATAACAATCGTTGGGATTTGGCACTCCGGCTATTTAAATACAGTTGCTAATAGGGCCCATACACTACACAAACTGTCGCTGCAGACATATATATTTTGTTGTTGCAAAAATGTGTATCCATGCAAATACAAAATACTTTGAAATTTTCTTGGTCTGTGCAGACGTGTCTGCGTAGTGTATGGGCCCTATAAGACGACTTTGCTGTTGTCAGTTGAGGGGATTATCAAGCATTTGTACTTTCGATTCCATTGTATAGTTATCCATTCCCAATTCTTTCATCGAATGCAGAATGTATATTTGTTCTTAATTAGGTAGTTTTTAGTAAATAATCTGGAGTGTTAATTCCTCGCTTTCTTTTGTAAGATCACGGGGATTATTGATGGTGCATTCAACCTGTTGTTATTTTCCGGTGCATTCTTCTTTGAACATGCTTGTCTGCTATTGTTGCTGCTCTCATGTGACGGTGAGTGAGTTTTGATTTGTACGGTTGTTGCCAGTTTTCAGTTTCTATGCATTTTTATTTATATCACTTAAATTACTCTTACTTGCTGGACAAAAAAACGCTTAAAAATTAGCTTAAATAACTTAAAATGATCTTATACTAACTTACTGGCGCCATGCGGGCACTTTAAGTTAAACCTAACACTTAAACTACGTCTTTCGACATATCTTACAGTCTAATTTTATTTTAACATTAATTAATACTAAAACTAAGAAAACATTTTTTAACAAAAAAACTTAGTATCATGACCTTTTTTTTATTTTATTATAAAACTTAAAACTAAAAAAAACCAACAGATTACGTAAAAATAAATCTTAATCTACTTAACATACTTATATCTAACACAAATAGAGACATACATAAATATATATATACATAATATGTATATACATAATATATAAATACATGTACATATATACATTTATCTTTTTTTCACTTTTTTTATTTATTTATTTTTTTTGTTTTTATACATTTTTTTCTTCTTAAAACTAATTTAATTCTACATAAATCTATGTAAGCCGGCCATAGTTAAAAAAAATTAAGCTGGCACACTTTGCGTCACATGAAGCTACATATCACTGGAGGAGTTCTACGACGAAGCATCCTCCCTTTCAACAAGCCACCAAAAGTGTTGGTGCTGCCGAGCAGCCTCCCTCATGTCGCGACTTCCTACCGCCCTACTGAACCGGAGACGCTCCGCACTTCCATGTGCGACGTCTCTGTCGTAGTTGAGTCGCCTGTCCGCAGCTGTTCGAGCGACGTGGAAGATTAGCGGCACCGCAAATCTGTCCTGGATCAGACCTTTGCTATCTAGATAGAGGAACGCTTCTGTAGGAATAAAGCCGTCAAAACGAAGTCTCTCATGATACATATAATTGTGGTAGTAGGCCCCGGAGATCAGCTTGTTCGATGAGGTCATTGCTCTTGCAACGTGCCTTCGAGTTAACTTAATGACGAAAGTTTCCACTCTTATTAGGTTCGCCCTATTGTATAAGACCTCATTGGGATAGAATTTTATGTACTCAAACCCTGGTGTTCAGTATAAGCAAAGACAAGTCCTAAGACAAGCCCTCTCAAACATCCGAATCTTTTCCAGTAAACTTGCTCTCACATTGAACCACACGGGACATCCAAATACAAGCATAGGCCGGATAAGGGCCATTTGGCAGATCACCTTCACACTCGCATCGAGTTGGCTGTTATAAAACAGTCTCTTTGTAAGGGCAAAAGCACGTTTTGCTCTGGCCAGAGCAACATCTATATGTTTGTTAAAATACAGAAATTGATCTAGCCAGATCCCAAGGTATCTGACTACATTTCGACAAGCAAGTGGCTGCCCGTGCTGCTCCACAATCGAGAACTTTCGCCAATTCTTTCTGGTATCCCTAGAGGCCCCAGACAAAGGCGTTCTAAACAGAATGGTTTCCGACTTCTGAAAGTTGATTTTCAACTTCCAGTCATCGCAATATCGCTTAATTTTGTCGAAGTCACCCTGCAAAAGTATATTAATGACCTCAATCTTTGGACCTGATCTGTACGCGATTATGTACGCTATGGCATGGTGAAGTGAACCTATCAAATCACTGGTGTAAATGTTGAATATTATCGGCGAATTTACCGCACTTTGTTGCAGACCGTGCACTGGTTCTTGCCTTTGTTCCATTCGATATCAGAAACCAGTTTCGACACAGCATGATTGATATCATGCCCCGCCTTGAAACCGAATTGATTATCCGGAACTATATTTTTGTCCTCAACCCACTCTATTGATCACCTTCTCGAACACCTTACTGATGTTTGGAAGAAGACTGATCGAGCGGAGATTCGCCGGATTGCAAGTGTCTTTATCCCTTTTGGGGATGGGATGTACCACCGCAGTTTTCCAATGGACTGGATAATGTGCATTATTCATTGCATTATTAAACAGGGTGGTATAAATGTTCACCACTTTTAGAGGGAGATGTCGAAGCACAATGTTCGGTATTTCATCGTTTCCCACTGATTTCTTACTTCTAAGTTGGAGCTCTTCCTTCGAAATGAACGGGGGTAGCATAATTAGCCTTTTACTTATTATGGCTAACAAAATCAATTTAAAGTGCGCTAATTGCCTTGATCTTGATGCCTTAATTAGTTGATGAGGGAGTTAAATGCGCATATTTCTGTGGTAAATCCTTTTATAAAATTTGCTGTGGACTATCTGAAATTACGATTAAAGAACTCAGCAACAAAAATTCGTGTTTGTCATACAATTGTACTGATTACTCCAGGTTCCCCATCAAACAGTTACTTACCAAATTAAATGAATTAGTAGCGGTAGATGTGCTTAACAAAAAAGTGTGTAAATGGAAATTTGCCAACCGAATTTGTGTGAACTTATGAGTCTCGTCCGGGATAAGTCCAGCAATAACAATAACAATGTTTCCACGTTCTCTCCTACAAGTGTCGGTTTTTCGCAAAGATTTAAAATCTGGGTTGCATATTAATGCTTTAAGTTCTACTGCAAGCTGCTTCCATTGTGCTTCACCCCAATATGTCACATGCTTCTGTTGCCGCGTCTACACGTAACAATAACATTCCAAACGACGACAAAAGTGGAAATAGCCAGTGGCAGAATTATCTGTTAGTACTACCGTAGAATCGATTAAAAACTATGTCTCTTCCAAACTTTCCACTGATGTCAATAATATTCAATGTTTTAAATTGATAAAAAACGACGTTGAGAATTCAAAAATGAAATTTGTCAACTTTAAAGTTGGTGCTCCTGCTGAAAAGCTTAGTTGGGTTATTGGTGCTCATATTTGGCCCATAAATGTTTATGTGAGAAAATCTGAATTTACCCTAAAAGCCTCAAAAAACTCTCGTGCTGCAACAACAACAATACCACAAAAATACGGATTGCTTCAATGCACATTGGGCTGTCGGATAAACTGGGTATGTGTCACAATGTTGTCCTTTGTTATCGAACTCAGTTCATCATAGTGCAACAAATATTGTTATAGAAACTTATAATGTTAATAATTTTTCCAAACTCTTAAATTCGATTAAGGTTTTTAAATTTGTTGCTAATAGTCTTTCTTGTACAAACAATTGTTTTAATAATATAATTTAGTCAAATGAATTCTTGGGCAAAAATATATCCGAGAAGTTCAGGACATTTAATATTATTTTTAACGATGTTCTCAAAGACTGTATACCTATTATAAGCAGGAAAGTACATATATACTCGCCCGGCCTGGTATAACAAAAGATTAATAAAATTAAATAATGCTAAAAATGCCGCGCATAAAAAGAGAAAAGAGTTAATTTTTTGTCTAAATTTGTTTATTGTAATTATATAAGTTCAGTTAAAAATAATTTAAAAAATAATCCAACAAATTTTTGGGGATTTATAAATTCTAAAAGAAAAAGTACTGGTGTCCTTACAACTATGAACTTTAATAGCAAACAATCGAGTGAACCTACAAAAATCGCGGATATGTTTGCTGAATATTTTCAAAGTATCTACAACTCAACCAATTCTAGCACCTCCGCCGACCTGTGTTACATTAATTCCCTACCATCTGTTTTTAGTACTTCATGTTATTTGTTTGATTTAAGTGAGGTTATTTTGCGTTGTCTGTTTAACTGTTTAACCAATCGCTGTCGGAAGGTGTGTTTCTTGACGATTCGAAAATTTCTATTATAGACCCAGTATACTAATCTGGTAACAGACATCTTATTTCGAACTATAGACCGATCACTATACTCCCAGTTATTCCTAAGCTCTTGGACAAACTTGTAAAAGAGAAATTAAATTTCACTATAAGGCAATACGTTAGTAAAAATCAACATGGATTTTGGATGGGTCGTTCAACCACATCAGTTTTCTACTTTTTGCACTAATTCTTTAGAAAAGCACAAAATAAGTCCATGTAATTTACACTGACTTTGTTAAAGCTTTTAGCAGAATAAACTTGACTATTCTTTTAGAAAAATTGAAAGCCTATGGCTTTTTTGGTCCATTACTGCAATGGTTTGAATCTTATCCACATGGACGAACACAATATGTTTCTATAGGTGATCGTTTTTCAAAGAAGATTTTAGTTTCCTCGGGTGTCCCTGAAAGAAACCACTTAGGCCCATCTTTATTCTTTGTTGATGATCTCTTTGTTAATGATCTCCCTGACTTATTAAAACGTTCTCATTGTCTTATGTATGCTGACGATATTAAAATTTACTCAATAGTATCAACGCTTAATGACTCTGTGATGTTTCAAAAAGACTTAAATTCGTTTGCAAAGTGGTGTAATTTAAACGACTTAATGTTAAATGTTGATAAGTGTGCTTGCATGAGCTACAGTAGGAGTGTTTACAATATTTTGTCAAACTACACAACTTAATAACACTGATGTTAGAGTTGTTAACGATTATAAGGATCTTGGTGTAATTTTTGATTCAAAACTAAACTTTTCACATTACCTACGTCATCGCTAAAGCCAATTCACTTTTAGGTTTAATTATAAGGAACTTCTCTGATTTTAAGGATCCTTATACTCTTAAGACTTTGTTTTGTAGTATTGTTCGCCCTGTTATGGAGTATGCTTGTTTGGTGTCCTAGTACTATTTCCAATATAAGTAGAATTGAAAATATTCAAAAAAGATTTTTAAATTTTGCTTTACGTCGTTTATTTTTTAATAATAATGAGTTTCATCATTCTTATCATTCTAAATGTCTTTTACTTGGTATGATGAGTCTAGAATCGAGAAGAAAAATGTATAATGTCATGTTTGTTCGAGATGTTTTATGCGCAACTATAGATAGAGTAAATCTACTTATGTGTCTAAATTTGTATACCTCGTCTAGAATTTTAAGAAAAAGACTGTTATTTGAGTTTCGTCATATTACTTTGTATGGTCAACGCGAAACTGTTTCAAGGTGCATTAAATTGTTTAACACTTACTGTTCTGAGCTTGATATATCTTTGCCCAGGAACACATTTAAAAATACTTTAATATTTATTCTTAATCATTAAAATGAAATTATATGATCTTTACTATATATTATTCACAAAATTATATTATTGTTAGTTTTTATGTTTCTTTTATAAATTTTCATAATCTATTGGTCACAAAATCGTAGATAAATAAATAAATAAATCTAAAAATCTAAAAGATTTCCGCCGGAGATCTTAGATACTGGCTTGAATAAAAAGGAGTCATTTAATCGTATAACTATTCAAATACTCTAATCAAATCTCAATATTCTATTATTTAAGCATATGAACCATATCAAAATTCATATTTATACTACGATATCCGATAATTTCACAAAACATCCTCACATTGTTTCAATCCATGGCAATAGATTCTTCAGACCTTTATTTACCTAGTAACAGTTTAATTCAATATCCAATCAGAAATACCATATTCACCAAACCTAAACAATTAGTAATTTACATCATATTAATACACAAAAGCAAATGAATTATTGTATGAATATTAATTCACTATAATTAGCCAAATATCTGAAAATCTTATTTCTGATAGTGTTTATGTAATACTCGCTTTCAGTTCGTTTCATAAATTATTATTTCATTCGAAGCCACCACACAGGGTTCGGTTGTTGCAACCCTGAATCATTATACGAGTAGTACAATCCTCCGTGATCTGAATATTCGAAAATATCCATTAAAATTAATGGCGTCAAATAGTGCCGTTAAGTCTTTCATTGCGAAAAAGCCAATAACTCTTTGATTTAAGTAAGTTGTTTGCATCCTATAAATGAGTCAATACTTTTTAATTTTTATTTGATAAGTATTATTTTTAATTAATTAAAAAATAAATCAGACATTTTTCCTCATATTTTACAATATATAAATTTTTAATTCAAACAGACAAGGTTCAATTAAAGCTTTCTACGGCGACTTTTTGTCTGATTCGTGGACTTGGATTTGTCCTCACAATTAATCCCATTTTTGTAGGTTTTGATTCCAACTTTGCAAACGCACCATCGACAGCTCGCTGGATTCAACCAAATATGTTAATGTCATCGGCGCCCGCAAGCAGTTCCACAGGGTTTTAGAAAATTGTGCGTGCATTTTTTAGTTTCCTTAAATATGATATAAAATAAGTCCCATAGAAGTGCATCAAATTGTCTGAATCCTTATTGTACACCAAAGTTCTCGGTGGGATTTCGACATTTACGGAACTGAGAGCGGTCTCAGTACTCTCTCTTGGGAGTACCCCAATGACAATAAGTCGTCACCTTTCTCTCATAGGAAAGGTAAACAAAATATTAGCTTTTACATTTTTACTATAAATTCGGACATTTTATGTGGTACAACCTAATATACAATAAAAACACTAGCGCTCACCAGCAAAATCTGGCTTACTTACGTATTTATTCCTGTCACCCCAGACGAAAATCTCCTTGATTGTTTCCCATAATCTGAAGTTAGTGGAAAAGATGCAATTATGAACTGTAGGTCGGCGTTCGTTAAAAAGATTCGGGTTCAACGGCGAGATGGATACGATATATTAAGTGAGCTCCCGATCTGTCATAGTCTTCTTGAAATCGACAGTCAAGCTGTGTTGAATTTACTGTGCTTATATATAATACATATATTATTGTAAGAATACTTGAAATGTGCATGTATGCACACATGCTTTTAACTACACACTGACGGTACCAATTATGTGAATTAAGCAGCGCTGACCCCATTCTCACCACCCCATCAAATCTTGTTATCTGGGTTATCCTTGTACTCTATGCATAGGCTTATATGTAATCCTTGATGTGATTATCTTGGAGTCTTAATAGTTATCTGACTGTTCGTGTCAGCTGATCTATCAGCGATATCGTTTTCAATGATAAGTGTTCCGTTGAAGGCGTTGAATGCTACGCAATAGAACAAAGTGAGACACGAGACATTTTGTCGGTGTGGGAGGGTGTCCATTGACTGAGCGATATCAGCATCACCTATGAGTTCTATCACATGGTTTTGAATCCTATCTAGCAGGTGCAGAGATGTTTCAGACGTACCTGACTAGATGTGTGCATTGTACATTACTCCAATTTTGGGCGGATAAATGCCTTATATCTTGAGGCCAGATCAAAAGGGAAATGTATTTCTTACATCGTTTGAGAAAATCTAGACATTTCGCAGCATTTTTGGCCACATCGAATATGTGGCCATTCAAACGTAAGTTGTCATAGACACACATACCAAGAATGGAAAGTTTTTCCGTTTCGACAATGCAAGTGACATTCATCGATAATGGCTGGGTGTTCCATTGTGTTTTGGAAGAATTAAATTTCACTCTGTTGATAGTTACATAATTAGTTATGCTATTAATATCGGAATTTGATTCTGCCGTTCCAATTCTACAGCCAAAGAGCAGAAACATGAGTCCGGAAACAAATATGAAAAGCAGAGAGTATTGTCGTCAGACAGGGCGGAGCCATGGAGCTCACCATCATTTATTTTGTGAATATCAGACTTGAAACTATCCAAGACAACTTGAATTGAAGTTCCGAATGGTAGTTTCTAATCCATTGAAGAAGCGAGTCGTCGATCTCAAATGCACGCATTTTCGACAAAAGATCCTAATGCCAAACTCTGTCGAATGTCGAGTTCCACTTCTCGGTGACACATGCCACGAAATCAACAGTGGACATGTTGCTACGAAAACCGTACTGCTGATCATTGAGATGTTTTCATGTTCCGAAATATTTCATGAACTGACGCTTTATCAGCGTTTCCATGACTTTTGATAGAAGCAACGTAAGGAGGAGAAGAAGAAGGTTCGCCTCTTTTAGTGACGGGCTAGACAAATGCTGTTTTCCATCTGCTCGAAAAGAGTTCCAGAGAGTAGGATTGATGAAAAAACTGACGCAGTGATTTTGCCAGCGTGACAAAATATCTGGACCAGCGGATTCCCTCAAGTGTAGGCACAGACAAACCACCATCTGAAAGTGTTGAGACGGCCGCAAAGCATGCACCAAGCAGATAGGCCTTGTCCAAAGAGCTGACAGTTGTAATGTCATTATAAATGAGAGTTGAGATGGGGGATGAGGCAGAATTTCTAATATTTTGCACGAACGACCAAGCATTTTTACTACCCTTGGGTAATGGTAGCATTTTTTGTCACAGTTTTTGGTCGTATTGAAATTTCTTCCTATTTAAAATATCGTTAACAATCCCTCACTTTTTCCTGGTATTGCCAGCATCTTAATTCACTTTAGTTTTAAATATGCAGGACGCCAGTATATCTGCAAAGAGGAATTCATATTTCAGTTCTAAGCATAGTTTTTCATAAAGACAATGCAAATTGTTCACTTATTTGTTAACACCTAAACTGTTTTCTAAATATACATATGTTTGCAGTTTGCGCAAAAACAAATCAAATTTAGTGGATGGTCATTATAAACTTCATTCCAGAATTCAAAGGTTAACCTATGTTTTAAGGCAACAAAATCAATTTTTTGATATACTTTGTTATCAATTACATCTCATAGAACCTTTAGTACAGAAGACGATAGCCTTATAGGTCTGTAGCAAGCTTAATGGAAAAGATTCGGGTGTTTGAGAGGGCTTGCCTTAGGGCTTGTCTTCGCTTGTACAGAACACCAGAGTCGGAGTACAAGAAATTTTATCCTAATGAGGTCCTTTACAATAGGGCGAACCTAATACGAGTGGACAACTTCGTAATTAAGCTGACTCGAAGGCACATTGCAAGAGCAATGACCTCGATGGATAACCTGATATCTGGGGCTTACTACCCCAATTACCTTTACCACGAGAGTGTGCGATCTGACGGCTTCGTTCCACCGGAAGCATTCCTCTACCTAGATCAAATAGGGTTGATCCAGGATAGATCAACGGTGCCGTTAATCTTCCATGTCGCTCGGACAGCTGCGGACAGGCGACTCAACTACAACAGAGACGTCGCACACGGCAGTGTGGATCGCCTCAGGTTCAGTAGGGCGGTGGGGGATCGCGATAAGAGGGATGTCGTTCGGCAGCACCAGCATTTCTGGTGGTTGAATGATGGAGAAGATGCTTCGTCGTCGTTTCCGTCAATTACGGACCAGCCTTACAAATGAGGCAGAGCTGACCAATCTGTTTTCTCTTGTAAATAGCGATGGCCAACTTACGTAGGTTTAGGTTAGCATTTAAGAAATATATACATATATTAGTGTATACAAAGGTATATACTAATATATGTATATAATTGTGTATAATGTCTATGTGTGTGTATGTGTTTATTGTGTATGTAGGTTAGGTAGACTAAGGCTTATTTTAAGTTAGATATTAAGTTTTTATAAAAAATAAAAAATTATGTCCATACGCTAAGTTTTTGTTAACAATATTTTTTCTTAGCTTTAAGTATAGTAAATAAATACCCATAAAGAAAATGTAAATAAAGTCGAAAGACATAGTATAAGAATTTAGAGTAGCTTAGAGTGCCAGTGTGGGGCCAGTAAGTTAGTATAAGGTTGTTAAGTAATTTTAAGCTAGCATTTAAGCATTTTTTGTTAAAGAGTTATTGATTAGAAAATAAAATGCGTTTAAAACTAAACTAAACTATTTGTAAGCTCTGTTGGTAGTAAATCCTATTTAACTGCGATACAAAAATTTCAATACCTTCGGTCTTTCGTCAAAGACGAGGCTGCTAATCTCATCAAACATATAACGCTTTCTGATACCAATTATGCTGATGCTTGGGCCCGTTTAGAATTGCGGTATGACAAAAAACATTTTATAGTCAAGTCGTTTATTCACTCATTTTTATCGCTTCCTTCAATGAGCACAAATAGTGTACAAACTCTTCGGAAAATAACAGACAGTGTGGACGAAATTATTCGAGGTTTAGATGCCCTAAAACAAACAACTCGGGACCCGTGTGTAATACATCTCATTCTACGCAAACTTGACTCGGACACCGTGCAAGCGTGGGCAGAATGGAGTGGTTCGGTTGAAGAAAATCATACCATCAGCAGGTTTATTAATTTTCTACAAGAAAGGTGTAATGCGCTTGAATCTTTCCAACCTTTACCGCGTTCGTCATTTTCGCGTGTGAAATCTTCAACACCTATTCAATCCCATGTTACCGAAACTTCTGAATTTAAGCTTAAATGTCCCAAATCTGCTCAATCCCATAACTTGTATAAGTGTGCGCAATTTGAAACCTTAGATATTTCCTCCCGTCGCGATTTCGTTAAATTTCATACATTATGCTTCAACTGCTTACGAAGTGGTCATACCTCAAATAAGTGTCGGTCCTCTCATAGGTGTCGTGTCTGCCAGGCCCGGCATCATTCCATGGTTCACTTCGAGAATTCAACGCCTGATGCAACAAACCCTGTTTCGGTACGCGCATTATCGTCGGTCGCTAATACGTCAACAGCTAGTGGGTCTTCGGTTTCCCCCATTTTAAACAATGTGTCGGTGAATTCTATTCGTAGGAAACTTCCTACTTTACTAGCTACGGTTAATGACATTCATGGAAATCCAATTCTATGCCATGTCTTACTGGACTCGGGTTCACAGTCATCATTTGTAACTGAGTCATTCGTTCAGCAACTTGGACTTCGTCGGTCGCATGCAAAAATACCAATTTTAGGACTTTCTTCTATAGGTGTAGGTTTTACAAAGGGTCAGGTCTCTCTAACGCTTTTTTCTCGGATCAACTCGTCGTCACTTTCTCTCGATGCCTTTATTTTGAGCCGAATTACGTCGAATTTGCCTTCCTTCTCTTTGAATCCGTCGCTTTGGTCACATCTAGTAGACATTCCCCTTGCTGATCCTACATTCAATATTTCGTCATCAATTGATTTCTTGCTTGGTGCAGACAAACTCTGGAGTATCCTTCTTGGCGAACAGATTCGAGGCGAACACGGTTCTCCAATAGCACAATCCACGGTTTTCGGCTGGGTAGTGACGGGGGAAGTGTTCGACGGACCTTCACATTTAGACTCAGCTTTATCGTCACTACACTCAGTGCTCGATGTAGATGATGTACTCAAACGTTTTTGGGAGATTGAGGATGTTTCCAGTCCAGCTTCAAATTCCTATGCCTTGTACCCAACGGAGCAGCAGTTTCAAAAAACTGTTCGTCGTTCTTCTGATGGCAAATACATAGTCTCTTTACCCTTTAAAGTGCCCAACCCTTGTTTTGGGTCATTAAAATCAATGGAACGTCGATTTCAGTCAAACCCGGAGCTTCAAACAATGTATGTTGACTTCATGAAAGAGTATCTTACCCTAGGACATATGTCGCCAATTCCTCCCGGTGAAATTCAAACACTTCCTGGTCGACATTTTTATTTGCCTCACCATGCGGTGCTGAAAATGGATAGCTTAACAACGAAGTTAAGAGTCGTATTTGATGGCTCCTCAAAGGATTCAAATGGTATTTCCCTTAACAACATGCTACTCGTTGGACCACCGATTCAAAGGGACTTGGTTGGGGTTTGTCTTCGATTTAGGCAGCATCGGTTTGTCTTCGCTGCAGATGTGGTGAAGATGTTTCGCCAAATCTGGGTAGATGAAAATCATGCCGATTTTCAACGGATCGTCTGGCGTGAGCGCTCTTCGGACCCCATTCAACATTTTCGGCTACGAACAGTAACGTACGGTACTGCGTCTGCTCCCTTTCTTTCCGTGCGAGTCTTAAAACGAATACCAAACTGATTACCCAACTGCGGCTAAGGTTCTAAAAGAAGATGTCTACGTCTATGATATTATGGCTGAAGCGGACACTGCGGATACCCTTATTGCCTTGAAAAACGAGTTAGTTTCTCTACTTTTACAGGCAAAACTGCAGCTCCGCAAATGCAGTAGTAACTGTTGGCCATTATTAGCATCACTTCCAAAGGAAGATTGTGAGAACTTAGCCTTCAAACCCGAACGATCAGACTCCCGCGTTAAGGTACTGGGTATCTTATGGCAGCCGTCAGATGATAACTTTTCCTTTAAGATGTCCAAGAACAATTTTGCTTCCTCACCAAATCGTCGCACTTTACTCTCAGAGGTTGCCAGTATTTTTGACCCCCTTGGATTCTTAGCACCATCCGTGATTCTCTTCAAAATCTTGTTTCAGGAGCTCTGGTCTTCTGAGTTGAACCTTAACTGGGATGATCCTTTACCTGCTTCGTTAGCTCAGCGGTGGAAAACTTATAAAGAGGAGCTTCACCACTTTGAAACACTTCGGGTCCCGAGAATGATCTTCGCGTCAGTCGATGACATTGAGCTACATGGATTCTCGGATGCTTCATTAGTTGCGTATGCTTCAGTTGTTTATAGTCGTTGTCACCTTAGTGATGGTACCTATCGAGTCAATATAATTGCAGCCAAGACTAAGGTAGGCCCTCTGAAACCCATCTCTATTCCCCGCCTTGAACTTTGCGGAGCACTCTTGTTAACCCGGTTGCTGACACTTATAATTTCATCGATATCAAAAAAGCCAACACGAGTCTATGCATGGTGCGACTCTGAAATAGTTTTGTACTGGCTTTCGTCACCTCCCCGCCGTGCGACATCCTTTGTGGCGAATCGAGTCGCATCAATTCTAGACGTAGTTCCGCGAAGCTCATGGCAGTACGTGGCTTCTGAAAGTAGCGGACTCCCCATCGAGAGGGTTACTAACATCGTTGCTATCGGGTCATCATATCTGGTGGAATGGGCCCCCGTGGCTAGCTGATGATAAAGATTGTTGGCCGAAATCGAAATTTAACCATGAGCCCAGTCTATCTGCCAAATTTGAAGAAAGAGTTCAGTCGCGTCAAGTATTATTGGCCTTCAATAACAATGAACTTGTAGATTATCTTTTAAAACAATTTTCATCCTGGCACGCGATGCAACGTATAGTAGCTTATTGCTTGCGGTTCGCCAAAAACGTACCAAACCAACTTCGTTTTAATCGACTTACAGGATTCCTTACGTACGCGGAAATATACAGTGCTCGGGTCACGATTTTAAGACTGGTTCAACGGTGCCTATTCAAGACCGATATCGAATGTTTGCTTAATAAAAAACCCCTTCCTCCCAAATCCAAATTGATCAAATTCGCTCCCTTTGTCGACCGAGAAGGACTCCTCCGCGTCGGTGGTCGTATTAGACACGCGTCGGTTTCCCTCGATCTAATGCACCCTGTTATACTTTGCAGTAAACACGCTATTTGCCGGCTTATAGTAACGGAAATCCATCGGCTGCATCTTCATACTGGTGTATCAGCAACATTTGCCCTCGTCAGGCAACGCTTTTGGATTTTAGGAAGCAGAAATTTAATTAAAAACGTGGTATTCCCTTACAAACCATGCTTTATGCAGAGGAAACAAACATCTCAACAGCTCATGGGAGACCTGCCTTTGCATCGTGTTCAGCAAAGTCGTTCGTTTACGAATACTGGTTGTGACTGCGCTGGCCCCATCACTATCAAACTTTCAAGAACAAAAAACGCCAAATTGTCTAAGGCGTACGTCGCTCTCTTCATATGTATGGCTACAAAGGCCCTCCACCTAGAGTTAGTGAGTGACCTTTCCTCGGATGCATTTCTTGCTGCACTTCGAATATTTATCGTTCGACGCGGAGGATGTGCTAACATATATTCGGACAACGGGACAAATTTCCAAGGTGCTCGACGCTGGCTGACCGACATGCATAAGCTAGCTTTGTCACAAGCTCATAATGAAATTGTTGCTGCTGCTCTTGCCGCCGAGGGAATCGCGTGGCATTTTTCTCCACCGTCAGCCCCTCACTTCAGAGGTTTGTGGGAGGCTGGCGTTAAGTCAATTAAACACCATTTACTCCGGGTAGTAGGGGACTCTATTCTTGTTTTTGAAGATTTATGCACAGTGTTATGTCGAATTGAATCTATTGTTAATTCTCGTCCTCTGTGTGCCATTTCCGATTGTGACTTGAACCCACTAACCCCTTCACACTTTCTTATAGACGAACCGATGACCTCAGTACCCGAACTGAATTATGACGGTGTCCCAATTAACCGTTTGAAACATTATCAGCTGCTTCAACATATGGTCCAAGGGTTCTGGAAACGCTGGCACGAAGAATACTTGACAACGCTACAAGAAAGACCGAAGTGGCAACAGAACTGTCCCAACTTGTGTCGTGATGATCTAGTGATCATCAAAGAGCCAAATCTCCCACCGACAAAATGGGCAATGTGCAGAATCGAAGATGTACATCCAGGCCACGATCAACGAGTTCGAGTAGCTACAGTACGAACCGCCACAGGCACATTTACACGACCAATTGCTAAATTAGCACGGCTGCCTGTATCCTGAACTAGTTCATAGGGGCCGGGATGTTTTGAAATAATGTTAATTTAAAAATTTGTAAAGGTTCGCTTGTTACTCACTGTACTTGCTTCAGTCAATGCAAATGTTTTTTTTATATAATGTTACTCCATTTGGCATTCACTTTTTGTCTCCATATTCTTCCGTTAATATCGAACGATGCAAGTACGACAAGTACCAACGGGTTCCCATTCAGCAGCATCTATTAGCCTACCACTCTCTTTTGAATAATTGGCAGACGTACTCTCGCTCTGCTGAATAGCAATGTTTCGTTTTGGAAGCTACACATTTATCAATTGCCGTTGTGCTAATTTTTGCTGCTGGATGGAAACCTCGTTCAGTTGGATCTCGATAGTCCAGGAAGACAGCCAGAAGCCTAACAAGCGGACCTATACCAATAATTTTTTTTATTTTTATTATTTATTTTTTTGTCAATCAATTATATATTTTCATTTTGTTTGACCCATTCATACTCGTAATTATACGACATATGTACAAAGTGTTCAGTTGTGGTTTATTCATTTAACTTGTATAATTCCGAATCAAGTTTATTCAGTTCAATCTTGTTGAATTCGGAGTTCGTGCTGCATGTGTTGAGTTCCAAATTGAAGAGTACCCAATAATAGACAAATAGCGATACATTCCAATAGATTCTCCAGTCAACAACCTCAATAGAACTGTTTTCCGGTGCAAAAGGTAAAGACTTCTTACCCCTCAGCTGAGTTAATTTTCAGGCCTGGCCATTAACATTTAGTTTTACATGAATGATGTTTCAAAATAATTAACATTGTGTTGTGTAGGTTTCGGCGTTTCAAAATATTTTAATTTACATATTTTCGAAGCGATATTTGTAGTGAAAACAGAACGTGGTAAAGCGCTCATAATTAGATTTGGTGGCATACCTTCTTAGGTTAGGTTAGGTAAGAGTGGCTGTTGGAAATACCAACCCACTTAGGCCTATTGACCCATAGTGATTCCACGTGGATCTATGATCTTCTTACTACTGGAACCAGTTTGAGCTTATAATAAAGCGTAGGAGACTGTTAACGTCTAATTTTCCTAGACCGTTTAGGTCGTTGTAGAAGAAAGCTCCTAGATGAAGCTTCCTTCTCTGAGAGAGAGCTGGACATGTGCAGAGTAGGTGGACGATTGTCTCCTCCTCTTCCTGGTCCATGCAGCTTCTACAGAAGTCGTTTGTAAAAACGCCAAGCCTTCTTGCTTGCCTATGAGGCAGTGCCCATTGATGAAACCTATTATCGCGCTGAGATGTTTCCTATTTAAAAAGATCAGACACTTAGAGCAATTCAGATCCAGCTTTGACCAGATCTTTTTGGTCGCTAGACATGTTTGCCCAGCAGTCCACCTAAAGTCTGTTCTTTTATTGGCATCCAGCTTTAATGCTAGTTTGCACGTAGCAATTGGTATACCTATACTACCCTTTTTCGGTAGAATAGGTAGAGTGGTTCCAATTTTGGGGAACAGTTCCTTGGAATGTCTTTGTGGCTCGGCACCCAACAAAGGTGAATGTTGAACTGCTCAGCCATCTCCATGAGAGATGGACCGAGTCCAGGGACTTGATGGCGGCCTGATGGTGTGGATATCCTTTGCCGATATCACGTTTTTCTTCAGCCAGGACAGGGCTTCTTTAATCGCCAAAATTTCCGCCTGGAACACGCTACAGTGATTTAGAAGGCGGAAAGAGAGTCTTAGATTTAGCTTATCTGAGAAAACACCGCCACCAACTCCGCTATCGGTTTTAGATCCATCTGTGTAGAGATGGATTGACTTGTCCTCCATGAAAGCATCCTCCTCCCAGAATGATCTAGAGCGGAAGCTTACATGGAAGTTTTTGTCAAACCAAAGTTCAGGTATGGTGTAATCGATGTTCTCTGTGAGGATTCCTAATGCATTAAGAATATTGGCGTGGCCAAATGAATTATTTGTCCACTGTTTAGTCGCTTTAAGGCGAATAGCTGCAGTCGCAGCTACTTGCTTGCTAAAAATGTCGAGGGGTGTCAAGTGAAGCAGAATATCTAATGCCGCAGAGGGGGTAGATCGCAAGGCTCCGCTTGTGCATAGACATGCTGTTCTTTGGACTCCGCTTAGTTTAATGCGGTTGATTGCATTTTCCAAGGCCGTCCACCAGACAACCACCCCGTAAGTAAGTATCGGTCTTATGACCGAGATGTATAGCCAGTGGGTTATGCGAGGTTGAAGGCCCCATTTGTTCCCAATGGCTTTTTTGCAAGAGAATAAAGGTATTGTAGCTTTACTGACTCTTTCTTAAATATTAGGTTTCAAGTTTAGTTTCCTATCAAAAATGGGACCCAGATATTTTGCTGTATCGAAGAAAACTAAACTGGTACCGGTGGTTTATTCCCAATCCACAGCGATCTGCCCAGCGGGTTAATCTGTTGAGATTTACTTGGAGGAGTTCTTTAATGGTATTTAGATATTTTCCTGAGACGGCTATGGCAACGTCATCCGCATAGGCAATCACTCTGCTACCACCCGCTTATAGGTATATCAGTAGTTCGTTAACTACTAAGTTCCAGAGAAGGGGAGAGAGGACACCGCCATGCGGCGTACCTCTACTGACATATCTTTTAGCAGAAGTCTCACCCAGTTTGGAGTTGATTATCCTGCTTTTTAGCATTAGACTGATCAGCTCCCCAAGTGAGCCGTCTACCTGCAGAGTTGACAGCGCAGTCGTGATTGCGGATGTGTTGACGTTGTTAATGGCGCCCTCTATGTCTAGGAAAGCAACCATTGTGTACTCCTTATATTGTAGGGATCGTTCGATGTGGCTAGTCAGAGAGTGCAAAGCTGTTTACACCGACTTTCCTTTACAGTAGGCATGTTGAGCCGTAGACAGAAGTCTTGGATCAACTTTAGCTCGAATATGGATATCAATAAGTCGTTCTAAAGTTTTCAGAAGGAATGATGATAGACTTATAGGTCTGAGGTCCTTTGGGACTACATGAGAATATTTTCCAGCTTTGGGAATGAATACTACATTAACTTCTCTCCATAACAGTGGAATGTGGATAAGTTCAAAACAGCTCCTCATAATATTTTCCAACACTGGTAGAATAATATCTGAGGACCTCTGTAGCTCAGCAGGTATAATACCGTCCGGACCAGCAGACCTGTATGGTTTGAAGCCATGCAGCGCCCAGAGCAGTTTGTCTCTCGTAATTAGACCATGAATTTTGGTCACGGTTGCAGTAGGCCTGTTTGGGCTGCTACTGGCCGCGAGTTGGGAGCTACCTAGAAAGTGGGTGTCCAGAAGCAGGTTGAGTGATTCATCACTTGAGGTTGTCCAAGAGCCATTGGTTTTTTTTCAAACAGCCGGGCATCATAGGATTTGTGGAGAGGATTTTTCTAAACCGCGATGTCTCAAAAGTTTCTGTAATTATGTCACAGAATGACCTCCAGGATTGTCGCTTTGCCTTCCTCAGTTCTTTTTTGTATAATTTGAGGGATTCTTTATATGAGTCCCAGTCGGTTACCTTTCCTTGTGCTTTTTGCTGCGTTGAAAAGTTTTCTGCAGGCGTTACTGAGCAGTCCCAGTGCCGATGTCCACCAATGTGGCTTTTTCTTGCCTCTTGGTTGAATAAGAGGACAGGAAGCGGCCATAGCCTTATTGAGCTCATTGGTGTCACGCGGGGGACTTGATAGTTCAGAATATAACGTTTTTGACAGTATTCCTCTGTATTTTGACCAATCAGTTTTCCGGTAGTTCCGGAAAGCTGGTTGGCTGGGGGAAGCATCACTCAGACTGAATTGGAGGTATCTATGGTCTCAAAAGTAGTGTTCAGACGATACCATCCAGTTTGTTAGCCTTTGGGTGATGCTGTCGGAGACAAGAGTAATATCTAACACTTCTTGTCGGTTTCTTGTTATAAAAGTGGGCTCATTGCCAATAATGCAAATTAAGAGCTTAGTACTTAAAATATAGTCTAAAAGTGACTCACCTCTATCATTGATGTCGGTACTGCCCCATACCCTCTCTAGGTTATCACCAGGGAGAGGGCCCACACTTGGTCGTGGCCAAGGTAAGCCGATTTTTTTTTTTTTTTTTTTTTTTTTATAATTTACGCGCGCCTAAGGGGTTGATACCCTTTTACTGTTGCCAGGGCGCGGGCGGAAAGATAGAAGGAGGAGAAAGGAAAATTGTTTTTGTAGTGGTTTGAAACTCAGGTGTGTTTGGTTTCTATGTTTGCTCTCCAGGGGTGGGAGTCCGAATAGGACGGAGAGTTTTTCTTCACTCAGAGTGTGATTCGAGATATAATTCCCAGTATTTTTTTCATTGCTTGAAACTCTTATAACAGCCAAATCTACGTGTCAGTGTTATGCCTTCACACGCAGAATTTTTTTGTCTGAGTTCCAATTATACAATGAAAAACTGATTTTGCCATGGGCAGGATTCGAACCTGGACCCTCCGAGTGAGAAGCGTTTGCTACTACCACTACACCACGGCCACCCCAGCCAGTAGGAGTCTTTGGCAGTCTCTAGTCTGGCAACGGTTAAGTCGGGGTCACTGAGGTTGGGAAGTAGAAACACATTAAGGCTACGTTTCACTAATATACAAGTTCTAATCTTATCTTTGTCTCTTGTATAGAGCGGAGCGTATGTGGGTGTCCTAAGTCCACGAACCACGCCTTCTGCAATCCATGGTTCCTGGATTAGGATTATGTCTTCTGCGTTTTTAGAAAGACGCAGAATGAGTGCGGCCGAAGCGTTTTTTGAGTGGTGGGGATTAATCTGGAGAAACCGTATCATTGCTACGGTCTTCCAGAGTCGCCTTTACCACGGTGTTGTTGAGGTCCTCCGATTCTGAAGATGTGCCCAATAGCTCATCTTATATCTCTGATCGTGTAGGACTGCTAATTGCTTCGTCATCGGTTTCCATTTCCGACAGTGTGTCAGAAGAGGAGACTGACGACTTGATAGTCACCTCGGACAGATTGGAGTCGTCGCTATCCAATTCTGGAAAGGATATCGACGCTCCAAGATCCGAGGTTGTGATGTCAGGTATTAAAGGAGGAGGAGGTTGCTTATCAGCATCCAGCTCATCATTTTTGTACACCCTTAAATGAATGGACTCGAATCCGAACCGAATCATGCCTTTCGTCTGCGCCAGAGGATTAAGGGATTCCTTATTGATCACAATTAACGCGCATCTATAAGAACCAATTAGTTCCTCCAGTTTCGCGACTTTCCAGTCATGAGTCGGAAGAGTCGGGTTTCTGAGCTGGATGATTTCCAGAATACTTTCTGGAGAGGAGGGTTCATCTGGAATCCAGGTACGAGTTCGAGGTCTACTAGGAATGTCTTCCTTAGATACGACCTCGAGTTTTGCACCTGGTCAAATCTCTCCTAAACCATCGATGGCCTTGGTGAAGAGATCGAGAGATCTCTGGTTTGAACAAGCGATGAGCTTGACATGGCCTTGGTGCCAGCCAGCGTCGCTTGTGATAGGAGGTGGTCCAGGGTTTTCCCGCATGATGGCCAAGAAGTTGCTCGAGAGCTTCAGCTTGACCAGTTGCCACCATTTCGGTGTGATGGAACCGTCGGTATCGCTCCTGTCGATCACCGCGATCACCAATGCGTTCTTTGGAACTTCGTTGTAAGACCTCATCATCTGCTGTTGGATGGCCCATGGGTTGTAGAACTATGTGTTTTGGGCCTCTTGGAAACCGGTACGGTTTCCTCCAACGATCTCTGGCGCTTAGAGGAGTCTTTTGGCGTTTTGGGAGCAGTGGGAAATCCGTCTTTTAGGATGTTTTTAGCCCACTCAACCTTGCTCTTTATTTCCGCACTTCTCTCAACCTCCGGAATGGATCCGAAGGTGAAGCATTTCGGCGTCTTATGTAGAGCGCCTTAGATGGAGCTTGCCGATGCGGCTGAGCTGCAGATTCCTCCTTGGAGGGAGGAGTTTTGGTAGCAGCAACAAGTCCCTGGCCTGCCACAAACTTGCTGCTGCTAGGGGCGGAGGAAGTGATAGGACCATGGCTTGCCACAGTCTTAACACTCCCTGAAGGAGTTTTGGTAGCAGCGACAAGTCCGTGGCCTGCCACAAACTTGCTGCTGCTAGGGGTGGAGGAAGTGATAGGACTATGGCTTGCCACAGTCTTAACACTTCCTGAATTCTTATTTTTTGGCTCGTTCCGTTTGCCTTTAGAGGATGGCACACCATGGCCCGCCACAATTTTGCCTCCTCTCGGCAATGTAGGAGCCTTGCCGGTAGTCGGTGTAGTCACCGTTCCACCGCTCGGTATGGAAGGAGTACCGGCCTCGGTTTTTGTTTTCTTGGTTTTTTCCATAAATGGTCCCACGAGTAGCGGAGAAAGGGGTGTCCATCTATACAGAGATCCGCTGTATACAGATAAGGCTAGCTAATCCGGAGGTCGCCAGGTATCCGGATACTCCGTTCGCGACTGAGCGATTTTTGGAGATACTGGGCCCTCAGCCAGGTTGATCTTTAGCACGGGTCGTATGACACCTTGATCCAGCCCAGGAGTAGGAGGGAGTGCATTGGGACGGGGGGGAGGGAGGGGGAGCATCCTTTGGTTTCAGGACTCGTCTGGAGAATTTCTTCTCGAGATTCATTGACCCTACTCAGCCTCTACAACTCGACAAGTTCGATGCTCGCGGTAGAAGGGCATACCTTCTTAAACCAGAATACTTTTTTGATTTTTATTTGTTTTTCCCTTTTACAAAAATCTTTTACTATATTTCTTATCACATACATAAATGAACACAATTCACCACATGACGTTGTCATAGTACGTAGAAAGCAGGCCAAAAGTTTGAGGCCTGTCTAGACAAATGACTTTATTCATGAAGAGTGAATTTTTAGAATTACATTGCGTTTCTCTTACACGAATTTTCTGCCTGTACAATACTCAATTCAGATTTTACACCCACGTTTTTGAACAGTGGGAGTTTTGTTTGAAAATGTGGAAAAAACAGCTTTTGGGTTTTATTGAGAATTGTTTAGGTTTTACATAATTATTTAATTTTATGACTTTTGGTTGCTGATTCAGCAATTGCGTATGACTCTTTACATTCAAATGGTTGTCAAATCACAATCTCTCGAACTGAATTTCAAGGGTCTTACATAAAAGTCACAGTTTGAAGTCATACAAATTTATGTGAGATCCTTCAGGTCTTGAGTAAACAACTCGTTAAAAATGGGAAAAGTCGCAGAAACCACAATCGAGAAAAGATCTGCAATCTGCAACACCCTTCTTATATAGCAAATCGTAGCGAAAAATTGCTTCGCAGTTGATGGTATTAAGGTGCTGCTTTCAACTTACCATTAAAAGACACACTCAAACCAGAAGTTTGGATAAATCACGGTTAGGACGGCCTAGAGCTACAACTAAACACGAAGATCGGCTAATAGTCACAACAAGTAATCGAATTGATGGAAAACAGCACCCGAAATACATGTCGAAATAAATTAACCACGGAATAAACCGCCGCCTACTTGAGCTACTTGCTGCTCTACTTGGGGAGTTACTGATCGGGAACCCCTGCTGCGAGATGATTTCAACAGATTTCTATGGAGCAATGAATCCAAGTTTGAGGTATTTTGTACAACACGGAGAGTTTTCGTTCGACGCAGCGTTGAACAAAAGATGCTACCAGACTGTGTGATTCCTATCGTCAAGCATGAAGACGGTTCTGTTATGGTCTTGGGATGTTTCTCTTTAAGTGGAATTGGAGATCTGGCTCATGTGATTAGAAAAATGAATAAGGACGCATACAAAACAACTAGCCGAAATGAGTGCGAACTATGGGTAACGCCAAGAACTTTCTGATAAAGAAAACTTGTAGTATTATCCAATGTTTTTTACCGGTTAAGCTTGAAAGATTTTGGTAAAACTAAGAAAAAAAAGTGTGGCATGTGGGTTTATCTCCCCTTTCCGCCGAGCAAGAAATAGTTGAATACATAATATACTTGAAGTGAATTGGAAAAAAGTTACAGGACTTCAGCCAAAAGCTTCAATTAATGACCTAAGCTAATTTACATATTTCTTTTAATACCGTATTCGGAAATGTATGAGAGATTGTAAAATTTGTAATCGGTCTCATTAACCGTGGTTTTAGTCTTTAAAATAAAAACACCGTTAGACTTATTCTTCAGTGATGAATCTCTTTCTACGGAGCATACATTTCTTCTTCCATTTAAAGAAAAAATAATTATATTTTGTTAAGCAGTTAAGGTCGGCTCTGGGATATATTTGTATTAACGAAATTGTAGGTTATACTGTATTCGCGGTTGTAAATTGTTACCCTTCCTTGCATAACGCATATGATTCTGGGCCGATTTTTTTTAAATGTTCGTTAAATGTGTGCTACATCATGGATTTTGATTAATACTGCGGGCAGTATTAAAGAGTCCTCAATTTTTAAGAAAAAATTCGTTCATATAAGGTATCTTCAAAAAAGACGACTACAGAACCAATGAATTTATTTACAGTTATCTACTTAGTGTATGTACTCCGATAAATACAATAGTATGGAAGAGTAAAAAAAAGCTTAACACTTTTTGTTATAGGACTCCGGAGGGGTCATAAATTTATGAACGTAGTACGAACACAGAACTCAAGCTAAAAATTTAGAAATTTACATTAGTGTGTTTTGTCCATCATAATCTTTCGAATAAATTAATAAATAATATAATGTATTAAATAATAATGTATCAATTATTTTTAATTACGTAAAACCGTAAACACACATACATATATCCTTTATATCTTGTTAAGAAAACAAAAGGAAAAAATCCAGTGTTGCAGAGATCCTGATTCTTCAATTCGAGGTGACCGACGGAGGAAAATGCCGAATGATTTCAATAAATCGATGATTTGAAATGCTGGCACGAAACGTAACCATTATTGCAACTTCAAAAGTCACCAGCGGATTTTGGTCAAAATCGAATGGTCACGATTCGGTGTAAAGTCGCATCAAAATCAATTTCACCGTTGGTTCGCAAGTTAGGATATAAGCGTAGCAATTAAGTCGCAATTTGGACTAGAATGAGTATCACAAAGAAGACGTACTATCTTTGCGAAAGGCGTTTGGTGGCACCCAATTGGCGGTAATAAGTCTTACCATAGAAGATTCAAAAAGCTGATAGGTGCCAGACGAATAAAAATTTGCTGGGTCATCAACCGAATCCGTGAAAAGGTATTGGTAAAAAAGTGTTTCAAATGCAACAATAAGATGCAAAAAACCCTTCCTTTTATGCCTGGCAAGCAGTATTTCACATGCCAAAAATCACCATTCAGTTCATATGGAACCAAATTTCCTTGCTTTTCCTTTCCAATGCTTTTAAACGATTTGAAATTGCTTGTTGCGTTACTTTCAATGCAACTGTAAGTCCTTATTTTGGCACAAATTTGCATATAATATTGTTTCCAATTTCTCGTCTTTGAGTTTCTTTGTCTTCGACGTCAAAGTCACTATCATTAAACTTCTGAAACCACTCACGACAACTTCTTTTACTTAAGGCAGTGTTCTTTAAATTAAAGAAGTATTGCAAATCAAAAGTTCACGCAAATGAAGCTTCTTTGGCTCAAAACTCGACATTTGCGCCTGAAGAGAGATACGTATTTGTATGATATATACATATAAATACATCGCTAATATTTTTGTGTGGTGTTGTTGATAGATGCCCAAGCTTATCATATGACGTTTCACATACTCGTATAAGACACTTTTAACCATAATTTAATGGTGCAGCCATCTTTTATAAAACGGCGAAAAATTATTTGTAGTCCTGATATATTTATATCCCGTTTATTTAACATAATTATTATTCTACTAAAGAGTTTTTTTTCAATGATAGATATTGTTTTTCTGTCGAGCACCCACTAACCCACTCATTGTCTCATTATATAATATCTGGCTTATAATGCATATATTATTTATACTTATTTTTATAGTATAATGAGTAAACTAAAAAAGAAAAATTAATTTCCTTTTTTCTATGATACAATTTAATGTTTTGAAGTAAGTTAATGCTCTTATTTATTCCCTTAACATCAATCGATTTTTTTCTCCCAGCCCTGGTTATAAAGATTTTTCCTTTCATTATATAGAAACACATACACACATATTTAAGCGAATCTTTTTCTCCTTGTTTTTATAACATAAAATATGGATTAAGGATTTTGAAGGTAGAAACACCCTCTGTTAGATTGTCCAAAGTAAATCATTGACGATTAGAAAAAGTGACGAGCACTTAACAACGAGCGATTCGTTTGAATTTTTCATCGCCTTCTTTAGTTTTATTGCGATGCCTACCTATATTTATGATACCTACATACATATTATATGTGTATGTACGAGTATGTGCAAACCTTCATCAAATAAAAAATTCAATACGAACATGAATAGCATACGTTATGTATATATTCTGTGGTTTGGCGGTATACCCATCAATTTATCCGATAGCAATGAATGTGTTTCAATATAACTAAATTTGAGACCAAAAAACAACCGAGGCTCGATGGCCGTTTTGTTATGTGTGTATGTAAATATTTGAAGGATTTCGAAAGAAGGACGCAATTTCCTGCCAAATTCCAAAAACACACATAAATTCAACTAAACAGCTCTGTTGTTAGTTTGTTGGGGAAATTCAGAAATTCGCGAACCATTCATTTGCAGTTCGCTTGCATTTGGCAGTGGTAAATTTGTGGTCGGAACTGGCGGATTAACAAGACCCGAACAACTGCTGCAAACAGAATGTTGAAATTGGGTACGATTTTGTCGGAAAATTTTCTTCGTAAAGCTCATAAATCGTTTTAATGGCCTACGGTAGAATACACTGGTTGTCTTTGCAAGTACAGCTGTACAGGATATTTCGCGGCAAAATTTAATTAGGTATGTATCTGCAAAGCATAAAATGTAGTTGGACAGTAGAAAAAAACAACAGAACAAAAAAAAATATTTTATGCTTTTTGTCATATATTTTACAAACGGAGCGCAAAACAAATAATTATATTAAATATACATATCTGTAGGGAGACTTAAACATTAAACAAAGAGCAGGTTTGGAAAAAACACCTCTCCCTTTCAACATTAAAAATTACTAAACAAATCCTAGATACCAGTATTTTTAAAATTTTTGGACTCTCAGCTTACTAAGGGTAAGGCACGACCAATACTTTAAACCAGCTGCTTGTTAAAGTCAAATTAATCAATGTCAGAGGCAAAACGTTGCGAATTTTTTCGCTGTTATTTACACAAGTCTGCAGACTGATTGATTGGGGCTCGTGATGAAACTTGCACTTTAAAATAGACACACAAATTGTGTTTGTATAAGCGGGCTCAAAATGTATCTCTTTTCTAACGCAATATTATTTAAATCGGGTCTGAGATGTATGGATGTTTTTTTTTGTATTTTAGCTATAATACAAGCACTCGTATTAACTTTTGAAACTGTGGAAAATATAAGTTTTTATATCAGTGGTGGTCCAAGAGGTACCTCTTCAAGGATGATTTCTTCTGCTCCATATTTTCCTACATAAGAGTGAAACTTATAGACTTGCAACAACACAGAAAGAACAAAAGTCTTGTTTAGAAGTGGAGATACAATCGATATTTCAAATTTATATGGACGTCATTATGCAGAATTATGCAGCCTACTATCTGGATGAAGGCTAACATTGTCTGCGCTGAGAAAGAGGTGACATCAGACGGTGACGTTTAGCTTTTATGGAAGTGCTTAAATGTGAGCTAGGCAGTGGCAGGGCAATCGCATAGCATATATTCGGCTCTTTTCGTGTCTTTAAATCGGACTCAGCAGGCGTCCAATTAGCAAACCATTTTTCTTGACATTGATCATTGAATGATCAATGATCAGCCGTGAGATCAGTCCAGATCTTAGCCGTATTAACGCTTATGTTTTTTTTTTTACATTTTCTGAGTTTTCAATACCTTTTTTCGTATATCTTACGGCAGTTAATGCGTTCGAGTAAGAGAGCATTTCTTGGCGTTCTGAATATTTTATTTCAATTTGGTTGGCAGGTAAGACTCGAAAAGATTTAGAGCAAATAAAATGAGATAAGATACCAGCACTTTTCTGCGTACGTCAACGTCTGTAAGTACAGACTCCACCACAACAAGATCTATGTTCCAATTTAAAGTTCAACTTCATGTACTTAAAATTCTATCGCCGTAAGCAAATTATCCACTATTGGTTTATTTACAGAAGCCCCAAATTGGATAGCAATTCGACCTTTAATAAGTTTGATGCGCTGTCTGACTCCATACAAAGAATTGCATCCCTGTATACTCATATTTCAATATACACAATTCTGGTAGGCTTCTACATTCTGGATGGACAACACTCGAAGGACGGTGTGTTGAGATCTTCGCTGCGGAAAATAACTTGACCCAGCTTGTAAATGAGCCCATACGAATACCAGAATACCAGATAGTCATACCGCCAACACCTTGGACTTGTTTTTAACTTCTCACCCTGATAAGTACACCGTAGATGTGCTCTCCCATCTAGGCTCGTCGGACGACTGTTTAATATCAGCTAATTTTTCTCGTATGCTGACCACACAATTAGAGAAAAAATTCCTAAAAGACCCATTTGGCAATACGAGAAAGCAATTTGGACTGAACTTAACAGATTCTTTAGGAATTTTAACTGGTCGTTATGTTTCCTCGATAACGACGTGGATGCCGCTGCTGATATGATCACAGACACTATTCTCTTAGTAATGAGATCCTTTATCCTTCATCGGATGAAGAGTATCAAACCAAAAGAAAAGGCATGGTACAACTCGAGCTGTAAAGAGGCTATCAGAGTCAAAGAAATGTTTTTTCGGTCCTTCAAGACCAACCCCACAGAGGAAAACCGAAAAAAGTTTAAACAAGCCAGGAATGACTGCAACGTCTTTCTTTAGCGTGTGAGATTTCAATACGACTAAAAGTTGAGGTGCTTTGTCTCCGCCTACACTTGAATGCGTCGAATCTTCAATGGGACGAATCTACTTTCGCACTCGTGTAGTAGCAAGAGTATTTAAAGATCTCAACATACATAAATTCGCGGGTTCAGATGGTATATCTCTTCTGAAAAGGTGTTCTTCCACGCTGGCAAAACCACTGCGTAAGCTTTTTCATCAATTCTACTCGTTAGGACTCTTTCCGAGCAGATAGAAAATATCATTTGTTAGGGACGGGCCCTAAAAAGGGCGAAACATCTTCTCTCTCCTCCTACGGACCCATTGCATTTACGACCCTTCTGACCAAGATCATGGAAACGCTGATAAATCGTCAGTCCAAGAAATATCTTGAAACACGAAAACTTCTCAATGACCGGCGGTACGGTTTTCGTAGCAACAGATCCACTGGTGATTTGATGGCATCTCTTACCGACAAGTGGAACCAAAGCATAGATTAATCTGGCGAAAGCAAGATAGTTGCACTTGATATTTCTGAGGCTCTTTTGTCGAAAATGCGTGCATTTGGGTTAACGACTATCTTCTTCAATGGATTAGAAAATAAATTTCGGAACTTTCAATTCAAGCTCATAAAATTCCGATATTAACTGCATAACCAATTGGGGAACTATCAGCAGAGTGGAATTTAATGCCCCCAAAACATAATGAAATACCCAGCCATTATTCATGAATGTTACTTGCATCGTCGAAACAGAAAAACTTTCCATTCTTAGTATGTGTGTCTATGACAAGTTACGTTGGAATGACCACATATTCGATGTTGCCAAATATGCTGCGAAATGTCTAGGTTTTCTCAAACGTTTTAAGAAATACTTTTCCCCCTTCTGAGCTGGCCTCAATATATAAGGCATTGATCCGCCCAAAATTGGAGTATTGTACAATGCACATAGGTGATGCTAATATACTCGTAGTATCACCAAGTCAATGGCATCCTCAAACACCGAGGAAATGTCACGTGTCTCACTTTGTTTTATCGCTATTTCTACCAACAGTGATTCATAGAAATCGCCAGTAGTATTTCGCCTTCAAACCTTCAACCGTAACACCCGTCTCGCTATGAATGCTCATCAGTATACCCTCAAGCCCACTTTCGGGCGTATTCTGAAATATCGTGATTTGTTCCTAAGCCGAATAACTCGCTTGTGAAATGCCCTGCCGCGCTTTGTATTTCCTAGTCATTATAACATTCAGACAATTAAAACTAACGTACATCGGTACCTATCTTTCTTTCCTGCCTAATTTTCCTTCGCCCGCGCTGTTTGTAAACATTTTAAGGGTACCTTAACCCCTTGAGCACACGCTACTTAAAAAAAAAATTCATCAGCAGTTTTATTACTAGGAATACTCCTGAGAGAAGCTTTATTGCTAAAGACTCTATCCTCAGTCTATACTCAAAATTAAAGCTCTTAAGACCTGAAGGGGTTACTTGGCTTGCTAATAGTATGATATATTGATGTGTGATCTTTGAATAATTTTTCTGAGGTATGATTTGGCAGATAGATCGATCGTAAAATGTAAGTATAATTCCCTAACGGTGCAGAAAGTTCATAGTTGTTTTCGGAAGCTTCAGAAAGTTAATCTTCTAAGGATGACAGAGATGGGTTATTCCCTCCATGAAGAGAGATAAGACACTACTAACGAGGATGTTCATGTGGACAACTATGTACAAGGTGGGGCAAAAGTAATGTCATAATCTGAATTGGCTGCGATTTTGTTAGAAATGAATAAAATTGTTCCCTGTGTTCTCGAAAAGTTTACTTGAAGTTGTAAAATTGATAACATTAAGTTGAAAAAATGATATCGGTCAAATGACCACCTCCTGAGTTGAAGTACATTTGTGTTCGTTTTACCGCAGTTTGAATTGTTGCTTGCAAAACATCAGCCTTCAAATTGGAGGTTTCTTCTTCAATGTTAGCTTTCAAGACTTACAAGGCTTGTAGTTTGTTTTGGTAAAAAGAAGAGCCCCAAAGAAGAACTCTGGCGCCGTCAGATATGGCGATCTGGTCGGCCAGTTCAAATCGCCAAAACGGGAGATCACACGGCCTGGAAATTGGTGATTCAAAATCTCCTTCTTTGCACGAGTTGCACGAACTGCATGTGCGGTTGCTCCGGCTTACTGGAATCAACAATGCTCAATTCAGCAACTTGCGGCAAAAGAAACTCGTTTATCATCTTTCTGTACAGCTCATTCTAGTCAGTTACTCAAACCAGACAGACGTGTTTTTCTTGTTCTCCCTTTAATTAATTTTCGTCAAATTGCATTTTCCGGTTCTTAACTCCAGTGCTTGAATTCTCTAATTTTTTTTGTGCAATTTGTTCAGTGCAAAGCCCCTAACTATATAAAACTGCAACCAAGCAATACAAAAAAAAATAAAAACAATAATTCGACCTAATATTTACACCCTCACTGACCTACACAACTGCATTTCTGCATTTTCCGGTTCTTAACCCCAGTGCTTGAATTCTCTAATTTTTTTTGTGCAATTTTTTCAGTGCAAAGCCCCTAACTATATAAAATTGCAACCAAGCAATACAGAAAATAAAAAATAAATAAAAACAATAATTCGACCTAATATTTATACCCTCACTGACCTACACAACTAATTTAAATATGTCTCCTTTTCTTCAGTGATGAGTGCAAGTGTATCTCACTCTCGCATGTTCTTTGGCAATAAAATGCCTAAGCGATTCCAATGACTCCTACCAAGACGCACTCGCGAAAAAGATCACGGACAAAATTTCGGTCATCGAAAGCAGTGTTAAAAGTGTTGAAGAATTACGGAACTCAGTGCAGACCTCAGCCGAACTAATAAAATCCAAAGTAAAGCATATGGATAAATAAATTGCTGGTCTAATCGACTAAAGACTCCGGGAGATCCAGGAAGGAAGAAACTCCCTTACGTCACCTGGTTAAAATGTTAAGTGACATCAAAGCCATCTGTTCTATTCAAGTTATATCCAACCATAAAACTTGCGAGTTGATAAGCTCTCTGCGTGACGACATTGACATTCATTTCCAGTCCTCGTCACGCAAACAACCATCTCCTAAAGAATCCGATCCTAAGCTCGAAGTTATCTTCGACAAAGTAAACGATGTCAGTGATGAACTTACTGCGACTCGATCCCTCGTATGCGATATTGAACATCACATCGCAACAATAAACAGCAAAATCGTTGACCCACTAAACTTCCCGCAGCCTTACCAGAATGTTCCCTATAATACATCGCTAATGGCTGAATTAATGGAACCTGAAGTGGATTCACACTCACCCCCACATAAAAGTCATCTGCGGACGGTTCAACCTACTGATTCTTGCGAAGTTTCTTCCAACTTGATAATAAAGACCACATCTACGTCAACACCGCCAATCGCTGCCCCACGGAGGCTTATCAATCACTTCAACTCAATTTGGACACCTTCCGAATGGCAGCGTAGACTTGATAAGCTTGCTTCGAAAAATCAATTGGTCACTACGCTTCTTATCAAAGGCGCCCCACCAAACGCTGATGCTGATTGGATCTTGAATTTCTTCGTAAAAAAATATGGCATCACCATTAGCCACTGCAATTTACTTCCAACATCTCACTACAGAAGTAAGCGCAGCTTCAAGCTCAATATGCCGGCCAAATACGAATGGCTATTCCATAATCTAGCCAGCAACAATCTCAACATTGGAAAGATGCGTGTCTGCAAATGGTTGGAAAGTACGACCAAGAAACAGGATAAAGTCAAGCAGTCCATCTTACCTAAACCAGCTATCAAGGTAGCAAGTAAATCCAATTTGCCAAGAGCCACCTCCTCTTCTCAAAACAGACACAGCTCCAATTGGAGCTTTAAAACTAAAATGTTTCCTAATTTTAAGCCGCCCACACATACTCCAACTCCCTCTATTCCACCCCAAACCAAGCCCCGACGTCAATGTGTCTCTTTTGATTTAACACCTATCTTAAATCCCGTTTCCCGCTCGCCTTCTCCCTCGGTTTCACAGGCCCCAGTCCCTATTTTTGATACGCCACCAAACCCAGCTAGCAACTCAATTCCCAACTTCGACCTTAAAACTGGAGCTAAGTACCCTAATTTCCTTAACTCCCATACCCTAAACCCCACATCTCATCCCTCATCCAACTCCATAACCAATCATTTATCTCTATCTCCCTCCTCCAATGCTCCTATTCTTGATCCCCTTTTTCCCCCACTGTTAAACTAACACAGCAAACCAATGGCACTACAGAAAGTCGATATGCTCTCTCTATGCTCAGAGAAAGAAAGATATATGAAAACATTCGTCTCTTTCTTGCCTATCTACATGACTAATCGGACTCGGTCTGCTACGAAGGGAAAACCAAAATCAGCGTCATGGTTTCCATCCAGCAGGAAGGCCTCCCTACCGACCCTATCAGTCTCAGGAACCTTTATGTCAGGTACCACGAGATTTTTAACATGTCCCCTCAGAAAGTAGCAGACGACCTCGCTGCATTCGGCAACTATGTTCACTTTATACGAGTATCACACCTACAGCGAAGCCGAGCCGACTACGACAAATTTTTTCGTCCATAACGTGCCTCCCTTGCCAGCGCTTAAACCATCCTGCCTCACACCTCCACCCCACAACATCCCTCTTACATTTTACTACCAGAATGTAAGAGGTCTTCGCTCTAAAACCAATGCTGTCCTACGTCAATCGCATGCTCTTCCCTTTGATATCTACGCCTTGACCGAAACCAATTTGATTCCCGACATAAAGGACCAGGAATTGTTCCCTCCTACTTTTAATGTTTTCCGCGACGACGATCCTACCCGCTCTAATAAAGATTCCCCCTGTCGAGGCGTCCTACTGGCGATGGACAACAGCCTTAACTCTTCCCCCATTACAATTTCTTCATCCTCTAAAGCCGACTTTGTCGCAATAAAAATACCACTGCCTCTCAAGTCCCTTTACGTTATATGTTGCTACATCCTACCAGCTCAACCTATCGAATCTTACCAATTTGTTATTGATGCGATCGATCATTTAATTGACCTGTCAGACCCTATTGATGATATCCTTATTTTCGGCGACTTTAATCTTCCTCAGCTACAGTGGACTCCATCAGATGATCAATCGTTTTTCATCGCTTCAAATGCCAACTCAGCTAAGGAATGTCTCTTCTTAGATCGCTTAACAGACTCAAGTCTATGCCAAGTCAGTGGTATATCCAATTTTATGGGATGGCAACTAGACCTTATTTTCACAACAGATCCAATTAACTCCTTAGTCTCACTTTGTCCCCTATCACTCTCAACAATCGATAACTACCATCCCCCCTTCTACTTTCATTTTTTCATAACTCTTCATTCCAGTCCACTCCCCCCACAACTCTCTCAACCCATGACTTTCATAAAGCAAACTTTCACAAAATCAGTGAATATGTCAGCAGATTCTTCTTTAACTTTCACAACCTAAGTATAAATGATGCCTTATCCATTTTTTATAAAGAAATATTTAATTCTTTTTCCCTTTACGTTCCGTTTTCCCGCCTTAAAACATCATCTACTAGTCCTCCCTGGTATAATCGCAAGCTTCGTTCCTTACGAAATTAGAGAAATAAGTTATGGGCTGTTTTCCTGCGTACCAGATCCTTTACTGACTATTCCAACTATCTTGGTGCTTATCTTCATTTCACCGAACTTTACGATTCCCTTTACCAGCGGTACCTTAACAGTGCGCAAGTCAACCTTATAAACCACCCTAAGTCCTTTTTCCAATTTTTTAACTACAAAAGAAAGTCCGATGGTTACCCTCTTTCCCTCTCTTTCAACAATAGATCATCAACCGATCCACTCACCATTGCCAACCTATTTGCCACCTTTTTTAAACAATCCTTCACCAACGACTCCTTTGTACCAGATCCATCCTATTTTAGTTACCTACTGAACTTCTCCAATGGCCCACTTCTCTCTCATATTTTTGACCCGTCTTATATCGAATATAAATTACACCAACTCAATGACGAATTCACACCCGGCCCAGATGGCCTCCCTGCCATATTTCTTAAAAAATGTTCTTCCTCTCTTTCCCTTGCCCTTTCTAATCTCTTCTGTCTATCCCTTTCACAAGGAGAATTTCCTCAGGCTTGGAAATCCTCCTTCATAACCCCGATCCACAAGAAAGGATCAAAGAATGAAATAACCAACTATCGTCCCATCGCTAAACTCTCCCATATACCCAAACTCTTCGAAAGTATTTTGTATGAAGCTCTAAGCTTCCAATGCAAATCACTTATTTCTCCTAGACAACATGGCTTCTTAAAGGGTAGGTCAACCACCACAAATCTCGTTGAATTCGTATCCTTTGCCCTCTCTGCCCTAGAAAATATCAATGAAGTCGATGTAGTTGCAACCGATTTTAGCAAAGCCTTCGATAAAATCTCTCATCGGTTAATCATCTTTAAATTGTCTGCCCTCGGCTTTGAACCCATACTGTTGAAATGGATATCCTCTTACCTCGAAAACCGTTTTTACAGTGTTCGTTTTGGGTCAACCCACTCTGCTCCATTTTTGGCCACCTCTGGAGTTCCACAAGGCAGCCATCTCGGTCCCCTTCTTTTTATATTAACCATAAATGATCTCGATATGTTCATCAAACACTCGTCTGTCTCCCTTTACGCCGACGATACCAAATTTTTCAAAACCATTTCCTCTCCCCATGACTCTTTCCTCCTTCAACAAGATCTTGATAGTTTTTCGATCTGGTGCCTCAAAAATTCTTTGGAACTTAACATCGCCAAATGCCAATCTATCACCTTCTCACATAAGCGGAACCAATCTCCTCCCTGACTCTATCTTCTCCATAACCAACCTATCTCCTCCGTACAATCTCTTCGTGACCTCAGTATTTTGTGTGATAGCGAGCTCAACTTCCGTTTACATATGGATGAGATAATCCTCAAAGCCAACTCTGTACTAGGTTTTGTAAAACGGAGGTCCAAAGAATTCACCAATCCATACGTGACCAGGCCCTCTATATTACCTTTGTTCGCCCCCTCCTAGAGTACGCCAGTCAAGTATGGTCCCCATATCATCGTGTTCATATCTCGAGAATTGAAAGCATTCAGCGTCGTTTTCTTCGATTTGCTCTTCGAGGTATGCCCTGGGACGATCCTTTTAATCTGCCCCCCTATCAAAACCGTCTCAACCTTATCAACCTAAACACCCTTGAAGATCGCAGAGATGCAGCAGACATTCTCTTCATTCATCGACTCCTTTCAGGTCACGTTGAATGCGCGTCCCTTCACAACTCCATTTTCCTCAACACTAACCCTCGTAATCTACGTACCCCTCGACTCTTTTATCTACCAACCCACCACACCTCCTATGGCGCGAACGAACCAATCTCCCGTATGCTACGTCAAATCAACTCAAACCCTACCGTCTTTGACTTCCACCGCACCACTCCCCACCTCAAATCCGTTCTCCTTCACCACTCCAACCAACCTTAGTTTTAAGTTTTAGTTTAAGTTTAATTTGTAAGTTATAGCATGTATTAAGCCGAATAAATGGGGGCGTTCGCCCCCACCAAAATCACCAGTCGCGGTCACGGTGGTGCCATCGGCGTCCTCAAAAAAAAAAGGGCCAATCACTTTTTCACTTCAAATGCTGCAACAAACAGTCACTTTGAGGGGATACAATGGCTCCTCGTGCATTTTATGTGGATTCGATGTGCCCATCCTATTTTTGCACTAGGTTTAACAGAGCATGGGAGTAAGTTAACCTCACTTTACGGTCAGTAACTGGTGAAAGGCTTGCACTTTATAAGGGAACATCTTCAGGTCTTTCACCAAAATTCGACGCAATGAAAGTTTGCTGATGCCAAATTGTGTGCATCGTTGTCTCGTCGATGTTTGATGACTCTCTCGGAAGTCCACGGACACAGCAGTGATATTCTCGGTCGAATGAACAATACGAGGCCGGCCACTTGTTGCAACATCATGCAACAGCCAAATGCTTAATGCAGAAAACGACGAAGGAATTCACTCTGCGTTAAAACAGCAGATTGGAAATTGGTCAAATAAGCAGTAACAATAATTTCGCATTTTTCAGGTGTGTATCATTATTTCTTCTTGTCAATCAATTCTCTATCTGTCTACAACATAAATGTCAAAGCAATAATACTTGATGCCATTTACAAAAAGTATGTCACATTCACATTATCACTTACGTTTGCCCCACCTTATAGTTTAATGTTTTTGTTGTTACAGAGAAGGTAAGGCTTTCGTGACCTTGAAGTCAGAGTCTTTATAACTTTTCAAAGTATTCAAGGAACACCCCCAATGAAGATATCGAACAGATTCGCATTGCACGACCTTTTTCTTGTTGTCGAAGTGGTTGCCTTTTCTCATCATATTCATAAGTTGCAATTTGAGTCGCGATAACGAGATAGTTCCAGTGGATCATTTTGGTCTTAAAACCCACATTTAACCTTAGAGCTTGGAGCTGGTTCAAAAGGCTTTTGTCGCTTTTTCAGTGACAGTGCCTAGAAATGGTCTTCATTTTAATTTATGGTCTAGAGCTACACCGATATTTTTTGTTTCTATTGTAAATTTGTTCTCTTGGTGAATGGGAATGATGACAGTTTTGGTTGAGTTAACCTTAAACAATTCTGTTTAGCACCAACAGTTTACTTGGTTTAATGCATTCTGTATGTCTTATCTTGTCTATAGTTATTATAACTGTTGAATAATTATTTTAACATTGTAACAAGCACATTTTTTAGATTCAATTGAGAAGCACTTTTGTTTTCATTATTATGTAAACTTCTACATAAGGATACTATGTACTCGTAAATAATAAACTTTGTATAACGGTCGTCATCATGCCATGTATGACATGATGATGACCAGTTATTTTTCTTTTTTTTGTTCATTCGTTGTTGATCCATGAAGCAATAAAGTTGTTAGTTCTTTTTCAATTGTCATATTCGGGTTTATTTTTTATTCTCTCTAAAAAATATTAGAGCGACATACATTGGCGACCGTGACAGGATATTTGATTTTAATAGTTTATTATAATATCGTTTTATCGTTACCATGTCAATATCGGAGAAAGAGATGGCAGTTGCTAGAATAAAACGCAGTTCAATAATCGGGCAATTGACAAAACTTAAGAACTTTTTCATGAGTGTTCAAAGTGATATTTCAATTGCAGAGTTAGAAACTAGGCTTGGCATGCTGGACGCATATGCCTCAAAGTTTGATATTATACAAACCGAAATTGAAGTGCTGGATGAGAAGGAGCTGGATAGCAATCGGAGATCGGCATTTGAGGATAGCTACTGCACCATAAAAACAAAAATTCTTACATTACTCGGATCGAAGAAGCCACGTGCATTAACGCCATGTGCAAATGATTCGCTGTTGGTACAAGCATCGAAGGCGAAAAATGCAACTCTGCCAAAAATCACATTAACAAATTTTTCGGGAAATTATACAGACTGGCCCAATTTTCAGTCGATGTTTTATACGTTAGTGGACTCCGACGAGCAACTTTCTGCAGTTGAAAAATTTCAGTATCTACGCTCCAGTTTGACAGATTCAGCTCTTCGCACCATTGCTTCGTTGGAAGTTACTTCCGAAAATTATGCAGAGGCGTTAAGTATATTAAAGGCTAGATTCAGTAACAAACGTTTAATTTTCCAGGCTCATATTCGTGAATTATTTGAACTACGAAGGATATCTGCGGTATCAGCACATGGTCTTCGAAATTTGTCGGATTCCGTCAACTCACACTTACGAGCATTAGAAACTCTTGGAAGCAGAGATCAACTCGCCGATGACTTACTACTGTTTCTAATTGGGAACAAATTGGATGGACAAACACAAGCCAGATGGGAGGAAGAGGCTCCACTTAATGTGATTCCGTCATGGACCGAAATGTCAGCATTTTTAGAAAGAAGATGTCAAACGCTTGAAAATTTAGAAAGCGCTTTACCACAAGGATCTACGAGGAAAGGAAGCAACTTTGAGGTTAAGTCTAACACACGCAAGGTATTTTTGACTTCAAGTTCTAGTAGTGCATGCTTATTTTGTAACATAAGTGATCATACCATTTACAATTGCCAACATTTTATTGCACTTCCTATCGCAAGACGTATATCTGAGACCAAACGTTTAGGGTTTTGTTTAAACTGCCTGCGAAAGGGGCATTTGATGAGATTCTGTAATTCAAGAGGTTGCAAACAGTGTAAAGGGCGACATAACACATTGCTTCATTTAGTTAACACTAACCCAGCTGATTCTCAGGAAAATATAGTTTCTTGTCCGTCCACATCAACTCAACTGCCAGGCATATCGTCAGATTGTAGTAATAACAACAACGTGTTTGCGTTATCATCACAACTGAATTTATCTACTAGCCATCCCTCCTCATCTAAGCGCTTTGTATTTCTTGCTACGGCTTCTATTCTAGTTCGCGATAAATACGGCAAATTTGTTCCAGCTAGAGCCTTACTAGATTCTGCCTCTCAGCTACATTTCATGACAACTCGTTTTGCTCAGTTATTGGCGGTCAATCAAACAAATGTAGAAATGTCAGTTTGTGGAATCGACACCACAAGCGCACCAGTTAAGCGAAAAGCCAGCATCACGTTCCGGTCAAGAATCAATGATTACACTAATACAATTGAATGTTATATTCTTCCGTCAATAACTGATTGCCAGCCTAATGATAGTTTGGATCCTAATTCGCTGAACCTACCTAAAAACATCGAATTAGCCGATCCACTTTTCTTTGAAGCCAATAAAATCGACTTACTTATTGGAGCTTCATTATTTTTTGACTTACTTTGCGTGGGACAAATTCGTCTTGGAGAAAATAAACCTATTTTGCAAAAAACACATCTTGGGTGGATAGTCTCTGGAGATTGCAACTTGAGTAGTGTTAATAAAATCTGCCTTGCTATACGTTCTCGCGATTCAAGTGAAGAATCTAACAAGACCTTCGATGATCTTTTGAAACGTTTCTGGGAAATCGATTCACAGGATCAGCCCAGTCAAACTAAATCACCTGAAGAGATTGATTGCGAAAATCATTTCGTCCAATCACACATACGGCTTCCAACCGGCCAGTATGCAGTCAAGTTGCCGTTTAGGTTAACGCCATCCAATTTAGGATTATCATATGATCTGGCCAGGAAAAGATTTTTTAGGCTTGAATCAAGATTAGATCGAAACCCTCAAATTAAACAAAAATATAAAGATTTCATGAAAGAGTATAAAGAACTTAAATATATGAGCTTAGCATCTCCAAACATACTTCAAAGTAGCCACTATTTTCTACCGCATCATTGTGTCTTAAAGGAAGAAAGCACTACAACAAAACTTCGTGTTGTTTTCGATGGTTCGGCTAAAACCACCACGGGTTTATCACTAAATGACGTTCTTATGGTTGGGCCAACTATTCAGAACGTTTTGTTTACAACTTTATTAAAATTTCGTACGCATTACTTGGCAGCCACAGCCGACATTGCAGAAATGTACCGCTGCGTTAACATTCAGAGTCCAGATCAAAACATGCAATGTATCCTTTGGCGTGAAAATAGTTCCGAAGATCTTCAAATTTTTACGCACAGGATCTGCTGCCTTTTTATCTATTCGTAGCTTAATTCAGCTCGCTCGAGATGAGCAACAAAATTTTCCTCTAGGATCAAAGATAGTACTCTCCGACTTCTATGTTGACGATATGTTGACAGGCGCTGATACACTCGCAGAATTGCTGCAAATGAAGGATCAAATCAACTCGTTGCTGTCAGCATGCGGATTTCACCTACGTAAATGGTGCTCCAATTCCAATGAACTCTTACACTCGATTCCCGCAGCAGACAAAGAAGAGTTTCTGCAGATAGATGAAAATGATGTCACGAAGGCGTTAGGGCTTATCTGGGAGCAAAAGATAGATGAGTTCAGGTTTTCAAAGAAGGAATTTTCACTGACAGGGGCTATAACCAAGCGTTCGGTTGTTTCATCTTTATCTCGTCTGTATGATCCTTTAGGATTCGTAGCGCCAGTCATGGTTCAAGCTAAGGTATTTGTGCAAACCTTGTGGAAGGAGAAATTTAATTGGGATGAAACACTTCCTGAGCATCTTCATTTATCTTGGCTTAACTTTTTGAATGAATTAAGCTCTATAAATCAGATACGAATACCACGCTATGCTTTCCATACAAAGGCTACGTTTCAATTGCATGGCTTTGCTGATGCAAGTCAACAAGTATATGGCTCGTGTATCTACGTTAGAAGCGAATGTGAAAATGGAAGGGTGCAAGTAAGGCTTCTATGCTCTAAATCAAGGATTTCTCCAATAGATACAATTTCGATAGCTAGGCTTGAGCTTTGCGCTGCACTTATTTTGGCGGAATTAATTTAACGCGTCATTCGAATTATACCTATAAACTCCACAGATGTTTTTTGTTGGTCTGACTCCACGATTGTTCTTGCATGGCTTGCTTCCCCAGTATGCAACTGGAGCAATTTTGTTGCAAATAGAGTATCAAAAATTCAAGTTTCTACGAAAAACTTCAACTGGCGGCATATTCGAAGAGATCAAAATCCAGCCGACATTCTTTCACGTGGGATGGGTCCCTCGAATTTATGTGGAAATGAGTTCTGGTTTCAAGGACCTTCATTTTTACTTAAACCAATGCATGACTGGCCAACGTTAGGACAGTACCATCAACAAGACATACCTGAGCGCAAAAAATAGAAACTTTGCTTAATATCGACTAACATATTGGATCTCACTTCTAAATGCAAATTCCTTAACAACTTTTGCCGCTTGGTTCGAACATTTGCTTTCGTCAAACGTTTTCATCGTCTTCATTGTCTGAAAATAGGAGTTATGGCCAACTCAGTTCTGTTGAGTATGATATTGGCTTAAAGTTAATCATCAGGGTTATTCAAATTATATCATTTTCTACTGAATACAAGCAAATTCAAGGCGGCATTGATATTGCAAAAAATAGTGCTCTTAGAAATCTTCATCCATTCATTGACGATTCTAACCTTCTACGTGTGGGCGGCAGGCTAAAAAACTCGTCACTAGATTTTGATGCTAAACATCAAATAATCCTTCCAAGGTATCACACATTTACTCAGACACTAGTAACACACTTTCACATCGTGAACAAACACGCGGGATGTCAAGCTCTTACCGCGATTTTGAGAGAGCGATTTTGGCCTTTAGAAGGGAGACACAATATTAGGAGGATTATTAATAAATGCGTCCGATGTTTTAGAGCACGACCAGTGGTTATAAGTCAGCATATGGGAGAATTACCAGAGCAACGCGTAAAACCGTCGAGGCCATTTCTTCAAACTGGAGTGGACTTTTGCGGACCATTTTACATTAGGTCAGGGATCAGAGGAAAGGGTCATATTAAAACATACGTGAGCCTTTTCATCTGCATGTGCAGTAAGGCTGTTCACTTAGAACTTGCAGCAGATTTGTCTTCTGAATCATTTTTAGCCGTACTTCGACGCTTCGTTGCACGCCGAGGAAAACCATGCATGATATATTCGGATAATGCCACTAATTTTGTTGGTGCCAATTCACAGCTGATGGAGTTGAAGGACATATTTGACGACAGTAAACAAATATATAAGAATATTCAAGTGAAATGCGTCGAAGAGTGGATTGAATGGAGGTTCATTCCCGCGCGATCTCCGCACTTTGGAGGCCTTTGGGAGGCTTCAATTAAAATTGCTAAACATCATTTGCGTCGCATAGTTGGATACGCATACTTGAAAATTGATGAGCTTCATACTTTAATTTGTCAAATAGAAGCTGAAATAAATTCTCGCCCTTTATGTCCCATTTCAGATGATCCAGAAGATCTAAACGCCCTAACACCCGCGCTTTTCTTGATTGGCGGCCCTTTGAATTCCATTGCAGAGCCTGATTTCACTACGCAAAAAACAAGTCGACTTGTAAATTGGCAGCTGGCCCAGAGCATGCAGCAAGGAGTATTTGGGCACCCTTTAAAGTCGCCAAAAGTTGACGTCAAAGGCAAAAAATCTACGAGTGGGCGCTCTAGTCTTGGTAAAGGACGAAAACTTACCGCCGTTGAAATGGTTGCTAGGTCGGGTTGTTAGCACCTTTGCTGGATCCGACAATCTAGTTCGTGTTGTAAGCATCAAAACCCAAGGCGGAATTATAAGAAGGGCCATTTCAAAGATATGCCTACTACCAATAAGTGACAACAACAACGACGACAACGATGATGTTATTGAAAGCAAGGGGTTTCAACGCGGGGAGAATGTTGAATAATTATTTTAACATTGTAACAAGCACATTTTGTAGATTCAATTGAGAAGCACTTTTGTTTTCATTATTATGTAAACTTCTACATAAGCATACTATGTACTCGTAAATAATAAACTTTGTATAACGGTCGTCATCATGCCATGTATGACATGATGATGACCAGTTATTTTTCTTTTTTTTTTGTTCATTCGTTGTTGATCCATGAAGCAATAAAGTTGTTACTTCTTTTTCAATTGTCATATTCGGGTTTATTTTTTTATTTTCTCTAAAAAATATTAGAGCGACATACAATAACTACGTGAGCTATAGCCTTGAGTAAGAAAGCCGTTATTAACAAAGTCGTTCAAAGATATATGCCTTTGATAATTTTTCCAGAGATCGATTGATTATTTTGTTCTTCAGCTTGGAGCATATGTATTTTGTTTGAATGCCAATACCCTTGACATCCATATAAATTTCGAGCAATAGCAAGGCCTTGTTATAAAAACACTGGAGAAAAAAGACGCAAGGAGGTGTTTTTTTCGCCTTTGAAAGCATTCGTTCAATGGATTTGCCGAGATTATGCAGGGTTATTACAGTGTATTTAAATGGTATATATGGATATTGGTTGACATATGTCAATGTGTAGAGTCCAAGTTTTCGATATGGAGATCTATAGTTATTTCCATAATCGAAGTGAAATTAATAGGAATGACTTTCCTTGGATCTGAAGTAGAACTTTGACTATGCTATATGGTGTGAAAATTATGCCTAATTCAGATTTGAGGATAGATACTAAGGATTTAATGACAATATAAAATTTGTGTTTTAAAAGTGAAGGAAAAATTCCATCGCCGTAAGAGATGGTTATTAAGTCATTTTTACTTAATTTGGTTTGCTTAAGACTATAACGAAAGCGATATCATTGTCAGACGAGTCCAATTGTGCATCAAGTTCTAGTTCAATACTTACTCACCTATTTAAAAGCACTATAGTCTGAGGTTAACCTGGGCTTCAACCAATTGACCTCTACAATTAGCGTAGTTTTGAGATCTCTTTAACTTGTGTGGCCCACCTAAGGTAAGGTCGTGCTATGCTTTATTGTCCTTTTTGTACGAATCGAAGGCTATTCGGATCGGGACATTAATATCCATGCCGAAGTCAACTCAGGCGACTGATATGCACCTTTCTGATCAAATAAAATTCGTAATGCAGCTAACAGAATTCTCTTCTTCAAAAGCCCATCAACGCAAATGTAACCAAAATTCACTCGAAGAATCTTGCATTCAAATGGACCAATATCAATTGAAATATCTAAATATTTTTTTAGAACATTCCTCGCAGACAAATTCGTGGAAGCATTTTTTTATTGCATCATCTAAGGACATCTATGGATTTGTGAGCGCATATCACAAAAAGATGTTGGCGAATTTAGCCTTGATGCGTGTTGAGACAAGACGTTTACACATGCTCCTCCATATTTGTAGTTTCTAAAATATTTTCCGTAGCATGCTTACTTAAGCTCCTATCGATGGAAAATACTTACTACATTGAGATGTAAATTCTAATCATTTATATCGAGATCGCTAAAATAGTTTCGCCCAACTGATTGCACCCTGTATTAACTTATTTGTTTATGTTAAAGTGGACTGGACCTCAACCAAGAGCAAATATCACTCTCAATTCAGTAAACTCTTGTATTAATCGCCTTCGGTTATTTTCTTGTTACGTTTTTATGTATTTTAACCGATCGCATTTATCACACATTTTAAGTTAGGAAATTTAAGTAACAGCTGTCTTTCAATTTTACTATTTGAATTTTCTACTTAAACTATGTACAATCCGATCTCCAGTTAAGCAGTCAATTTTGTAAAAGGACTGTGCCCAAAATCTTGAAATCTTAAAAAACCGGACAAAATCTGGCTGGTTAAATTAAATTCGTATCTATTAGAATTGTCCAACACTTTTTAAAATCGGAAAATGAAAGTTTGTAATACGTGAGCCAATGCAATATCTTTGATGGTGCGACTCTTTACTGGATAAGGTGGTCTATAACTTTCCTAGGGTTCATGCACTCAGATGCAGCAAGGATAAGATGCCCATTAAATTTTGTTTTGTTTTTTTTTATTAAATTTTAGAATCCTACAGTGTTTATTCATATTTAAGCCAAATTTTCCATCATAAAAGTTTATTTTTTTTCAGTCGACGAAGAATCAAGACCATTCTGTATCCCCCTTTTTGTACATTTCTTTTTTAATAAACAGTGGTTTGATCATTTGAATAATGGAAGTATTATAGAGCTGAAGAGAAACAAAAAACCTTCACATCGTAAAAGCGCTCCCGTGACCTACCCTGTAGTTCCGGGCTTTTGTTTATTTTGCATTCGCAGATGAATTTATCGCTTATCAGAAGCTCGTCTCTACAGGTATCTCACAGGGTAGAAGTAATCAACATTCTCTACTTCCATTTCATTAATTTACATATTTTTCTTTCAATTATAAAAAAAAAATCCAAGTCTACCCAAAAAAAAGGAATGCGAAAAATGCCACAATACTCGTAAAGTAAACAAAAAAACTTTACACAAACGGGAAAATGGGAAATATGTAATATCCATAACAAGAAAATTTAATTATTTTTCACTTGCAAAGGCACGGAAATCTAGAAGAATCGTAGTATCAAAGAACCGCCACCGACTTCGCCAAGGAGTTTTCCAGAGACCCCCCCCCCCCACACTCATCAAGGAAGCTGGAATGTTAACGATTGAGGAAAAGGATTTTCATGTTGCCACCAAGGACACCATCAATAGGAACGAATAATAATTAGGTGAGTACGAGTATGTTGTTCGTTTAAAATGCATACCTCAATTTTGCCAAATCCCAAATGTTTATTATGTTAGGTATATTTTAATTAAAGTTGAATATTTGAAGCTATTAAAGTTACAGATAGATGGAGGAGTGTTCGTGTTTTTTTTTTCTCCACAGCTTTACAGAATAAATGTATCTACCTAGAGCTTTTCGTCTACATCACATCATCAAGGGTAATGGGCGGAGTGTATATGAAAGATAAAAGCACGAGAACATTAAGGAAATTATTATTTTCATTTACAAATTTTAGTAAATGGGATGTTAAGCACGGATGGATTAATTATGTGTTCCCATATCTAAGATTTATTCGCATTTTTTTTAATGAAAAATCAGTAATTTTTGTAGCGATTATTTCGAGGTAATTCCTAATATTCTATTTCCTCTTTTACTGCTCTGCACCAAGGTTGGGAAAAATGCTTTACTCTTCAATTTAAGCCGAGAAGTATTACGTTCGTAAAAAAATTAAAAGTTCGAGTAACAGTGTTTGCATCTTCTTTCTACTGCAGCTATTAAGCATTTAAGATAGCACCCCGAACGTAGCTTTAACTGTCTCTAGTCGACAAAAGCAACTATAAGAGGAATATGTACTTTTACGAACCGTGCTGATTCGTTTCCCGAGTTTGAGATTCAAAAAAGTATTTCAATCACCAAACGATTAAATTGTAGACCCCAACAAAGCGACTACTGTTGTCATATTGACTTTCAAGGTTGTGATATCCCATATCTGAAATCGAACAGTATTCTTGCCCATTGTTTGAATAGTTTGGATGTCTATAGATTCCTGGCTTGTTATCATATGTAGTTGATTGTTTGATATAGGATTCGTCCAGAAGTATGGACACTGTTAATGCAGCTAGTATGTTGCCAAAACATCTATTGATAAAAGCTTGTAGCGTTAGTCACTTACAAGAAACAACACCCATAAGCCACGAATTTCACTTTTAAACAGTCCTAGTTTGGTTTTGGTGCTAAAAACATTATATTTATAAATTTTTGTCAGTAAAAGTTAAAGTAAAGTAAAAGTTTACAAATTCTGCAGTTCATATCCAGTTCGTTGCCACAATCTACCAAAACCATAAAATCTAAATAAAATAAGTTATTTTCTTTCTCGTCTTATCGACTTTCTGATTGGCAACGTTCAATTGAGCGTTCGCGTTATAAATGCTTAGGCCCTCACAATATCTATTCTGAGACTTTCTTTGTCCGACTCTGCTTCGAAATTTTGGATCAACTGGTGTTTAGCTCTAGTGACCCTTCGTAGAGAGCAGGAAATCAAAAACGCCTCCGCATAATCGTTTGTCTCCTTTCTTCCTACTGTCTTGGTATGTGCTTTCAAATCCAAGTCATCGGCGTTCCCCCCTTCTTGTTCCCATGGGGAACTAAGCTTCAAGTTCCACATCTGTCAGAATCCTGCATTCAAGATAGAATTCGCCCTCTATTTTTAACCATTTTCCAAATCAATCCAATCCAAGGGCCACCTTCATACATTATGTAATGTCCAACGATATTGCGCATACAAAGTCTTCATTGATCATTATAAACAAAAAAAAGTAATAATATATAATATCAATCTATGAAGTACTTTTAATAGGAGGCAAGACTAACAAGATTTACTGCATATTGGATAACACAATATTCAAAATGTAAATAAAAGAAATCTCACGACACTACAGATCACGTTGAAGAGCATAAAGATGCCCATAACTGTTTTACGAGTGCATCATCTGTATAAGATGCACCATACCATCAACGCAGAAGATTTATTTATTTTTCGCGCTCTCAACAAAATCTTAAAGAAAAATTTGTGAAAGGTATGAAGTTGTAAGGCCTAAAATATATCATCATATATTTTGACTTAAGGGGAACAAGAGCGATAATGAGTTGGTCAACATTTTACAGTATTAAAAAGGTGCATTAGATAGGGCAATATTACTAATAAAATGCGAAATAGCTTTAACGAAGATGGAATTTATCTTTTACCTGCATTTGTTTTAAAAGATAAAAACTACCAACTATTGAACATCAGAGCTATTATCTTTATCAAGTTCAAAACTGCGCCGGTAATGCTCATAAGTTTGCGGAAAATTATCTGTATTATTTCTACCCCTGGGAGGCCTTGTTTGTTACAATCAACATCTTCAAAGACATTTTTTTCTTCTATTACTACTCGTATCTGCCTTAGGTTTTTTCCCAATTTCCACCCACCTATGGATGGATTTAATTGGCTAGCATAAACAGCTAAAAGCTTTAAACGACTCGATTTCTAAGATGCAGTTAGTTTGGCTGTAACCCAGGGCTTTTGTCTGCGCTTAATCGTTTATCTAACAGTTGGAACGTGAAAATTACAAAAGGGTAAAATATTTAAGTTAAACAATTTAATTTAATCACAGAAAGTACACGCGTCCCGAACCCAAATATCGAAGATTTTGCTTCATCTATTAAATTTTGTAAATGTTTGCAAATATGTATAGTTTATAAAATTTAAATATGTATAATCTAATGATTTCCATTAAAAACAAAACAAATTCAACTGGCATAGTTCTATGACCCATAACATACTACGACCCATAATAAAGAGTTAATCTATTATGCGAGTTCTTGTCAAGCATATTAAAATATTTAATATTCTTAATTCTTCCCACTTCTCAGTGAATATATATGTTATAGTTTTGAAAATTGATTGTGTTAAGATAGCCAACAATTTCAGTACTTGAAGTTGTTTTCAAAGGTATAAACTCTCTGCTAAACTAATCACTTGTGAAAGAATGATATAAATAAATTTCAATATAGAACACTTCACTCTTGTCAGAAATATACAGGAAATATTTTAGTAAATTTAAGCCATGGAAAGATTTCTGGGAGTTCCGTGCTGAAATAGTGTGGAGTCTCAAGGACCTTGCCAAATACGAATACTGCGAATTTCATTCGAACCTAAATTTACGCGAAAGTATTATATTGTAATAGAAAGTTGTGAAACCGCCACTGTAGCAGTGCCTATTACGAGGTAAATAAGAGACATATGTAAGCTTAACTAATTATTCCGCTATTTCTTTCAAATAGAGGTGACAAATCCTATGATCCTAGAGACTAATTGACGGGTCTGTTTTACAAAATCACTTTCCTCCCAAATTGTGATTTTATTAAATTGATGGTTTTTACCAACTATTCTGTTGAAAATATACATATATTGTAAATATATATTTTAAATATTTTAAATATATGTATAAATACATATGGTGATCCAGGTCCTGGATCACACAAATCAGTTATCAGCCGTGTCTACGGATGCCTCCACAATTTGTGGCTTACGTCCTACTATACCCCTTTGGATAAAGACGCAAACTAATGCTTACTTTGATATTGCCTATTATTACTTACTCTGAGGTTGTTTATAGTGATTTGGACTGACTATCGCAGCGTAAGCTCTTAGTTGCTTTCAATGATGCTGTACGGTATGTATATGGTCTCCGCAGATATAACCATATTCCTGAATTCTCTAATAAATTACTAGGTTGCACTCTACAACAGTATCTCAATGCAAGAAATTTTATATTTTTGCCCAAAATTATAACTTGCGAGTCTCCGTCCTATTTGTTTGACAAACTCGTTTTAATCGTTTCTTAAGAAATCCATCTATTCGTTAGCAATTCGTTATCCCTTTCCGTTATCAATTCTTGAATTCATCGCGACTTTTTTTCATTCGTCCTGTTAAATTATGGAATGCCCTTTCACAGCGAATCAAATTAATATCTAACCGTTCGACGTTTAAAAGTGCAGTCATCCACTACTTCTCCTCCCTGACATCTCAACCCTAAATTTTTATCCTCCCCCATATATTATACTCCACTTTATTATTGTAATTTAGTTTTAAATTAAAGATTGTTTAATTCGCTAATCTATAATTTCTTAGTACTAAAAAAGATGTTTATCTTATTGTACGAAACCGACATTATATAATAAATATGTTGTAAATATGTTTAAAAAAAAAATACATAGACTTGCACTTTGAATTTCTGCCCCTTTTTTTAATTACAATATATTACCGAGTGTAATAAAACACCGTAGCTTTGATAAGTTCTTAGACCTGCCACCCGAAACAGTAAGATGTTAAATTTTTCGAATGGTGCTGTCTATCTACCAAATCTGAGAGTTGATTTGATAGTTAACCCTATCGAAAAGTCATAACTCAACTATTTGTTGGTGGCTTTGGCTCAAGTGGTAGTAGACTGGCTTCCAAATCGGAAGGTTCGGTGTTCGAATCCCAACCGCTCCCGAAAACATTAATTTTTTCAGTTATGAGTAGCTGACTGGAAATCAACAACAAGCCAACTTCCACTTAGAATTTAGTCTCCCCATTAAATCTCTTTATCCCATTTAAAAAAAAAAATTAACATTATAAGTGTATTCATACCCACACTTGAGTGTTAAGTTCTTTTTAAAAAATAATAATAAATAAATAAATGAAAAACATGTTTTTACATACAGTAGACTGGGATGGCTTTGTTCAAAATTGTGGTGTTTTTTGTAGATTATTTTGTCATGTATAGAAAAGTAAATAAAAAAGTACAACGTTCTCATTTTGAAGAACCAGCAAGTGTAGTATATGAGATTGATTTCTGGTTACAATGTTAAAAACCTCTAAAATGTGGCACAAAGTTACTCATTACTAAAGAAATGCTTTGGTTATCCAATTGGTTATATTTGTTCAGTTTTACTCCAAGTTTCGATTGGATCGATAATTTTTTGAAACAAAAAAAAGAGCATGATTTTTATGAAAGTAAAAAGTTACAATATAAAGACGGATTCCTGCATAGACACTGCATGGGCATCCTTTGAAAACCACGACTACGTTTATTAGGTCATACTAAATTTCATCATCTTCCTCTGGCTATATCCACAATATTTGTTTTTTTTTGTGTTGCTAACATGTAAATATTAATCTTAAATTCTGTTATTTTGCCCGGATACCATACAATTACGCAATTTACTCTCTGTTTTCTGTACGAGTATTACTAGCAATAACTGTCTGGAAGATAATCCGGCAAATGACTTATCAGGATCAGATTCTTCAGCAAATGGACTGCAACCACTTTCTTTAAGGAATATACATATACATTTATTTCTTTGGAAGTAGAAGATGCAACACTTTTTTTTTATCTGGAACTTAAATCTTGAGCGGCTATGCTCATCCCAGAACCCACATTTAAACCTTTTCGTTTTCTAATCTCTCTAGCTTTTATGACTTCTTGCTGTTGCTTGATATCAAACGTCATCAGTGAGTAACAAGGTTATAAATGAAGTGAAAATCATTTGCTTAAATTAAACGCTGGTTTGAATTGATTTTTCAAAAACATCGAAACCAGATAAAACTTTTGTTAAACTGCTTAACAACCTAAAACGTGTCAACTTTTTTCTTCGCGCCAGTAAGTACCTTTCTTTTTTTTTCTGCTCGGAATAGAGCACTCAGACAAAGAACAAATCCATTGTACTCCCTGTAAGTTCGTTTATTGAAATTTCTCATTCCTTCGAAGAAAGATGAGTAAACGCTTTAGTGATAAAATGTTTACAATGACAGAGCCCACCACATCAGCGCTGAGTATCTGCAGCCTAATGTGAGCGTTAGGTGCACATCCATAGAGGTAGTGTTCTGCGGTGTTGTCATCATCTTCACAACAAGCGTCGCAAGATCATGCCCCATCACTTATGCCCCATACACTTAAGTGGTTAGGAAATACGTACTGCCCCGCCACGATGGCAGTAAGCCGCCTGCAGCCTTTCCTACTGAGGGACAACGAGGAAGCCGCTGATCTCTTAGAGATGTCGAAGAATTTGTTTTGTCTGCCGGCAACTTCGAGGGTCATGACATCTGCAGTTATGTTCATACGAAATCCAACTGTGAATAGAAGCTGTAGGCAGACCTGACGTAGGTTCGCGTCCTGGAAAACTCTTTTCTAAGTCGCGCCTAGCAAGTTCATTGGCGATTTGATTTTCCGTGATCTCATCGGGACTGGGAATTCTTGCATTCTCGAACTACCTTGGAAGTTATAAGAGGTTTTAGGCGCAGCTTGGCTGTCACTCCAGATGAAAATGCTTCATCCCCTTCGCCGATTTTTCACAGACGCAAGTTTTTTGAACGAGGAGTGAAATCTAAAGTTGCCGAAAGTGAAAAGTGAAAGACATCACAGCCGTTATAACCACTACTTTCCTAGTTATGACTCTGGTCGAAACTATTCCTAGGCACAGAGAAAGCCGATTTCATATTTTTCAGCAGCAGGAAATCTGGTGTCATTTCATGTCCATAAGACCAGAGTCAAAAGATCATAAAGGGGAGAGAGGTTCATCAATGTGTCTAGAGAGCCATGCGTACAAGAGAGAGCCCACATGCAGGCAAGAGGGCCCTTTCTTCGCAGTTTTGTAACAGCAGCAGCAATACAATGATTGACCAAAAGCTGCACTAGACAGCAATCGTCGATCAGTCCAGGGGTGCCTGCGCTTTAGAGCGGACACTCGCTTGACACCATCCGACAGACAGTACAACTATATCATCTTTACAAATTAATTTAGTCGCTGCCTGTGTGCAGCAAAACTCTTGATACCACAACTTATTTTGTTTTTATCAAAGGAAATTAAGCTTATAATTGTTTCCAACAGATTTTTTTCTTTACAAGTAATAAATGTTTATTTGTACTTTATTAGAATCAAAACTAAAAATAATAATAAACGTTGACCAGATAAGAACGATAAAGAAAAAAAATTAAGTAAAACAACTAAGGTCGTCCGGCTTCAATTTTTGCATCAGCACAATCTTATTCGAATGTAGCCCCAAATGCAACTTAAGTCGGGTTGACTCTCTGGCCTTGCCCAATTCAGCACGGGGTCTTCCTCGATACTGGACACTACGGCGGCTATGTTTTCATCATTTCGCACCAATCCCTATCTGGTTGACGGCTTAAGATCCAAAAGAATGTACTCACACTCAAACTTTTTAACTTTTTTACATAAATAAAAATATAAAATGAGCACAGCAAAGGTGTTGATACCCTTAAAGAAAAGTGTTACAAGTATTAGTTTATACCTTAATTTTGCGGAAATAACACTTGCCTAATACATTATCGAGTACCTTATAAGCCTTTGAAATTCTTTAAGCTGTTCTGCCATGGAATGCGTCAACTTTTTCAGATTTTCAGATATTCATTTGATATTCTTCTAACTGAGGCCTTGATGTAATCACGTGGTTTCATAAGGACTTGTCTAAATGACCCCAAAGGTGTTCCATTGGCTTAATATCGGGCTTTGTGGTGGTGTTACTAGCAAGTGGGGGACATGCTTCGGGTCGTTGTCCTTTTTTGTGCACCTTGAGGCAAATTTTCGTGCAAAATTTTTAAGTATACTTCTTTGTCATGATCTCATCGATTATGACTAAGGTACTAAGCACAAAAGTGGACATACAGCGCTATACCATAACACCACCACCTACGTGCTTTACTGTTTTCTTTGTGGTTTTTTGGATAGCTTCATTTCGTTTTTTTCATATTTCCGAACGCTCATCTGAGCCAAAAATATTAAGTTTTAATTCGTCTGGAAAAATTACTTTATACCAGAAGCCAGATCCTTTGTTTTTTTCATCAGAAACTGTTATCTTTATTTTTATTTACTTCTAGCAGTACAGGATTTATACCCATCTACGTACTGTGTCAGCCGAAACAGTCATATTCAAAGATCCCTTCAGCAGTGCGGCTATCTTAGGCGAAATTTCAAAATAATAATGTTTCTAATAATTCATCCCTAGCTTTTAATCCGAGGGCCCCCAGATTTTGACTTCCTTTCAATTCAATTCTATGTTTTAAATCTGTTTATTACTTTTTAAATAGTAAGTTTAGTTCTTCGAATTATTCCAGCAATTTGTGAATATGATTTTCCATCTTCATGTCATGTTTCATGTTATGAATTTTTTTTTTCTTTCAAGGTTAATTCTTTTCTTTCAATTTTTCAAATCATTTCGTTTTGATCAAACTGAACAAATTTCTTTTTTTTTGTATTAGGGATCGTCATTTTCTGACAAACATGCATATGTATGAGTGCTATAAGTATCAACACTTTTGCTGTGTTCCTTTTGGATGTTACGGCACATTTTCATTCATATTTTTTTTCTAAATGAAATATTATTATTTTTGTTTTTTCCTCTAAGAAATTGCAAATAAACATTTATTACTTGCAAAGAAACAGATTTGTTGGAAACAATTATAAACATATTTTTTTCGACAAAGACAATGTAAGTTTGGGTATCTAGAGTTTTGCTGCACACTGTATGTCTGGCGAATGGCCACCGTATGTGGCTACTCAAAGATTGGCCTTCTTTCGGCATTTTACATCACTTTTCGAAGTTTCTTGTGAAATTCCGGCATTTTCATTACGCATGTTGGTCTTAAGTTATTATAGAAGCTCTGGTTTTTTGGCATAAACCCTGCTATTCAAATATTTGCACAAGAAAAAATCAGTTGATCGTAGTGCCCAGGTGCCCAATCGAATATTTAACCTAGTTTTTAATAAATCGGTTATTTTATTAGACATGTTGCGCCATCTTGTTGAAACCAGTAATTCTTCATGCCATTTACGTCCAGGTCAGATGCAAAATATCGCGGATCAATGTCCTTGACTGCACTCCGATGACCGTAGCTCCCCATTACCGTCTTCGTCTCTCCTTCGAGAGCGTACACCGCACCAGACCGTAACTAGTGTTTCAATACCAGACATTTTGCTTATTAGCGCGTCGTAAAATGACCTTTGTCGGTTATGATCACACAGTGCCAAAATTCAGGTTTACCAGCAAGGATGTTTTGCATGTTTTGGGCGTATTTGACATTACACTGCTTATCATTTGCATCTTCGATGGGAAATTGTGCCAATTAGTCCTTAAATCTTTCACATAGTCGATAGATGCAAGCAAAGCTGATAAGTGCGGCGACGATAAGAAGTTTCTGGTTATTGGTCAACATCGGTCGAATCGTTGGATTTGATATTACCACACTACGTTTTTTTTTTTCTTGTTAGACTGCGATGTATTCTTCTATATGCACGTTGCGTAACACAGGACTGATTTTTAAAGCTAAATTTAATAATTTCAGCTCTTTCTGCACGCGTGTAGTGCTGCAGGTAAAAATACTGTACTGAAACGAAGTTACACACACGAGTTCCTGTCATTTTTATTGTATTTTAACTTCAGAAAAAAAATCAGGTTGTAGTATGACAGAAACCGACAAAATGGTGGATCACACGTATATGGAAATTTGAGTCATCTCTGCCACTGTTTCAATCGCTGAAGTTACTATCACCTCAGTATCTTTTCATTTATAAATTTGTTAACACAGAAATATCGATTTCTAAAAAAGCATAATTCATTTCAATTCTAAACTGTTCTTCCAGAAATCATATTATTTTAGTCACCATTTCAGTTGCGTTACACTTTGTTCACATAAGTATCAAGTATCACCAATATTGGGATTGGTGCGTTGTATGCAAATTTACTTGAAAGCAAAAACTAGTGAAATTTCTCACAAAATTTGGTATATTTTACAATTTTACTACTTTTTACAAATGTAAAAAGACTTTTGTTGTGCTATTTACAGTGAAGGTGTTCTGTCAAATCAATTACCAAGAGATGGTTCGTTTCATTCTAAAGTTGATAAAGTTGACCAAGACTGGCACATAAGCAGTCATGACAACACTCAGGAACTTAAGATCGACCACAAAACAGATTCAAGCCAATTGGAACCAGCTGGTCACAAAAAGAAGCTCCATGACCGAATTTCTATCTGCGAATCGCTGTTGAAACGGGATGAAATCGAGCCATTTTGTAGCGTATGGTAATGGGTGAATAAAAATGGGTCACATACGACAATTTTGTGCGAAAGCGGTTCTACCGCCTGGTCAAACGATTAGTTCGAATGTCTGCTGCCAATAATTAATGCGATTAAAGTAAGAAACTGAAACAAAATAGGGCAAAATTGATCAACAGGAAAGATGTTGTGATTCTTCGTGACAACACCAGACCACTAGATAGACTAGATATGTAGTCTGATGACTCTGCAAAAATTGGCTTCAAGGGAGGCATGTCAAAATCACTAAGAGTTTAAACAGGAAATTCCAAAAATTCTGCACTGATGGAATAATGGTTCAAGCCGAAAAATGGCAGAAGGTGATCGAACAAAATGGACAATTTATGGTTTTATAAAAGTTGTTTTGAATATACGAGTTGCATATTCATTGAAATGATATAAATTTCTACTACAAAAGGCTCGATATTTTTCCCCAATCTGTATTTTGGTTTCTCAATACTAAGGTAAATAAAAATGTTTGTACTGCTCAATATACCGCCCTCATCTATTCTACGGATTTTTCTACATTTTTTTTTCCAGGCTCTCATAAAGTTTGAATCTAACTCCCTGAAATTTATAGCGATTAATATTGCCAAATTTTCTTATTTGATAAATCAAGACAAAAATAAAAAATCGGTACATTTCTAGTTACAAGGCAGCAAGCATGTTCTTAATTGTAAGAACAAGCGCAGCACGTTTTGCAATAAATTATAAATCACATGAAGCAATCTATTCGCTGCAGAAATACTCGTCAATAAATTAAAACATACTTCACCGAGCACAAGTCAATTTCAGTTCAATACAAAAATAAGGTCCTGCCCCATTTTTCGATATCGGAATAGAAGCAAAAAGGGAATTCTAAGGAGTTCCGTTCCAACCTCTTCCTTTACCAAGCAAAAATGACGCCATTAATTTATTCAATCTTTGCTCCTACGACCTGTAAGCTAAAAAAATACAGCCCTACACACATTACCATAAGAATGAAGGCGAAAACTTTTTCTTTCCTCCAGGATATTTTTTCTTTTTTTTTTCTAAAAAAAAAAAAAAAAAAAAACAAAATAGAAAAAGTTGAAGCAAAAGAAGTAGAAGTAAGTAGAAGCAGAAGTAGATCCTTGTCCCCGAACACATTTTGTAGCATTTAAGTAAAATACCAAAAATAGCAACATAACAGCAAAAAGTGACATTTAACGTTTCACCGTTACCAGAAACAATCGCCACTAGGGCGTGTAACAAGCTCTGGGAATGGGACTATTTCTCCAGAGGCCGAGCCTTTTCAGATTCGTATTTCAAGGAGTAAAGATTTTTGTATCGGTTTGTGTGTTTGTGTTTCTACATATCTACCGCAACCACATGAATAAGGAGTAAGCATTGCGAGAGTAAAAGGAAAATCTTTCCGTGTCACACCTGACTTTACAATTGCTTATTTTTTTTTTACAGCAAGGCATGCTGTGGGCAGTGTTGCCAATGACTGTTTCTGTTTTCTTTGTGGCCCTTGGAATTTAATTAACATTCTGACGAGTTATTAGGAGAATTATGTTGGTTTTGAGAAGAGAGGAGGAGAAGTATCAACACAAATCAATGGTTGGGAAGTCAGAAATCGAAAAGATTAGCGTATCAAAACGGCAAGTTGCAAATAGCCATCTGGCGCAAGCAATGGATTAGACGAAGTACTGAAGGTAGTAAAAAACAGCGACAAGAAAGTCGCACAAAAATCGAAAGGATTAAATTGATCAGGGGTGTACTTACCTTTACATTACTGATGATAAGTGCCTCTTGATTGACGGCAACAATGTGAAGAAGGACACTGCCATGTTGACATTTGAAAAAAATGCTCTTTTAGCGGCGGTAGCTAATAAGCTGTATCTTGGAGTATATTAATTATAGAACTTCTAATTAATATATTAATAAAATATCCTAGTCGCCCAGCTCCCATTGGCCGTTCAATGCGGCATTTAGCCGCACGACTCTTAAAGACTGGAACAACACGGGACAGAGCATGCCCTGGAGGGCCTCGAGAGGTACCTCTCGTTCGGCCGATAATAACGCTGTCGTTGATGAAGATACCGTAGAGGCTCCGTCGACATCGATCGCCATAGAAAATGCCATAAAAAGATCCCAAATGATAATCAACAATGGCGACGGCTACTCAGCGATATCATTTTCAAAATATGGTGGAAAAGAACTCGATTGCCCAAACAAACATTTAAAACAACATATAGTTTTTTTTATTTTATTCCAAAGATATAGCCTAGGAAAATAGGGGTGTACATTATGGCCCAATTGATATCTCATTGATAAGGACATTTGTAATTTATCAAAAAAGACAACTAGGTCGATGTGTCTGTATGATACTGAACAGCATTATTAATGTGCGATACTGCATGAGGTTATTGAAAGATAGATTAAGAATTTGTCCGTAAATATCCGATGATATCTCCAAAGCCCATAAATACATCTAAGCAACATTGAGTTTTCTTCTGCTGGAGTAACTGCAATTTCTGAAAATTTCAAATCAATATTGACAATATTGATAATATAACAATCAATAAGATTGTTTGTTTTAAGGGTGTATAACGTTGTGTGACTCACAATGTTTGAAGTACATAGTACGCTTAACAAACAATATCGTTAATATTCTTGTCAAACACTAAGGGTCTTTGAGCCAAATAAATATAACTGTACCACAGTACAAAGTATGCGAAGATATACGTGCCGGCTTAGAAGGCGATATGTTGGGTCTCATAGTGTTTTATAGTGTTTCTCGGCTTTTGTAAGCTCATTGATAACGTTAATAATTCTTTGCAATTTACAGGCTTCATATTTAGCAGATCGGTCCCAATATGTGCTTGTCGATACCAAATAAATGTCCTTGATGACCCTTTAGGTGTAGTTTTAGGCTGTGTACTGGGTTCTTTCCTTTTGCCATATTTCATTAATGATATATCTAAATGTTTATATGTTTATATTCGATGTTCCCAAAATCACTCAAAAACCGAGGAGTGAATAATACTAACCGATCGCTGAAGGAAATTCACACCTGGTGTTTAAATAATGGACTTGATAATTCTTAATGATACAACCGCTAAGTATGTTGGATTGGAATAGTCACTTAAACAAAGTTGTATCGAAAATTGACGGCGCTTTATGGGGTCTAAGCCCCACGGCAAAGTATCTTCCGACAACTTTTAAGCTTAAGTTTCTTAAATCTTTCATTTTACCAATATTTCATTATGGATCTGAAATATATTCCGTCATGGATTACTCATCCAAAAGGAAACATATCATAGAATACAATAGTTGCGCGAGATATATTTATAATATAAGAAGGTCTGATCACATTTCTAAATTTACCGAAAAATTAACAGGTTATCCACCAATAGCTCTAATCAACTATACAAACACTCAACTAATTCCAAAGATTATAATAACCAAAGCTTCTTATTTGAAAAACTTTAATTCACGACTAATCCAAGAACAATGAATATAATAATTCCGCTTAAACATAAGTATTTCATTACAAGCCGACAATTCTATATGTGTACATGCGATTCGTCTTTGGAATAAACTACCCTTGCATATTAAATGGGCGAATAAAAAAACTACTTTACTAGAGAAGCTTTTAAATACTATGCACAGATTTACTAATGGAATACATATAAATAATCTCATCAATAGTCTCATCTATCTCATTTCGCTTTCAATATTTTCTCTATCTCTTAGCTTTTTCCACTTTCCTTTTTCATTTTATTGTTATCTGCTTTATTTTATTCAATATTTTATTTAATTTATAAAACTTTGTAATGCGATATGAATTTAGCTTGTACAATTTAATATAAGATTATATCATTGAATTTTTTAAATAAATATATACAATAATACAATATAAAACATACCGTGTTGGAGAGTCTCAATGTAGAAGTTGCGGAAAATATTAAGTTTCTAGAGTTTTCTTGGGATATTACTATGCATTTTGACTTAAGGGTATTTAAGAAGATCCCATTTTCTGCTGACCACTGTAAGATTTTCCTTAGGTCTGTATTAATTCCATCCACACAGTCCTCGATGAGAACAAGCATACATTTGGGTAAATGTTATTGTAAAAATAAGCTCATTTATATACAATGGGAACAGAAGTGAACCTAGAATCGATCCCTGAGGAACACCTCTGAATGTTGGAAGGAATTCTAAAGTACTATCATTAAACGCCACATTAAGCTATTGTGTCCAAGGCTTTTGGGAAGTCTGAAAGTGCTAAAAAAGTGACTTTACCCATATCTGAAGCTCTCTTTATGTCTTCAATAACATTTATAAGTACGAAAACTGAATTGTTTGAGCGAAAGGATATCATGAAGATAACAATTCATTTGTGTTTGCATAATTCTTTCAAACACTTTTGATAGGAATGGTATAATTGAAACAGCCCTAAATTTAAGTTTGATCTTTTTTAATTGGTATCAATTTAGACATTTTTCATTTACTGATGTAAGTACAGTTGTTCAAATACGATTGAAAGGTACTTTTAAAGAAGGAAGGATCTATTTCACCGATTTCAGCTGCATTTGGTTTTACAATATATGATAGATATAACATTTTCAACTATGTCCGTGTCATCTATCCTAGAGAAATCAAAGGTTGTTTCTGTAGAATTCATAGAATCCACACATACTTATATTTACTTGTATAATTTTTTTTTTATAATTTACGCGCGCCTAAGGGATTAGATACCCTTTTACTGTTGCCAGGGCGCGGGCGGAAAGGTAGAAGGAGGAGAAAGGAAAATTGGTTTTTTGTAGTGGCTTGAAACTCAGGTGTATTTGGTTTCGATATTCGCTCTCCAGATGGATGGATGCTCTTCCAAGAATTGTTTTGCTTACAATTGTAAACTTACAAAGCACTAGCTAAGTCCGTTGCAATCAACGTTTTCAAGTCTGCTTTTGTTCTTTTCCCAATACCAATTGCCGTAAATTTTTCCACAATTGTCATCCACTCATATGTTGATTTAATCGGTTTGCGTAGATAGCCTTCTGCCCGTATCTTGATTACGAAGATTGCAGTAGTTATGGCGATGCGCATCCAACTAGTTTGTTTCCAGTGATTGTAAGCTTGATTACAATGCCGTATGGATTGTCGAATTTCGTCTGTAAACCCGGGCCTTTAGCCGAACTTTAAAGTTTTGCTAACAATCGGAACATGAGCGTTGAAGAAGGATTGTATATATTATATGTTACGTGTATTGTATATACGTATGTAGGAATTCTATTTGACCATTTCGACACTTCGAACATTTTGTTCCAAAAGAATGTAGTCCATTGTTTTAAAATCTTGATAAGTACACCATCCCTAACAAAAAACAATATCTATTAAATACGCTCATGTTATCATTTGAATTTTGTCCTCAAGGAGGTTACTATTAGAGTGTCCGATAGTTATGAGACTGGATGCGATGACAGATAATTTTTTCATAAGTTTAAAAAATGGCGCAAGAGTTATGTTTTTATTCGGTCTATACAAATTTGACACGATAAGTTTGGCCTCGCGGTATATTATATTAATAAACACAAATTCAATATCTCTACCTGCTTTTGAAATACACCTCAAATTGCAATTAATACATTCGCGCACGTATGTATGTACTCGTATATAGCCGCAGCATCTCCTCTCCGCTTATGCGTATTGACACGAAAGGGTCTTTTATATCTTTTTCTGGATCCTTTAAACAAACCCCTAAGCTCATCAATCTTCGGGAGTAAGGTCTGTGCAGTCAGGTTGTACGCTCTATTTATATATATATACATACATATATAGAGAGAACATATTTAATCTCATTTACAAAGTCAAATACTACCGGACAATGGGAAGGAAGAATCAAAAGAATTAGAAGTGACTCATCTCAACATGCATGTGTACTAATGTCAGATTTCTTCACAAGACCAGTATACCTCTAGTATATGGTTGTAATGAAATGTCAATTGGCACTTATGTGATTCCGTCTATGTGCATAGCTATTTTGTGAGTTTTTTTTTTTTAAATAACGTCAGGAACGGACTATTTCTGAAAAAATCGTATTTAGCTACATCTGCACGAGAACACTTCTGAAAATGGATATATTTATATTAATTGATTTAAGAATGGGATGGATCGTTATCATGGTCCGAGCATTTAAAAATTCTTCGAAATTTACAAGGCTTTCCAGTTTCGTTCATCAGTCAGATAAGACATGTTCTGTAATTTAGCCTATAGTGCAACAACAAGTCCAATTACACTAATAATTTAGTCTCCCCATTAAATGTTGGATGCCACCCATGGAGCGAAATAACCACTGAGACCAAAAATCTTTCTTTCTCTCTCTGTCCCATTTTCCTAAAAACTTAACACATGTTCAGGCATTTTAAGTGAATAATACCCACTTGAGTGTTAAGTTGTTTAAAAAAAAAAATCAGATAGATCACATTATGATGGACGTAAAATGTGAATCTAGGATATCTAGCACATTCGACCAACAGATATCCTATGGACTCAATATGGACTAAGACTAGTATTTTGTGATAACCAGGATATGAATGCAGATATTTATCACTTTATAAATTCGAATAGATATTGTGATACTGCTTGATGAACAATCACGAAATTATAACAGACTTTGCCTCAAGTTTATGGTCATCCTTATACGAGTCCACAAGTAATTTATTCTGACTTATCTTAAAAATACAGTACCTACCTACATGGGTATTCTGATAAATTGTGGCTCTAACGACAGAAAAAACACATTGTATGATGCAGATGCACAAACCTTATTTAAGGCAGATGAAAACTTTCTTGACTGCTTACCAAGTTAATATGGTTATAGTTTGGAGAACAACAACAAATTTATTTTCTTAGATGGCGCTGCAGTCCGGGGTGGACCTGGGTCTTAACCGAAAGGGTAATTGTCTCCAATTGCGCACTCAAACTTGGTTGAGTTTACCTTACACATGTACAACTAACGAGCAGGTCAATGTCACAGCTCGTGTTTTCGAAACGACCAAGGATTCATTCACCTTCGCTAACGTCCATGCTTCTGCACAATAAAGCAGGACTGGGGCGATGAGAGTCTTATATAGAGTATCCTTAGTGTTTTTTTGGCAATGCCCTGGTAGACCGAACAAACAAGGGTTGGCAACAATAACTCATTTTTAGGGTTTTGATGAGATGTTAAAACTATCGTAGATTTAATAGTGGAGCCTAGGTACACAAAATTCCTCACTAGCTCAAAGATACATCTGTCTATTGTGACGTTCTCGTTAACAGTTTTGTTCTCATTTACATAATATAAGCCTATTTTTGCCGGATCTGTGTCAATATTTGCAAACGGACCACTTTGTTCTGGAAATCATTTCAAGGTCTACAGCGTGTGCAAGTAGTTGGATAGACTTTTGAAAAATTGTGTCTTTGGTGTTGTCTTCAGAGTTTCAGACAATTTTCGGAAGTATAATGTTGAAAAGTTATATGACAGAACATATAACCTAAATCTTATCTTAGCATCAAAGGTCTTGGAGAGATTATTTCCTAAGTTTACGGAGCAACGAGCGCTCTCAATCACAATTTTGCATAATCTTACAATATCTAGTGCTGCATATCGAACCCATGAAATGGGTTTTTTCCAGGGCCTGCCATAGTGTGAATATTTGCTCCATTTTGAATTTACCGGGCTTAAAACCGGACTGATAGGGGGCAATCAGATCGTTGATAAATGGGTTCAGATGGCAGATAAGACTTTATATGCGATTTCCAGAAGACTGATGCCTCTTTAGTTGGCACAGTTAAGGCGGTCTCCTTTCTTATGTGTCGAGCAAATGAAGTTATTATGGTTTAATTTTTTTTGAAAGATTTTCGTCCAGTTTGGTGTGAAAACTCATATCATGGTCAGTGGGAGCATTATCCCCATGGTTGGGGCTTGGCATCAAGGTAGCGCGCACAGCTTCAGTCGTTCATAGACCTCTATGGAGATCACACGTGTTTTTTGTTTCGGCTATAGAAGTGCGGAAAAAGAAGAAGTATACGTTTAGGCAGCAAATTTTGAAAGTGTTCGGTAGCCGTGGTAGTAAATACGCAGACAACAAATCTCGGGGTGGTGGGTTCGTTTCCCAGTCTCTGCTAAAGTTTTTATTTCTTTTTTCTTTTTATATAATTTAATTATAATAAACAAAAAAAAAAAAAAAACAATTAGTGTAAAAAAAGTGATAAGCAAAGTTCCATGAGTGGATGTAAGCGGTCCGCTAGCCAAATAGCGGGATCAGCAGATGGCATGATGTCGTCTGAAGATCAAGCCGTTAAGCCGCCAGTCCACTTAAAAGCAACAACAACAGCAACAAGAAAAATAACAGATATGGTCATAAAGAGGAGGAGAAAGCTGAAGCCGACTCCGAATCTTGTTAAGCGCACTCTTTCAGCTTCTTTAGAAATGCTGCATGGTAGAGTAAAGGAGAGAGCTGCGATGATATCAGCTAGCGCAGCAGCAAATAAATGTAGGCAAGAGTCGGATACTAAAGACTGTCCATATGTGCCCGACGGAGATGAAGGCCACTACATTGGGGCAGACAACTGCTTCGCATCCCTCGCTGCATCTGAGTCAGATGACGAAGAGGACGAGGTCGAAGCTCTAACAAGTAGCATTATTGAGCTACAACAACAAGTTCTTGCTATAAGAGCAAAACAAGTTGCTAGGAGGGTGAGGGAGAAGCAGCAAACTCTCCAGAAACCACAGCAACAACAAAATATAAACGTATAGCTCCCACAACAACTACAACATCAACTACAACAACAACAACATCAGAAACAATCACTGCAACAACAAAAAATACAAAAACCTGCACAACAACTGAAAAAAACAAATGTACATACACAGCAAAAACATCAAGAAAGTCAACAAAAATCACAGAAGCAACAGCAGCAGCAACAACAGAAACAGCACCAACAACAACATCAGCAAAGGCCGCAACAACAGCAGCAGCAACAACAACAATATCACCAAAAGCAACAGCAGCAGAGACAACAACAACAGCAAGAACAGAAGTCCACTAAACAGAAGGTGCCACCAATCAACACCTTCAAATTGGAGTTGAAGGACACCATCGAGCTATGTAAGTCGGCCATAGGCAACAACTTTCTTATAAAAAAAATATCAGTAGATAGGCACGCGATCCATTGCAATACAGTGGAGCGCTACCATAAAATTAAAAGTTTACTGAAGGATACGACGACGGAGTTCTTTTCCTATACCCCGAAGGGGGAAAAGCTGCAAACAATGCTGCTGAAGGGATTGGAACCGTCGCACACTGGGGCAAAACACCACTAAAGTTGGCATTAAATCAACTATCAAATCTATGGACTTGAAATTATGCACGATTACTTCTAGCATGATAGTTGGCACATTTTAAAAAACATATTGATGACACGCCCACTAAAAACGCCTACTTTGAAAAAAATATAAAAAATAGTGCAAACGCTTTAACGTGATTCTTAGTTTCAAAAACAAAGTTGACAAAATATTTAACAATTGTAAAATTTTAATTATATTAATAATGATTAATGAGGAACATTTATATTTGTATTGACATTACGAAAAACAAGATAAATAATCACAAATAAAAATTTATTCTTCTTCGTCTTCATCACTCTCATTTACTACATCAATGTCACTTTGATTTGGTATTGGTGTGTTTGGGGATTTGAGCAAACTGATTGCTTCTTGGGGCAGATGTTGAATTTTTTTTTTGGAACTCTTTGCAGACTTGTTAACACGGGGTCCGATGATAAAAGGAACAAATTAAAAATGTCTGCATTTGTATTTTTTCGGCTATTTTTTCGGGAGTGATGTTCTCTATAATTTTTGAAATCTTTATTACGTGCTTCTTGAGCTTCTTCACTGAGCTGTCCTATAGGCAATAAAGCTTTTGAAATAATTTCATTTCCATGAATGAGATACTTGTGGACTGTAGGAGGCATATAGTACCAAGGATACTTAGCAACGAAATATTTTGCAGTTTCATGGGCAAATTCTCGAAATTTTTCGCAATCGACCTCATGACCACAAGCAACCACTGTCATGATAATATGCATTTTTTTTATCAATTCGACATCTACTTTAGTAATATCAGCTGAAGTTTCAGCATGTTCAAAAAATCTCCTGGCTGTATTTCCGTCATTAGAATTTCCGAAGCCCGGCTTTGGCTTGTCAACGATCAAACCCAAACGCTCCCGAAACTGTTTTTGTATTTCTTTTTTTGTTTCAGCAACAATTTTTTTATGCTCCTCTTGTCTAGCTTGCCATTGTCTTATTTTTAATTTGTATGAAAGGTGGAGTAGACATTCGAAAAAACGGATCCACCCATGCAACACAGATAAACCAAATTGAAGATTATCCGTTTTTACTGGTCTTTTTATCATTGCATCAATGGAATTAAAATCTTTTGACGTGGCATTGCAAATAAAACACTTCTGTGTAGATGAATTTTCACTGATGGCGTTACAGACCTTTCCATCTATCATTGTGAATAATAAATTGTGTTCAACGTTGAAAGCATTTTCACCAACTCTAACGAAACTAGGCTGTAGCTCCTTGATTTGATTATCCACTCTTTGTTTTTCTGCCACTGATACGGATGCGGATTCCTTGAGAAACTCAATTTTAAGAGGCCTACAATATCTAGTTGAACTTGGGCGAGGATTCTGCCAGATTATTTTGTCACCAGATATCAAACGAAGAGGAACAACGCATGTAATGAAAACAGATGAGTCATCGGCGTCAAGTCCATGAAAAGCTTGCTTATACGAACTGTGGCCTGAACTTCCATCAAAACCCCACTTGGAGTATAAGCTTATAGTTTTGAGTTCTTCAGGCCTAAGAGTTTGGATTACATCTTTTTGAACAGTTACCAAACGAGCAACTGTAAGGTTTAGCAAGCTTTGTAAATTAGTACATACAGACATTTCTGATAGACTCATATTTTCAGGCTCCGGATAGCAACTTTTTTTGCACTCTTGAACTACTTTGTATGAAGGAAATACTTTGGGAGCTTTAGATCGTATAGTTTCATACTGAAAGCGTGACAGATTTGCTTCAATAATCATTGCTAAAGCTTCTTCCCCAGTCATTGAAGTAAGTTCAATTGAGTCCCTCAAAACTTTTCTGCATTTTTCAGCATGATTTGGGATTGTTGTCACGTCACGCATTAACTTTGCAGCATCTAACTGCCCAAAAGCTCTCAAACCCATTTCAGCTGCGTAAGTCAACTCAGCGATAGACGTTGATTTTCTCAAGAGTTCGGTTTTTTGACGTTTTGATCTTTCTGATGATTCTTCAAACGCAACCTTTGGACGACCACGTTTACAGTCTACAGAATATTTAAAAAGTATAGGTGTTTTCAGCCACACAATGTTTGCTTTCAAAAATTTTGCTTCTATCCGACAAGCTTTTTCCCAACGTGATTTAAATTTCGATTTGAACTCCGTTACTTTGTCATTAATATCGTTTTTGGAAGCATCGCTGCATCGGACCCGTTTTTGAATTTCTTCCCTTAAAAACGCAATTTGGCTGTCTAATCCCTTCAGATTTGAACTTTTCATAATAGTATACAGCTCTTCCCTTGTAATTGACAAAGTTTTGGAAGATTTTCGGTCTAAGAAGTAATTAAAATCAAATCAATAAAAAAAATCGATATTTTTCGAAAGTGACGTCACCAACAAGAAAGTCAACTGTACGAAAAGTAGCAAATAGTAGCAAAAAAAACTTTACAGATTCTAAAACTAGACAAACCACTTGACACAAATATATATAACACTTAACGTCATGTCACGGCCAACACATCTAAAACGCTTAGATATTTGACTAAATACAAAAATTAACACATTGTTTTTATCTTTAACCACATATTAAAAGGACAAAAAGAAAAATTTCTTATAAAAAATAAATAAAAATCAACACACCTGAGCTTACTGATTCCATTGTAATAATTTTTTTTTGTATAATATAAAGCTGTAAGAAATTGCACACAGTTAACTGTTGTCACTCAAAACAAAAAACACGTCTGGCTTCGATGAAAAAAATTATCAAAGTCCCCATTCGTGACGATTTGGCAAAGACCACGTGCTCCCAATTAACTGTCGCATTCTCTTTTTGTATTCTCTATCCTATTTACAATGAAAATAAAACGGTAGTTTAAATCAAAGCTCAACTTCAGAATTTTATTAAATGCCAGCATTAGTGGTGTTCTGCCCCAATGTGCGTCGACTGATCCGGGGGAGCTCCTTGCACTGCTGAAAGAGAAAGAGTGCGAGGGACTCAAATTCGTGGGGGTCAAGCCGTTTGTCACGGCTAGAGCCAAAAGGGAGAGGCGGCAACTGCCGATTTTCCTGGTCCAGCTTAGTCCCACCAGCAATCTGGATGGTCTAAGAAGTATTAAAGTCTTAGACTACCAGGTTGTACATTGGGAGAAAATAAAGAGGAGCGAAAACATTTTACAATGTGTTCGCTGCCAAAGGTTCGGGCACGCCGCGTCGAACTGCGAAATGCAGCCTCGATGCGTGAAGTGCGGAAAGAACCACAAGTCCGAGGAATGCTCTCTGGGTAAGGACGGAGCGTCTGAAAAAAGCCAACTCTCTTGTGCTTTATGCAGGAACACGGGACACACCGCAAATTATCGGGGTTGTCCCAAATTCCAGTACATCAAAAGAATAAACCTGGCCCGGCAGCAGAAAGTGGAAGTGAAACGTCCACCCGTGCATTTGCAAACTCCAGCCGTTACTCCCCATATTACCTACGCCCAAATGGCGGCAGGTAGGGGTAATACGGTACAGCAAGCGAAGGTTGCTTCTCAGGCCCCAGCGCCCAGAGCACCTGAACCAGTACCTGACATGCTAGCTATCTTGCTCTCTATCCAGGGGCAGATGGCTCAGCTACAACGTCATTTAACTGAACAGACCGCACGGGTGGACCAAGTATACGCACTGCTGCCTGGCCTAACGCACCTTTTGCCGTAATGGGTACGTACGTGGCGGAGCAAACCCTGAAGGTCCTTGCTGTGAATGTGAATTCACTGATTAGGCTCGAACGACGAGCCGCACTATTTAAGTTGCTTAAAGACCAAGCCCCTGATGTGCTTTTGGTTAGCTTACCAAGAGACACAAAATGAGGCACAGAAGATACAAAATAGTACGAAGAAACCGACCTAACTCCATTCAGGGAGGAGGCGTTGCGATTTTCGTACGAAAAGGTATTCGTTTTAAAAGAGTATACAGTCGTGTGGTACGTGGGTTCCTGGTGCTGGAAGCATGCATCGTGTATATCCCTCTCCGTAGTGGAAAGCGGTTGTACATGGTGTCTGTCTATGCACCTGAGGCTACTCAATCCACCTTATTCATCTCAGAGCTCGAGACACTTTTTCAATCTCTGAGGCTGGAATTGGAAGACAACTATTTTATTATCGGCGGAGATTTCAACGCCAAACACAGTGATTGGGGAAATAATACACCAAATACTAGAGGGAACCTACTATTCAATTGGTGGGGTCAGCACAGTGTGATGTATCGACTCGGGCTTAAGGCGACGGATAGTCCGTCGTTTCCCAGACACGGGTCCTATTTGGATCTTCTGCTGTTCGACTCACGAATACAATTGACATGCACAAACCAACAAACTACAAACTGTCTACGCACTTTCGTGTATGACAGTGACCATTGCGGTCTCAGCACCGAAATAACTGTTCCAAACGAAATTGCGGAATTGGATGAGTTTGTTCAAAGGCATACCTACAATTACAGTAGGGTGCGTTGGACACACTTCACCAGAACACTGACTAGAGCACTCTCCTCGAATTCGCTCTACCCACCGTCCAACAGAAATCTGTCAAACGAGGAGATTGACAGGTATATGAGACTAATGGACGAGACAATCAAACGAACAATGGACAAAACGATACCTCGGTACCAACGCACTGACGAAGAAGACTTATTCCGCAACGCAACTATTGACGCACTGCACCGACAGAAAAGTAGACTACTGTCAAGACTAAAAACTTTGTATAGACAGTTTACTGACAGACATAACCCGGAGATCATGACACTGAAGTCGTCGATTAAAAACCTCCAAACACTAATAAAGGAAAATTACAGAAAATCCGTAAGTTTGTATTGGAACAATAAAATTCGGGCTGTAAACACCAGCAACCCGAATATGTTCCCGCAAATAAATAAAATATTTCGGAGAAATAATCAGAACGACTTTCCATGTCTTAAAATCGCCCGAACGACGAACAACGAACAAATACTTGTAGCAGCAGGCATAGATCCAAATGAGGCTGTTGATGATGACAACTTCTTTGTGATCGAGGATCCGCAGGAGCAGGTAGAGGCTATAGGAGCGACTTTCCAGGAAGTGTACAAGGCGAATGTTATCATTGGCCCGAACCACGATCTGGAGAATCGAGTCCTTGTGCACAATTTCTACCTTCGAAATGAAATTGTGAATTGGCGATTCGAGAGCTCGGGTTTCACCCAGTTCAGTGACGAGAATATGGCAAATAATGTCATCACCAACGATAGGGTACTACCCCCGTTCATTTCGAAGGAAGAGCTCCAAACGATCTTTGAATCGCTTAGAAGTAAGAAATCAGTGGGAACCGATGAAATACCGAACATTGTGCTTCGACATCTCCCTCTAGAAGCGGTGAACATTTATACCACCCTGTTTAATAATGCAATGAATAATGCACATTATCCAGCGTATTGGAAAACTGCGGTGGTACATCCCATCCCCAAAAGGGATAAAGACACTTCCAATCCGGCGAATCTCCGCTCGATCAGTCTTCTTCCAAACATCAGTAAGGTGTTCGAGAAGGTGATCAATAGAGTCCTGACTAAGTGGGTTGAGGACAAACATATAGTTCCGGATAATCAATTCGGTTTCAAGGCGGGGCATGATATCATTCATGCTGCGTCTAAACTGGTTTCTGATATCCAATGGAACAAAGGCAAGAACCAGTGCACTGGTGCCTGCCTGATTGACTTGGAGAAGGCCTTCGATACCGTATGGTTAGAAGGACTCTTTTTCAAGCTGGACAGGTTGGGCATTAGTAAACCACTGCTGTATATTCTTTTCGATATGCTCTCCAGTAGACAGTTCATCGTGAAGAATGGCGATGTGACTTCTGCTGGAACATTTAACATTAAAAACGGTCTGCAACAAGGTGCGGTAAATTCGCCGATCCTATTCAACATTTACACGAGTGATCTGATAGGTTCACTTCACCATGCCATAGCGTACGCAGACGACATAATCGCGTACAGATCAGGTCCAAAGATTGAGGTCATTAATATACTTTTGCAACGCGACTTCGACAAAATTAAGCGATATTGCGATGACTGGAAGTTGAAAATCAACTTTCAGAAGTCGGAAACCATTCTGTTTAGGACGCCTTTGTCTGGGGCCTCTAGAGACACCAGAAAGAATTGGCGAAAGTTCTCGATCGTGGGACAGCAAGGGCAGCCACTTGCTTGTCGTAATGTAGTCAGATACCTTGGGATATGGCTAGATCAATTTCTGTATTTTAACAAACATATAGATGTTGCTCTGGCCAGAGCTAAAGGTGCTTTTGCCCTTACAAAGAGACTGTTTTATAACAGCCAACTCGATGCGAGGGTGAAGGTAATCTGCTACATGGCCCTTATCAGGCCCATGCTTGTATTTGGATGTCCCGTGTGGTTCAACGTGAGAGCAAGTTTATTGGAAAAGATTCGGGTGTTTGAGATGGCTTGTCTTAGGACTTGTCTTCGCCTATACAGAACACCAGAGTCCCAGTACATAAAATTCTATCCTAATGAGGTCTTATACAATAGGGCGAACCTAATAAGAGTGGACAATTTCGTCATTAAGTTGACTCGAAGGCACGTTGCAAGAGCAATGACCTCATCGAACAACCTGATCTCCGGGGCTTACTACCCTAATTATATGTATCACGAGAGAGTTCGCTATGACGGCTTTATTCCTCCAGAAGCGTTCCTCTATTTAGATAGTAAAGGTCTGATCCAGGACAGATTGGCGGTGCCGCTAATCTTCCACGTCGCTCGAACAGCTGCGGACAGGCGACTCAACTACGACAGAGACGTCGCACATGGCAGTGCGGAGCGTCTCCGGTTCAGTAGGGTGGTAGGGAGTCGCGACAGGAGGGATGTTGCTCAGCAGCACCAACAATTTTGGTGGCTTTTTGAAGGGGAGGATGCTTCGTCGTCGAACTCCTCCAGTAATAGTTAGCTTCATGTGAAGCAAGGTGGGCCAGCCTATTTTTTTTAGCCATGGCCGGCTTACGTAGTTCTAGGTAGGTTTAAGTTAGATTTTAAGAAAAAAAAAAAAAATAAAAACAAAAAAAAAATAAATAAAAATAAAAAACGAAAAAAAAAACTAAAATATATATACATACATATTTATATATATTATGTGTGTATATATATGTATGTATGTATGCATTGGATGTAAGTAGGTTAAGATTTATTTTTAGGTAGATTGTAGGCTTTTAGTTTTAAGTTTTATAAAAAATTAAAAAAAGTCCAGATACTAAGTTTTTTTGATTAAAATGTATTTTCTTAGTTGTAGTATTAATAAATGTAAAAATAAAATAAAATTAGACTGTAAGATTTGTCGAAAGACATAGATTAAGTATTATGTTTAACTTAGAGTGCCCGCATGGGGCCAGTAAGTTAGGATAAGATTATTTGTAAGTTATTTAAGCTAATTTTTAAGCATTTTTTTGTCTAGCATTTAAGAGTAATTTAAGTATATAAATAAAAATGCATTTAAACTGAAAACTGAGCGCGCACAGCTTCCTACTAGGGCGTCGTAGGTTCAATTCCCTATGGGGAACCTGTTTCTTTTTATTCTTTTTCATAGGCCATTTTCGCCGCGGTTCTCATTAAGGACATCTGATGCAGCCTATGGAGATGTGCATGGTGAGAGCAGCGGAAAAATGGGCTAAGACAACCAAGCCATATCATCTAATCTACGGCGAGGTGAGACTGTAGCTAGCTGAAGGAGATTTGAGAGGGTCAATTGGTACGAAACAGGCAGTGAGGCAAGTGGTGTTAAGAACGCAGTGTCAAAGTATAGTAGTGCAGTGCAGGGAGCAGCAAAATAAAAAAAGTACAGTCGTTATAGCAAATATTTAATTTAAAACTAGTTCGAGCAAACGTAAGGTGGGTTTGTTTTTTTGTTTTCTGATGAACGTTACCCCGAAGTGCATTTAATTTTATTTGGTTAGGACATTAAAGGCAAAATCGTGGTTGGAGGTTCTACTTTTGGGTCACGTGAAACCCTGGACTAGCTTGGTGCTGTTGGGCGATTCATTCTTCCCCAAGTCAAACCCTAGTTGGAATTGGAGCGAGACGACCGAGTAGCAGAGCCCAGAGCCAGCTAAGTGCTTTTAAGTTTGTTTTGTTACGCTATTACCAAATTTACCTATATATGAATAAGCAAACCCTTATTCAACTTCAAAAGTAAGGGCGTATTACTGAAAAAAAGAGAGTAAAAAAACGTGTTCGGTGCAAACTGTTATACGCCGTGTATCGTTAAAGCGTTTTAGACAAAGGCAAATATGTACGGTCGGTAGGCGTGATAGCCAAAGCGCCTTGCGGGTCGTGCGGAAGTTCTAGGTTCAAATCACAGAATTCGTTTTTGTTATTTTTTTTCCTGTCTTTTTTTTCCTTCCTCTTTCTTTTTTTTGACTACTCATTGACCTTCAGTCATGGAGGAGGCGTATTGTTATTTTTTTTCGCGATAACGTAGTATAATAACTAGAGTTAAGATAGAATTAAGATATCTAGCTTTAAGATAGAATTAAGTTTGTATTATTATTGGCGTATGGAATAAACTTGTGAGAATTGTAAAAACTGTAGGGAAATCGTTTGTGTTAATTGGGAAAGGACGGGATTTGTTCGCGATCGTCACAACCAATTCGCGATTTAAGTTGTGTTGAAGTTGTACGGAAGGGTAATCGCGTGGCGCCCATTTCTTTAACATCTATACCCACGGCCAGTCTCCGTAGTTGGCTGAGCAACCTTTCGTACAACGCCGCGGGGTAGGAGGTAAAAGGACGGTAACAAAGTTAAGGTTCCATTCTTTAGATGCTCTTTACCGAGTCATCTCCTCCTACCTTAAATAGTCAGCAACGGGTATCTAGTGAAATAAAACAGTAAATAGTAAAAAACACTAACTATTTCTGGCAGTTGACCAGTGTTTCGCTTGGATCTTCCTTAAAAACGTAGTCATTTAAATCACTTATCTTTAGACCTTTGCCGAAATCGCTCATTAATTAAGTGGACTTGTCTCCTCTCATTAGAATTAAATTGTTAAATTCGTGTACTGGGACATTTTAGTGCGACATTATGCTATTGTAAGGTCTTCCACTGCTGCCCAAGATTTAAGAGTGATAGTTTATAGAGATTCGCATGATATAATATAAATTTCAGGCCAAGCAATGACTTGACCAATTGCTATGATATTAATTTGAAATTCCAAGGATTCAGATAAACTAGTGACGAGCGTTGAGTCTTCAAGAGTTTCTCTGGAGTGGCCACTTTAAAATAATAGAAAGATACTGTCCAGACTTGGTACCCTTGGGACATGTCAGTCAGTTATACCATATCAAGTCACTAAATATTCATTTTCCTATGTAAATCAGTTTTTTGGGTCTACTAAAGCAGTCTAGAAAAAATAATAGTGCAATTGTTATACACACAAAAACTGCACACTAATCCCCGATTCACTTCCTTGATCTCTTTCTTATAGAACATCAGATGAGTGTTGTAGACTTATAAATCTATGATAATTTGTTCTTGTAAGCCGGAATGATTCCTTGTCATTTTACAGTCCAAAAAAAATATTTGCTTTCTTCTTGTTAAGGGCAGGTAAGTACAAATCGATAATAGGCTCATATCAAGACAAGTTGTTGTGTATTGGAGGTTGTTTTTTTATGTGTGATTGTAGTGGTATGAAAAGCTTCGTTCTACTTGCACCGTCTAAGCTCGGTACTTATGAGTCCTTTTAAAGCACAAAATATACAAATTTATTTGCGTTAAGAGTGAAGATAACTATAAGAATATTATCGAGGTATATACTGGGTAAAATATTGTATAAAGATTGGAGATTTTAAGTAGTACCCTGAATTTTTCTTAACAGCGGCGAGTTGCTAGGCATCTCTATTTGTGGTTGAATTGAGGGTTCGTCCTTAAATGGCCTAAGGACATTTTATAAATGATTTTCAGACGTTGTTAGACATTTTCTTTGCCCTAACAAGAAAACTACCTCAATGAAGAACTTAGATTGGTCTTCCGTCAAAAATGAGGTGGTAGGGTTTAGTAGTAAATGTAGTAGTAATGCCCCAGAGATTCTGAATTTTCATTCCTGATAAAATAATGGTTCATGAGGGTCAAATTTGGATGCAATGTGATAAGTTGTGATTAAAGCTAAATTTTCAAACAAAAGGTCAGACCACGGTCTATACCGGTTAAAACGCTGAAAATAATGAGGATAATCGTCTTAAGGCGTGCAAAACTAGATAGCATTCGAAGAGGTATTTTATATGAAGATGTCTCTAAGATAACTCTAAGAATATTCACTCATTCAAGAGACATTCATTCTTTTTTGTTGAGTTAAGGCGAGCGCAAAACCTTAAATGCAACCTTCATAGCAATTTCGAAGATGTGACTTATTGCTTAAATTTAAGCGGTCTTTCGAACAAGAGGCTAGAGAAGGTTTTTGACGCGCGAAATCCGAATCCGACCTCAAAGTTGCTCCATCACGCTAGGCTTTTTGTATAAATTCCAATCTTGAGGTGAGAGAAAGGCGTTTTTTTGAGGTTATGTTACAAAACGAGATAATTTTAATTTTCTTCACAAAATCGTTTACACCTTCGTCAAATTATAGAGTTTTGTCTAGTTTAAATTTGTTCATCCTGTGTGTATATTATATATTTAAGCGGTTAGCTTTTGTATCGAAACAATTTTCAGTTTTAGAGAGAAACATAAAATCCAGAACGATATACGAGTAGCTGGCCACTTTTAGTTTTGTTCCAGTGGCAACTCAGGCTGCCTGATGTCATTGTCATCGTTGAATTCATGCTCATTCTTACTGTCGTTGCTGTTTTTGTTGTTGTTATTTTTGTCATGCTGTTAATGTACAAAGTATCTAAAAACGTTTTTCGTTTCGTGCATTAATAATTCATCGGATTTCAGACGTTTTCATCGCCCCTAAAAGCGATATGCCACTGACTTCCAATTACACAAACAACGCGGCCCCGAAAGGAACCCGGACCAATCTAACGAGGCTCATATGGATGGATGGGAAGTCTCGTCGTCGTTGCGTGATATTCTATGTAGCATGTAGCTCACCACTACTGTAATATACAGAAAAGGCCTCGGAGAACAAAAAAGAACAAAAAAAAAAAGAGGACGCGGAAGCAAACAACCCAGCAAGGGTGAAACTGTGACGAAGTAAGAAGAACCCGAAGAAAAAAAGAAGAAGAAGAACAACTTCTAAGGACATCATCTGCACCCGAAGAAGCGCTCAGATTGGTAGTTACGAGAGTAAGTTTGCTGAAAAGGAAGTATGAGAAAATAAGCAGAATGTACTATACGACAGTACCACCCACATGGAAGCAGTTGTATGATATTTTATCAATTTCTTTTTTCTTCTTTTCATTTTCAGGATGCCCTTGTGCATGCTGTCTGGTGCTTGGCGCTTGGTCCTATGTGCCCGACGGGTGGTTTTACTGAACATATGACGTGATTCGAAATTGCCTTTTGGGAATTCTCCAATTGTACCGTTCGTTGTATGCGTTGGTGTTGGAAACATCTCATTGCGATTTATTCTTGTATTGATGGTCTTTTGATTTCCATTTTTGTTTATTGTGTGAAAAATATGACTTGGGGTGATGGGGTGGAATTCCATTAGAAGGTGGAAAAGTGGGCGTTGGCGCGTGCACAACAAAATACCAAAACAACAACAATAACAAAGCAACCGTTACAAGCCATAGCAAACCAATTTCAAATGCATTCGTCACCTTCATAAGATACGGGATACATTTTATAAGTACGAGTGTAGCGTCTTTCCAGAAAAATGCCGTTAATATTTTACCACATCAATTTATATGCTTGATGTGAATGATTTTATTTTGACATGGATGTCATGTGTTAAGGTTTCGTTTTTTCCAGTTCGAAATGTAAATTATGACGCAAATAAATTGTGCACATAAAATGTTTATCATATTTTTCAGAAGAAGATGCAGACTAACAGATGCAGGAATGGGAAGTGCTTTGAAAGTTTGTTGTAATGAGATTTTATATTGAAATTTCGAGACAGCAAAGCAATATGGAAATGGAGTGCCAAGCCGAATTTTGATATTTTTAAATTGGAAATATAATGCATATGTACAATTGTTTTTTTTTTTAATTTTAATTTTTTTTTCAGGCATTTTATTTAAAACCAAGCATTTGAGTCAATATCGCTTAATGTCTTTCCGAAATATGAAAATCTTTAAAGAATTTGCGTAAATATCGTAAGAAATGTGTATACTTCTTTTCTTTCTGAATTTTAAAACAATACAAAAATTTCATTTGCTAAGTAATAAATAAATTCTTAACCATTTGAGGAACATTTCTGAAAGTCTACGGAGACCAGACAAACATCTCTAAATGAGTAAAAGGAGCTTAGTTTTCTGGATCCGATGCTTTAAAGTTACTCTAATTTAAAACTACACTCGGAAGGCAAAATGCAAGAAATGACTAGTATCTATGTAGGAGGGGTAGGTTTTGAATTGGTCCATAGGGAGACTTTAAATATGAACTGCATCTGACAGCTGAATTTCGTATACTACATATGTACATATTCTTAACTGAACTTAAGTGATGATGCTGTTACAAACATACTCGTAAAAAAGAACAAAAGAAAAACCTACACCATCGATGCAAAATGTTGGTCATAGAAAATAAATATGCAACGTAATGTACGTACTCGTAGATGCAAGTTCCCTTATTTTTGAGGCAACTACGGCTGTATACTCGTACTAAAAATTTACTGAGTGGATGGGAGGTATAGGTAAAGAATTTTGTAGTTGTAATTGTCGGACACAGAGAATAGCACTCATTCTTTAATTCATAGAGGAAGTAAGTACTTAGTTGAAAGTTGTTAAAGTAAAAGTGAATATTACACAGAACTACTTCGTCAGATCATTTCAATACAGAAGGGTTTAAAAATAATAAGAGATTTCTAGGCTTACAGAGCAAGTATGATTTTCCACGGTCATTCATGCAGAGAGACAGAATGAATTCTTCTGACTTCTTCGATGCATCAGGAACCCTTTACAAAAGTCTATTAGCCAATCGAAACACTAACTGAGGGATGAAAGCAGAATAGTGCGAAAGTGCGAAATGAACGTATGAACTACATCGCTAATCGCTTTTTCTGCAAAACAGAGGAGTGATTCCGGAGCGAATAGAGACATTAGTGATAGCGCCCGACGGTTGCTGGAATGTGCAATATGATGCTTTCAAGGCACAAATTTTGTATTGCAATCTGGAACGTCTGCATAATGACGGTTAAAAGTTTCTACACAAAGTTACTCAATAAAAAATTTCCGAGCAGTACCATTCCCTCGGTTCCGGCGCTCGAAGAGGTACGGTGGATTTCATGGAAGTCAATGTAGGCGAAGCAGCAGATGGCTTAGGTGTTTAATAAAATGATGAGAGGCGATCGAATGCCTAATCAGCTAAGCTTTCTTGTTTCACTTTATAAGGAAAAAAGCGACGAGAAACTGTAATAGCTGCTGATCTGTGAAATTAATGTTGCATACTATTGTATAAAAATATATGAGAGAGATCTAGACAGTCGACAACAGCAAGAGACTGCTAGAATCTTTGCGATCGCGTTTCCCTCAGGCTCTCTCAGACTTATAGCAAACAAACACAAACCATATAACACAAATGGAAATGTTTTCCACGAGCCATCACAGTAGCTGCTTCTAATATGACGGGTTTCAAAGAAACCTCAGCCGTTTAGATAAATATAGGCAAGCAAGAAGTATATAAAGCTGCACAGCAGCTGCTCGTGGACTCTATGAGCAAAAAAGAAGCGAAGAGTACAGGCTTCTTGGACAGAAAAAGAAAGAGCACAGGAAGCACGCGATAGAGGAAAGATATTGCTGCATTAAAGACATTAATGACAACGAGTCGCAGTCGATGCTGAGAATATGGAAAGGCTACTTCTGCGGACTGCATAACGGCGATAATGGCTAATGAACTATTCATCCTGAACGAAGGCGACAGAGAACTCCGTCTTCCAATACATCCAACGTACAAAATACGTCAACTACAGAGGAAAAAGTCACCTAAACATCGATTGTAAGATTTCTCTTGTTGTACCTGTAGTCCGAGCATTTGAAACCATTAATGAACAATCTCGCTGGTCCAAATATTCACACTATGGCAGATCTTGGTAAGTACCCGAAAATTTCAGACCGATACTCATACCATCTATTTTTCGCGGAGGATGACTATGGAGAATTCTCACTGCTCCATCAAGGTCGGTAATGAATTAACCACCCATGTGTAAAAAACTACTCAAAACCGGGTTTTTAAAAAAAAATTAAAACCTTTAATTGCAAGCTTACGAAATATCCTGATTTTATTACTTCTGTATATAACAAGTGTTATATCAAAAGTTACGTTGGCTACCCTGGTGTGTAGATTTCTACACATATTGATTTTTTAGTTCTTTTCACAGTTTTGTTTGGAAAAAATTCATTTGTATTGCGTCCTTTTGCAAGTGAACAGCATAACAAGAAGGATAACTATTGTAAATGGGTGTTTTGTTGAATCGAAGCGACGGTGATGATGGTGATTTTTCTGAAGGCAGTGACGATGAGTTTGTAGCAGAAGAAAATGTTGGCGATGACGAGTACTTCTATTCAGAACATAGTGTTTCTGAAGTTGAAGTATAATACAAGGTAATCAAATCAAATGAAACAAATAAATTTGTTGTTAGTAGTAAAAATGTCGATCCATTGTTTATTTGAAAATACCATATTGTGTGGAAATCGCAACTACTTCAGCATCATAGCATCAAAATGCGTTTTGATGTTGTCAAATATAATTTTTAAACTTTTCTTTCCACCACATGTTGAGAATATTATTAAATGCACAAATTAAATACTGTAAAGGATTCACAGAAATCGATTCGAACATGTTGTAAGTATACTCGTACATTGGTGTTTCGATTTTAGCTCGTTAACAGATGATTTGATTTATTAGTTCTTGATTCAAATTATTCCATTGCACCGCTTCGATTTTTAGAACGAAATATAAAAAACGATTGATTTATTTGATGAGAATATAGTCGTCCAGTGTTCAGAGCAATAATGCCGAAGAAAATGATTGAATACATAAATCAAGTACTCGTTTTAATCATATTATAAGTAAAATACAACAAAGGTCTTCAGATAAATTTGTACCAATTCGGAAATTATTCGAAAAATTGTCTCGTTTATTGACAGATTATTATAATCCAAATGGGTTTTCGTGAATGATGTAAATTTCATCAATACTCGTACATGCCGTCGAAATGACTGAAATATGGATTACAATTTTGGTTATTGATGTATTCTAATACATGTTATGTATGCATATTTGGTAATGCTATTAGTGCCACTTCATATGAACATGTTGTCTTGGATCTCCTTTATGGTTTGAAAAGTCACAATATTAAAATGGATATTTTTCTTTAAAGGGAAAAAGCATTTCAACGAAGCTTCTTGAATATAAAAAAATACCGATGCATTTCCTAGAAATACAGTGGCTGTTTCATATATTGTTAGGAAAAAAAACACACTATATTGCAAAGTGTTTTTTTTTTAGAGGTTTGGTTTTTAAACTCGCAACACTGTTTGTACGGATTGTCAATGTGACAGTTGAAAGTTGATTTATGGTTAGTACATTTTGCCATTAGAGATTAATGCCAGAATAAAGCATGCAAATTGTGCAAAATTATTTTGAAAACCATGGTTCGGTTCGCCAAACTTATCGTGCGCTACGTCCATCTGAGCAAGTTATTCGGAACACGATGAATCGTTTTCGCACCACGTACACTCTAATGGATAATACGCATCCCCAAAGGCGACAAACAGTGCGAACAGAAGAAGTTATTACCGTTATGGAGCGCAGTGTTGAGGAGAATCCGAATGAGTCGGTTTGCTATCGAATCGATTCCGTGGAAGATTTTACGGAAAGATCTTGACTTAAAAGCTCATACGACCCAGCTTGTGCTAGAGTTGAAACCGCGTGACCATTATACGTATCATAGGTTCGGTGAATGGTCCGAAAACATGCTTCAGCTTGATTCTCATTTTCAAAGCAAAATTTTGTTCTCCGATGAGGTCTATTTTTAGTTAAATGGATATGTAGTGTAAACAAGGAAAATTGCCGAATTTGGAATGGAGAAAACCCAAAGCCTTTGTCGAGATGCCTTTACAACCATTAAAACTCACTGTTTGGTGTGCTTTATGGGCTGGTGGAATCATCGGCCCACATTTCTTTAAGGACGATGCTGGCCAGACTGTTACCATCAATGGAGAGCGCTATGGAAACATGATTTCTGACTTCTTCGTTCCTCAGTTAAATGACATTGACGTGACAGAGCTTTGGGTTCAACAAGATGGCGCAACATGCCACACGGTGCGCGACACCATCAATTTTTTGCGAGAAATACAAACTGCGCGCTTAATTTCGCGTAATGGACCTGTAAACTGGCCTTCACGATCCTGTTATTTAACACATTTAGATTACTTTCTTTGGGGGTATGTGAAGTCACTAAACTATGCCGATAAACCAGAGACGTTGGACGATTTGGAAGTCAACATTCGCCGTGTTATTGCTGATACACGGCCCCAGTTGCTCGATAAAGTGGTCGAAATTTGGACTTAAGGATTGCACTTCATTCGAGCTAGCCGTGGCATGCATATGCCCTATGTTATATTTAACCACTAATGACATAAAATTATCTATTAAATAAAGCTAATATGATGAACATTGACATTAGCTTCAATTGTTTTATTTTATATTGAATTTATATACCTCTAAAAAAAAACACCATTTACAAGGCAGCCAAGAGTGATAAACCGAAATCAGTATCAGCACCATATTTGTTTGCAAAGGTTTCACGAAAACGTCCACCAGCTGCACTATTTTTAAAAGATATTTTTGCACCAAAATAATCCAGAAGCGTTCCACCAAAATTAAGGAGGGAGCAAGATGTCACGTTTGTTATGAAGATAAGTCTGCAATTAAAAACAATGTAATAGGTGTTTGTTTTGGAGTGTCCGAATTTTTAATAGGGATTAAGTTTCAAAACAGTTATTACATTGAGCTGCCAAGCTTAATTTATTTTCAATTCCATTCCATCATAGTAAGATTGACTTACTTACATACTTACATACTTACTTAGGCGGCGCTACAGTCCGGGGTGCACCTGGGCCCCAACCAATAAGCCTCTCTAATTAGCGTGGTCTTTGGCTAACTGCCTCCAAGTGGGTTGAGGTCCCCTTCCACTTGCGCACGCCATCTAAGGCGAGGCTTTCTTCTACTGCGTTGTCCCTCCGGATTAGAGTCGAAAATTCTGCGGGCTGGAGCGTTGGTGTTCATTCGTTGTATCGTCTCCCCAAGAACCTTTCAACGCATACGGGACCAAACATCTTACTTTACGAGTAGAAAGGGTCCAAGCTTCGGAACCATAGAGAAGGACTGGAATTACAAGGGTCTTATATAGAGTTTCCTTGGTTGTTCGGGAGAGAGCCTTACTACATATGTACATAGTTGCCTTCTCAGCCCAAAGAAACAGCGTTATTCTTCGTTTGATTTCTGAAGAGATGTTGTTTTTAGATGTGATAGCAGACCCGAGGTAGACAAAGTCCCTTAATACATCAAAGTTATAGCTGTCAATTGTGACATTCTGGCCGATTCGTCGATGTTGAGTGTCCCTTTTTGTTGACAGCATATACTTTGTTTTGCCCTCGTTTACCGCTAGACCTATTTTTGCCGATTCTGTTCCTATACTCACAAACGCACCAGTGACCGCTTTCTGTGTTCTACCAAAAATATCGAAAATATCAATATCGTATGCAAGCAATTACCTTTTTTGACATCAAAGGTCTCGGTTAGATCGCTACCGACTTGATGCAGCCAGCGAGCTTCCTCCATCGTCATTTTGCACAAGCGGACGAGTTTGGCAGAGATGCCAAAACTAGACATGGCTCTGTATGGCTCGTCTCTGTAGATGCTGTCATATGCGGATTTAAAATCGATAAAAAGGTAATGAGTATCGATCTGAACTTCTTGGGTTTTCTCCAGGATCTACCGTAGTGTGAATATTTGGTCAATTGTGGACTTACCGGGCCTAAAACCGCACTGATAAGATCCAATCAGATCGTTGACAAATGGCTTCAGAGAATATCTTATATGATATATTTAGGAGAGAGATACCTCTATAGTTTGCGCAGTTTTGAGGGTTTCCTTTCTTGTGAACCGAGAAAACGACGCGACGCTGAGGTTCCATTTATCAGGCATACATTCATCCGAACAAATCTTAGAAACAAGTTGGTGTATGCTCTCTATCAAGTCAGATGCCTTAAATAGTTCGGCGGCCCAGCAGCCTTGTTCTACCCGTCCTTTTGGTCGGGTGGACGGAATTCTTGACTTGCATCGTTAATATTGAATGGTTTGCTCTGCCTGACTGCGGAATTTGTGTCGTCTTCGCCGTTTGCAGAAATGGGTTTTTAATATCCTTAGCCCCGACTGTGACTCTACTACAAGGTTTGCTTGTTCATTTCTACAGGTTTTCGTTCGGGTCTTAACACCCTGACATGTTGTTCTTACTTTTTGGTAAAACTTCCAGATATTATTCCTGGAGTAGCACCTCTCTATTTCCTCAATCGCGCGCTTTTCATGCTCTTTCTTTTTTCTCCGGAGAAGCCGATGTTATTCCCTCCTCTTTTGCTCGTAGAGCTCACGAGCCGCTCTCGTCCTTTTGTGTAGCGCTGCTTTGTAGGCATATTGTTTTGCTGCATGTGCTTACCGGCACTCACTATCAAACCAGGGGTTTACCTTGGATAGGATCTCAAAATCTATCGAGACATACGCATATTTATAACTACAATGACGTTAAAGATAGATGTGCAGCGGGATTACCCGACTAACTCGTGGTAAGCCAATGTTCAGAGTCTGTTGCTTTGTAATGTCGTATAAAATTTTTTTCCATTGAAGCAGGACACTGACAAGCCCCTAACAACTTCTGTTTTTTTCGCCGATGATACCGCTTTCATTACCAATTACGTGACAACCCCTGAGGAAAATCTTAATAATTGCCTTAGAACTGCGTTTATATCCCTTTAAAAGGCAGACGCAAGTTAAACTAACGAGGAATGCAATCTAAGGTTAGATCTGACTTCATTCATTTCCTTGCTCAAATTCTGACACCGCATTGTGGGTTCGTTTGCTGACTCCATTACGCCTGACGCTAGGCCCATAACACAAGAGTTAAAAGTCTGTCGTTTTTTTTTTTATAATGAGCGCGCGCTCAAGGGGTTTGAGTACCCTTAAAGTGATTGTACACAGCGCGGGCAAAGGAAATTTAGGGAGGAAGAAAAGAGAGGTACCGATGTACATTGTTTTTAAATGTTTGCAAGTTATAACGACCAGGAAATACAGAAATCGGCAGGGCATTCCATAAGCGAGTTGTACGGCTTAGGAACGAATCACGATATTTTAGAGTACGTCCGAAAATGGGCTTGAGGGTATACTGATGAGCATTCATAGCGAGACGGGTGTTACGGTTGAAAGTTTGAATGGGCGGAATGCTACAATTGGTTATGCTGTTGATATCGGAATTTAATGAGCTTAGCATACGCTGCCGTTCTCGTACTACAGCCGAAGAGCAGGGCCGTGAGTCTGGGAACGAATATGAAAAGCAGAGAGTACTGTCATCAGCAAAGGAATATATTGGATTAGAAGTAGCAGACAAGAGATCGTTGATTAAAATTAAAAAGAATGTTGGAGACAGAACGGATCCCTGGGGCACACCAGCATTTATTTTGTGAATATCAGACGTGAAAACATCCAACACAACTTGAATTGAACGTTGAGAAAGGTAGTTTCTATTCCATTGAAGAAGACAGTCGTCGATCCCAAATGCACGCACTTTAGACAAAAGAACCTGATGCCAAACTCTGTCAAATGCCTTAGAAATATCAAGTGCAACTATCTTGCTTTCGCCAGATTGATGTACGCTTTGGTTCCACTTTTCGGTGAGACATGCCATCAAATCACCAGTGGACCTGTTGCTACGAAAACCGTACTGCCGGTCATTGAGAAGTTTTCGTGTTTCGAGATATTTCATGAGCTGACGATTTATCAGTGTTTCCATGACCTTGGAAAGAAGGGGCGTAAGTGCAATGGGTCTGTAGGAGGAGAGAGAAGATGATTCGCCTTTTTTAGGGACGGGCTGGACAAATGCTGTTTTCCATCTGCTCGGGAAGTGTCCTAAAGTGTAGGATTGATGAAAAAGCTTACGCAATGGTTTTGCCAGCGAGGAAGAACACCTCTTCAGAAGAAGGGGAGATATACCATCTGGACCAGCGGATTTATGTATGTTGAGATCTTTAAGTACTCTTGCTACTATACGAGGGCGAAAGTAGATTCGTCCCATTCGACGCACTCAAGTGTAGGCGGAGACAAAGCACAATCTGGGAGTGTTGAGCTGGCCGCAAAGTGTGCAGCAAGCAGATTGGCCTTATCCAAAGAGCCGACAGCTGGAATGTCATTGTAAATGAGCGTTGGGATGGAGGATGAGGCGGAATTTCTAATGTTTTTGACGAACGACCAAAAATTTTTACTGCCTTTGGGACATTGCAGTATTTTTTGCCTCAGTTTTTGGTCGTATAGGAATTTCACACTCTTAAGAAAGGCGTTGCAGTCATTTCTGGCTCGTTTGAACTTTTTTCGGTTTTCCTCTGTCGGGTTGGTCTTGTAGGACCGAAAAAACATTTCTCTAACCCTGACGGCCTCTTTACAGTTCGAGTCGTACGATTCCTTTTCTTTTGGTTTGATACTCTTCATCCGATGAGGCTTAAAGGATCTCATTCCAAAGAGAATGGTGTCTGTAATCATATCAGCAGCGGAATCCACGTCGTTATTGAGGAAACATAACGACCAGTTAAAATTCCTAAAGAAGCTGTTAAGACCGCTCCAATTGGCTTTCTCGAATTGCCGTACGGTTCGTTAAGGAATTTTTTCTTTAACTGTGTGATCGGTGTACGAGAATTAGCTGATATGACACAATGGTCCGACGAGCCTAGAGGGGAGAGCACATCAACGGTGTACTTATCAGGGTGAGAAGTTAAAAACAAGTCCAGGGTGTTAGCGGTATGACTATCAACGTCTAATATTCGCGTGGGCTCATTTACAAGCTGCGTTAAGTTGTTTTCCGCAGCGAAGATCTCAACACACCGTCCTTCAGGTGTTGTCTGTCCAGAATGTCGAAGCCACCCAGAATTGTGTATATTGAAGCCGTCCGTAATAACGATTTCAGTATGAGGATACAGGGATACAATTCTTTGAATGGAGTCAGACAGCGCATCAAACTCATTAAAAGTCGAATTGCTGTCCAGTTTGGGGCTTCTGTAAATAAAGCAGTAGTGGATAATTTGCTTACGGAGATGGAATTTTAACCACATGAAGTTGAATTCCGGATTGGAACATGGATCCCATTGTGGTGGAGTTTGGTAAGCTACATCCCTACGCACGTAAATGGCGAGACCTCGGTGGGAGAAGAATAATGGCACTAGTTCGTAGCCAGGTAGCTTCAGATCAGAATGATCTGAAAGGTGTGGGCGGGGATCTACCTGTGTTTCACTAAGTGCGAAAACAACTGGTCTGTACTTACAGACGTCGACGTACGCAGAAAAGTGATTACTTTTTAGCCCGCGTATATTGGCTACGTCTACCCTGAATTCCCTAGTCATAATCACAGACAAACACAGAAAACACAAACACCGACGATACTAAGCAAGGCTGCGAAGTGGAAATTCTGACGTTGGTTTACCGAATCAAATTGTTGTAGGTGTTATGCCCTTACAACAATATGAAACAGTGCACCAACAAAATTTTCACTCACAACCCCGCTATCCATCAGTTGTTACATGCACTCAGCCACTGCCCGTACCGTATGGTAAATACAGTAACGGAAGTGACTGAGTGCAAGCAACAGTATTTCGACTAGGAGCGGGTGAGGTGGGATACCCGCACTGTGTGATATTTTGCTTTTCAATCTCTGCACTGCACTTTTTTTTTGTTTTTGTATATTTTTTTTTTGCACGCGCGCGTTTTTTTTTTTTTTTTTGCACAGCACACAACAATATTACGAGTGCACTGGTGGAGTTGTGCACTTGACGGCGGTCGACTCGGTACTCGTTGAGCAAGATCATCTAAATAAACGGCTTTGTCTTTCAATGGCGAAATTTGATAGTAAACAAGATTATTAGTTTATCTTATGACAAATTAGGATCAGAATACCAACTCACGTTCAGTGTATTTGACCAACTATGGTAGGCATTAACAGCCAGTCTTAAGACATGTGGGAGACATATTTGTAGACTCATTACAGGCTATTTTCTGGTACCATGGGAGTCAGGCGTCGCCGAAAATTCGGTTCCAGCTTAATATGATAGAAGTTGGCGCTCTTGTGAGAGCGATCGGCTGTGGTATAAACCTAAATGGCAAGAATGTACTCCGACTTGTCGGTTAGATCGATATTGTTGCAAATAGATAACTCCTTGACCCTTATGTTGACGGAAGTTTTGGGCACGTGACTTCGAATTGGAACTGTTCGGTAATTGGATATCCTTTTCCTAAGAAAATCTGAAGATTGACAAATGGGAATTATTTCTCCGTTAAGATAGAGTGCGCTGATTAAATGCACTTTTATTCCCACGTGTGATAGGACACCATCGTCTTAAGCCTACAAGGCCGGCTTAGCTGACTGCACCAAACAACCGATGGCTAGCATAGAATTGATCTTATCAAAGGCTAGACCAGTAAATTACAGAACCCTTTGTGTGACACGTTAAACCCAAAAAAGTTTGAACTTAAATACGTGATGCCTTTTAAGAAGCTATAAAGAAAACAAATTCACTATGGGAAAGGATCGACCGGAATCATAGTTTAAGTGCACTAATCGCCGATTATGTCTAGGACTGCCTGCGGTTCAAAGAAGAAAATAACTAGGCGTGATCCTTCAGACATTACCGTTTGCATATGCCTAAGCGTATACGTTAGATCCAGAAATTGAGACAAGACGCCGTTCAGTCATCACATTTTGACCAAATCCACAATCACGGCTCTGTTCATTAGAATAGTTTTAATTTACTAAACTAACGAATGTCGCCTGAGTTACGGAAGTCATCAAATTTCGAGGTGTACACGTCAGCTCACTTGCAGTTTTAGTGACCAGTGCTGTTTGTGAGCCGCTCACAATCTGATTACCTGAGAGGCGAGTTTTAAGGAAGGAGTTTTGGACTATGCTTTAGATGCACTGATCAATCTCCACTTCCTCGATATTCAATTCATGTACTCAAAGCCATCTTTCAATAAAAAATAACTATAGTAGTGTAACTTGCACTGAAGTTTCGATAACATGCCGAGTGTAGCGGGAACGTACATTTAACCGGTACGCATTTAAACGGAAACAGTTGTCAGCATTTTCTAGGGAATCTTTTGTTTATTTAGTTTTCCAGTGAATCAACGGCAAACGAGGTTAATCTGTCATTGTGAGTGCACCTTGATTCTGTCACAAAATTCATTTTTACCCTATTTTTGAATCTTAGGTACATAACATGCCACCAAGTCCTCTATAAATTAGCAAAGACTCAATCCGTCAGAAATAATGGTTTTTATGTTATTACCCGTTAGGTGGCGCAATAACCAATATAAAGAATATAAAAAAAGCCGTTGGTAAAATTCTTTGTAAAAAAATCAGCAATCTTGTAAAGTGTTTTTAAAGATACTCGTAAATGTATCCACAGACATATTGTTAAAAAAAATAAGAGTATGACCCCATTCTTAAATTGTAATTGCTTTCAACGCAGATTTCAGGCAAACATAAAATCCACATCCATTAATCAGCTCATTCATCTGATGTGACAGTGCGTGTCCCTTTCTTTTATTTCACTCTCCTGTCATTCCAAATTCTTATATCTTATATGAATATGTGACTGTAGAACATATCTGTGAACGGGTATGGATATATGTATGTAGTTACTTTTAATAGCGTGTCGTATCTCTGGCAAAAGAAATCTATTTACTTAACCAGGCTGTCATTCGTAAAGAGAGATGCGTAGGTACATAAAAATCGGGGATTGAAAAAATGGCGACAGGATTATGGATTTCAGCCTGCTGTACAGAGAGTGTTTGGTTGAGTTTATTTTTTTTTTGATAAGATGACTTCACTGTCATAGTAGATTATTCGTCGCCACAAAACGTTTTCTTTTAAGCTTACCAAATCAGTCATCGTGGTATTTTAAGCGAACGGTATTAGAGGATAGAAAGATGTCTTGGTAGATCTACTGCCTCATTTACATTTCGAGTTGCAGGGATATTTTCGATGTCTGGTTCGAAATAATTAAACCCTTCAGCCACTTATTGACGTACATACTCGTAGATATAGGATTTGGTTATTATTGCACTAATTTCTGCATATCCATTGTCGAAGGCAGTAAAATGTAAGGGGTTCAGGATGTCAATTGTTACTTGCTCAAACGTGCTCTAGGTCAGCTAGAGTATAGCTTTCCATTCACGAAAATTCACATCCTAATCATTGTTTAAGTTAAGTTAAGTTGAAGTTAATTGAAGGTGTAATCTTGTACTCCAAGTTACGTGCTTGTCATTGATGGACCGTAGAGATATTTACATTATAGGATTTTGGAAGGGTTGAAAATGACTGGTGCGCGTTCTCCATCTCGGCTGGATTCATCGCAAAGTTTGCTCTGGAGGCAATGTGTACTAGATAATACATGTCCTCCTCCAAGAAGTAACAATTTCCCTGGACTTAATTTGGAGCAGGGAACCGCATTAAGATGTTTATCATATGAGTACATATATGCTGCTTTTAGGCTAATCGCTCTCAGACTTAATTCGACAACATAAACTTCATATGCGCTCACGCTTCAATACAAGAAATGGACGGTTCTTGACGAACGCCTCGTCAAAACCTATGAGCACTATATTAAAACGGTAAATAAAGAAAAGGAGATCTCTTTCGTAGAATAGTCGGAAAGCATAGCCAAAATGACATTATATCGGGAAACAGGTTAAGACTAATTGACTTTGCTACCTCGACGAAATAACGCTATAGCTCGCTTTCGGATCTATTAGAGTAGATGCTCCCCAAAAGACTGGGCAGTGACAGAATCTACAAGCAGAATGTGATCTTGGATTTATTATTTTTTTTTTTTAGAAACAAAATGAAAAGCAAGGGTTCGAAGAAATGCAATTCCAGAAATATAATAATATTGAAAAGTTTTACAAAAAGATGGAAAGAACATGGCAACCTAACAAGACCTCAACAAATACACTTAGAGATGAGCAAGAAAACCAAGTGGCTTAAAGCAGCAGAAGATGACTTAATATAGGGCATACAACAACTCATTGCGATGATTTAATCGAAGTAAAGTATGTTTGATGAATTAAACCTCAACATCGTTTGTTCGATTCCCTAGAAATGGAACTACCTAAACTGCAGCAACTATAGAGGCATCAACATCGTGTACAAGACTTTGTCTGTGGCTTGAATTATGGGAAGACCTGAAACGATACCTCATCGATAGACTGGTCAGTGTAATTTCGTCCAGCTAAGTCAACAACTGATCAAATATTCATACTAAGGCAGATCCTAGGGAAAACCAAAGAAGTTCAGGTTGATACTCACCAGCTCTTTATCTTACGGAGCTGTGTTTAGTTTTGGCATTCCTCCCATACTCCCAGACTGTGAACAATAGCAACGGTGAACGTTTGCTTCTGCATAATGATCTAACAAATCTCACCAATACCTTCAATGTTCAAAAAGGATTAAGAAAGACGATGCGCTGTTTTTTGACTTCTCGACAAACTTAAGCGAAACAAAGTCTGTCAACCACAGAGCATGCAAGCGCTGTCATCGGTATCATTGCCAGCGCTTAGCAGCGAATGATGGAAGCGCTGTCAACGCGAATGACGAATCTAACAAAACGTTACTATTTGCCAAAGATCTTCAAAACCTACGCCGTACTCCGTAGTAATGGTTGGTGGATGTTCTGCTAGTTTTGCTTCAAAGCGTTTATTTGTATTTGGAACGTACGTACCGTAGCGAAGTGTGCCTTTTATCTTATAGGCGATACCGTCTAGGCTTTGAAGGGGGTTTTCCTTAGAACTGCATTTCTGGTAGTAACTAGAATAGATGATTCTACTGTTGCTCTGGTTTGCTGCATCGTTTGCTTGTGCTTGTAAAATCAGTCGTGTGACTAGTTCTCCACGTCTTGTAGGTACTGAGATATATATCGTTTGTTTTCACAGGGCACAAGGCTTTATATTCAGATCTTCCTAATGCTGACGACGTTGCAATTTTGAGCATTGAGTTAGATACGCTCTTCGACAAGTCTCCCGATGCTTGCTCACAACCATTGACTGTGGTCCCTCCTCTCTCTCTTCTTCACATACCGCTGCCCAGAATTTATCAAAACAATTTCCACAGATTTCTAATCGCTGTCCAGAGTTGTGTACAAAGATCTGCTTATGGTTATGTATTCTTGGCGAATTACGGAATCCTGAAATACGTGGTTGAAATCCATATATATATGAGTCGTTGTTGTTATTTTGATCTCCAGGGCTTGGCACATTCTTCCAAAGAATTGAGATCTTATTTCCGTACCACCGCCTTTCGTAACTTTTATTTGGTTTCATCGTGCCGCCTTTTTAATAAACTACCTAAATCGATCAGATCAGAGACCGTTCCTGGAAAGTTTGTGAAATGCGTCAGACTGTGGCTCTTACAATTAAATTACAATAATTTAGAAGCCATTCTTTCTGACATTCTGGTATAACTTTCTTCTTTTAGTTCTTCCTTTTTTTTTTCTACAATTTATATTGAAGATTCATATTGAATTATAATTTTTAAATATATTCATATTATTTTTATTGTATATAAATATGTATATTAATATTTAAGGGTTACCCCACCAATTATCAAAAGATATTAATCAAGCCTATTGAAGTGGCATTTGACACTATTTTAGTGCGTATAGTATATAAAATACAAAATGTCATTAAACTATTTCTAAAAATCTGATTTAAATAATGTAAATTGTGTATTTTAATTTATTTGAAATAAAATCTAATCTAATCTGCACTAGTTCGGCCGAAAATTTGTCACCATCTACTTAAATTTTCTATGGAATCTAAAGAATCTGGCGTTCTCAGGACTTCTTACGATTAAAGGATCTTGACGGTGGGTCACATTCTACCGAGACTTGTGCTTTCTTACACTTTTTGCTAGTGGTAGCTTCAAGAAGGAAAAGACACACCTGAGAAGTTAAATCGTAAAATATTCCACGAATCTAAATCTTTTTAGAATGAATACACTGATTCCATTCTCAGCTGATTTTCGCAGTTCATGTGCCCCAAATACTTCTCGGATATGTCCCCTATGCAATCAGCTGCCCTAGAGATCTGATAACATCGTTGTGAGTATTTATAAGATAAGATAAGATTAGTCGATAACTGATGAATATGAGCCCTTGGAACGTATTCGCTAGTTGTCAATCTGCGAGGTCATCGTTATTTTATATTTGGAAGTCTGAATTCGTAAAATGTCTTATTTTCTCATTCCCCCATAAAGATGGTAATGCTATCGTGGTCATAATACGATTATGTTTGTGATGGAAGTAGAGAGATTATGAGTGGTGTACTGTGGTGATCATCCCCAGAATAGCTTAAGATAAGCTGCACTTTAGTGTTTAGAAAAGTTTTGTTTCGGAGCGTTGCGAAATGTTCTTTGGTATGGGTGAAACATACGTGGAAATGATTTTTTTTTAGTTTACTTCGTGAGCAGACCGTTAGTAGAGAATTAACCAGGGTAGGTTCTTTCGAATACTATACAGACACATATCTGCTTGGTCATAGGCAGATGTTGAGAGTCTTTTTTTTGAATCCGCATGTGTTTGACTGACATTGCACGTCGGAGTCGGAGACCTACACCAATGTGGAGCAGATCATTAATTATCTGGAATCCATAAGACGTGTGTACTCTGCCTGGTCTGGTCCTTGGTCCCTATTTTCGATGCGTTCCATTTTTTGTCTGTAACAACTAATCATATGTGAGGTCATGTCGAGCGGGAGGCGCAACAACAAGAAGCAAGAAAAGAATTAAAACCCAAAATAAAAGGCATACTATTTTCCTACAAAATAAGTTGTGAGAGTTGTGCCTTAATAATGTCGCCTTTTACGCTGTTTTCCGGACTATCCACTTAATTCACTGACAAAGGACTCACTAATGGTTTTTTTCTTTTTTCAGTTTTTTTTCCTCTGCCTCTGGGCTGAAGATTTCATTAATTTTCATCGGAGTTGATGTGTGTCCAGTGAGATGAAAATGTGTACACATATCCTTGCCTTCAAATTTCAATTGAAGATCTACGAACAATGTGCTGGAGTTTGTCCAGTTGCTCATATAGTGCGAATTGAGACATTATTGGAAGGGCACTCTAGGGATATTATCTAAGATGATTGTCAATTTGTTTCAAATGGACCAAAAAAAGACACCGAAAGGTTTCTTATTTCTTTCGTTCGTTAAGGCTATATAACGAAAAGAATAGATTACAATGTGACTACTATATTATTTCTTAAACTAATTTATGCGTGAAAAATTCTAGGAGGTAGTGCTAAAGGAAAAGGCTCTACTTCCATAATTTTATGGTTCTATGTTTCTAAAACGGTGAAAAGTGGTCCACCAATTAGAAAGTATACTGATGTTAATGCGCGAAAAATACTCGGCTTTCCTCATAGCCTACAGGAAGACTTCAAAACACGTTTCTGAGCTGAGAGATTTAAATTTAAAATCCTTCTGGAAGCAGCTTTCAAGTATTTCTAACTTTCTTTATTAGGTACTACTTTTAGCTTTTCCCCTAGTTTTAGGATGCATCGCGCTTAACGATAATGCGCTTAACCATGCTGTTTTTCTAGGTGTGATCTTACCCTCAGGAAATACTTCTCGTTTGGTTCAATATGCGAAGGTCTTAATTTCTGTGTCTTCTGAGTGAAAAATTAATTAACTTCATTAATTTTTACTGAGTCTAATATGCTTTGTCAGTAGTAAAGTCCACGGGTTGCAAGCTGAATTTTTACTGCAGACATAATGAATCTTTCTGCCACAAGCACTATTCGAGCCATGGCAGATAAAGATTTCTATATTCAGGGTTTTGTTGTTATCGTCATTCCAAAGCTGATACGCCCCAAGATACCTACATAAATATCATTTCCCAAATAGACAGTAAGGATCTTGCATCTAATCATTTTAAGCGTCTTGATTTTCGAATGAGGTTTACTAATACTCTTACACTTGATGTGGGCTACGAAAGGTGACAACTATTTTCTGCTAACTTGTTTAGGCGGAAACCGTATCTCAGAAGTTTAACATACAATCGAGATTATTTGACATATGTGGCGTCAAATTCTATAATGTTTTCCACGGCTGCTTCAGGTTTTAGGGATATTGTCGTAATGATGGAATACCAGTATTAAGGCCATTATCCCTTGGTAAAAAAAATAGTACAACTGCCGAACTAATTTGTTAAGGTTAGGATTCGACTTCATCCAAAGCAATCAGTGGGATTCTGAACACTCCATACGTCCAAACTATGGAAGCAGTTATATTCCTAGTCTTCTGGAGAAGTCAACGTCGCTATGAGCGTCCATAGGCTATTCTTCATTGAGAATCTGCAGCCCTACCAACGATCAACGTAGATAGGATGGTGTTTTTGCTCAAAAGTCCATGCCTTTGCACAATAGACCAACAGTGTGATGATCGGAATCTTATATAGAGTCACCTTGGTTGTATAAAGGGTTTTTTTCAGGATCTGCCATAATTTGAAAATCTTGGTCGGTTGTTGTTTCTTGGCCTAAAACCATACTGATATGCCAAGCTGACATGGTCAAGGACCTTCACATAGATCATATAAATAGATATGCGATACTTAGGAGACTGATTCTGCTGTAGTTGATGCTGTTCAGACCGTTCTCTTTCTTGAAGATCGGGCAAACAATGCTGATGATCCATTCATAGCTTATGCTTTCTTCCGACTAATAAAACATATATAACATTTAAATAATTCGGCTGATACTCCCATTCTATTGCCTTATTCGATTTGAGGTTCCTCAATATCGGGCGCACAAAAAATCTTTCCCGTCGTCCTTGGTGAATAATGTGTTGAAATGGGAATTCTGTCTCATAGTAGTTTCTGTGTTATAGTCGCTGTTAAATAGTCTGCCGAAATAATTCCATATTCTTGGTAGCCACTAACTACTGTTCTTCTAATAGATATCTATATTTGCTTGGTTTCGGTTCAAGCTTGGCTGTTAAGCTCTCGAACCTGCAATAGCAAGTCTCTATTCGCTAAGTCGATTGTTTTCAATGCTTTTTCTTTTGTTTTGATATGAAGACGGAGCTTTAGTGCCCCTCTATTTGCCTATTGTTTACCTCCATGCGCCTGTCTGTCCAACTATGGGTTTTGTTTTTGATGGTCGTGTGAAACCCAGCACATGACAGACAGCTTTTCTAACAATCTTCTGGCATACGAGTAGATGCTAATGTTCTTCGATCATTAATGGCGGCAAAGGACTTAAAATGACACTTGACTGGCAAGGATTGTGGTAATCTTTTGCGGTTGTAGCTTTTCGACGTCGAACTTCTTCACTGTATTAGTTGAACCTTGGTTGCAACAAAGCAGTGATTCGAGTCAATGTTGGCCCAAGAGAGTTGGCCCAGAGAGAGCAAGAGTACCTTGCATTGATCCCTTGCATGTGGTCAGGCTGGTTGACAATTCATTGATCGGAAGATAAAAACGTAGCTTTGTGACATACAGGAACAGGATAAATTTCATACATTCGCAAAGTAGATCAGATAGATTATTATTTACAGACGGGAAAACAATAACTTAAGAACTTCCCGCAAGATTATCAAAACCTGGAGTTGTAAAGCTTCTTATTGTAACCAATATAGATTAGGAAATTTGTATTGGGTTTTTGACATCACTAGTCAGAATTTTTTTCAATTTTGCCATCGCAGTATATTACAAACCCTTTGTTTCTAAATTTACACAAAATGCTAGGGGTCGTGAAGGATAATCAACATGGAGCAGTTGTATGAAAAGTATCAATTATCATATTTAGCCCATTCAGAGGCTTTTTGTGGAAAGGACGTTTTACACTAATTAGCAGCTCTCCATCCGTAATCTAGGTAATTCTACTTCCGATTTAACTGTAATTGAAATACTCGTATATTCATCATGCATTGCAAATACTTTCATTGCCAGGCTTTCCATTTGAGTAGCCTGGTTTGGAGGTAACCTTCATGTAAACAACCTTATTTTCGAGTATAATTTGTGGAGACTTGTGCTAATCATTATATATTAAATTCAAATACTAACGATTCCTAAAATAATAATCTTATTTTAGTTGATGATTTGTTGTGTGCATCCTCTCAAAGCTTCTACCTAATTTTCCTTAAGCACCGCTTGAAGACTTTCCGGTAATTTAGCTCCTGAATACTGAACCGTTTTCTCCTCACTCACAGTTACTAAAAATCGTGTTTGAAAATCATAAATATTTCCTGGCTTCAGTTCAGGTTATTCCTCCACTTCAGCTAGCTTCATGTTGCCAGTTGAATGTTATTTTTTTCATATTCGTACCCCAATTGTGTATGCATTAATGACATAAATCTTTTTTAGAAAACTCAAAGCTTCTGTTGTTGAATAGCCGAGATCTGAACTTCATTATAATTAATACGAGGGGCGTTCAATATATTCTAGGTATCGATATGAAGGAAAATGCGAATTCAATTTAAATTGTTTTTATTTTTCAATATAATCTCCCCTAACATCAATACATTTGTTACATCTTGAGATAAGCTTTTTTAAACCCTCAAAAAAATAAATTTCCTCTTTCTCTGCAAAATACCCATTTATTGCCGACTTGAGTTCTTCATCATCCGAAAATCTTTTTCCACGAAGACATATTTTCAAATCCGGAAACAGGAAATAATCACTAGGGGCAAGGTCTGGACTACAGGGTGGGTGTTGGATTTCTTCGAAACCACAATCTCGCGCAGCAGCCTTGGAAATTCGCGCCGTGTGAACAGGAGCGTTGTCATGAAGAAGCAACACACCCGCTGCGAGTTTACCCCGTCTTTTCTTTTTAATTTCCTCCTGCAAATTATGCAAAGTGGAAGCGTAGGATGTGGCTTGATGGTTTCACCTTTTTTTTTTGTACTCAATGAGCAAGATTCCCTTTGAGTCCCAAAAAACTGTGGCCATGAGCTTCCCGGCAGACGGAGTGACTTTGAACTTCTTCGTGGGGTCTGTTCCTTTTTTATGCCACTGCATGGACTCTTGTTTGGTTTCAGGGTCATAGTGGTGGACCCATGTTTCGTCCCCCGTAACAATTCGATCCATAACACCGTCCGCGTTCTCACTATACATCTCCAAAAGCTCTCTACAGCATGCGATTCTCACTTTTTTCTGAGGCGCTGTGAGCATTCGTGGCACCCACCTTGCACTGACCTTTGAAAGGTTAAGATGGTCATGAAGAATGGTGTGAATGGTACCAATTGAAAGCTCTGCCATCATTTTCACCTTTATTCGGGCATCCTCAAGAACAAGTTTTTCAACTTCTTTGATGCTTTCTCCCGTACAAGCAGTAGCCGGAGCGCCGGAGCGCCGGAGCGCCGGAGCGGGGGTCGTCTTCAATGCTCTCTCTGCCTCTCTTGAACTCACTTGACCACTTTTGCACAGTTGATAATGAAGGTGCAGAACCCTGGTTAAACAGCCACCATCTCTTCATGAATAGTTTTTTTGACTTTTTCCTTGCTTAGTGAGAAATTTAATTACAGCGCGATGCTCAATTTTCACCATCATCGTCTCAGTTGCCATTATGATTCTGTTTAACTAGAGATAAAACGCGAATTAATAATCACATTTATATGAATGCACTAAAATAATAGTATTACTTGATAAATAAGTCAATTTATATATACAACCACAGCTTCACCCCGATACCGAGAATATGTTGAACGCCCCTCGTAGATAATGGTCAGAGTTATCGACCTTATGCTTACTGGATGTAAGCAAACACATAATGTAGATTAGTTTGAAATTCGTGCATAGCAATATATCATAGACTACCATAAAATTAAGAACGACAAAAAGTTGATTTCAGCTTAAAGTGCGGAACGAAATGTACATACATATGCAATAGTAACTTCTGAGACATCGATTACACATTTTGAACTGCTACCAAAGGCACTATGATTTATCAACCTATTCAATCGATTACCACGAAGGTAAGTCTGCAAGTTTCCTCCCCATGAGAACACTTACATATTCAAAATCATTGAAGCGAAAGATGGATTTCCGTAAATATAATTAATTCACCATTAGATATATACTAACTTCACAGAGAGAAAAAAAGCAAAACAACCTAAAAAAGAAGTTGAATAAGAGATACAAGTATTCAGTGGTAGTATAATGGTACTACTTTTTGCAACAGTGCACTGTCCTTACATTCCACTTGGATTAATGTCAATTAAAGTCATCATCTGTCAGTCGGTTGTACAACATATGCCTGCTTCTACTCTGCTTTAACTTGAGTCAAAAAAATTGCCTATCATTTGTCCTAATTACCGAATGCAAACACTTAAACATTGCTTCAGAGACGACTGGGTATCTACGAGTATTCCTTACGTAGGATGGATAACGAGTTGGTCATCAACTTGTTCTCCTGTTATTGCCAGTATACCGTAGGCCACATGATCCGGAATCATTGATAGCTCTCAACCTGTTCATTCGGTAGGTAAGATTTTTTGATGAATCACTTTCGACAGTGGTGTAATACTTTACGGAGTCGACCTCTAGGCCAAGTTATTGGTAGTGTTGTATGCGATGTTCTTTAAGATCAAAGCGGTTTTCTTAACACAATCACTCTGAGGATTTTTTTTTTTTTTTAACATATTCTCATTTGTATGATACACCATCGAAGTGATGTGAGAAAAAATGTTTTTTATAGAAAACAAATTAAAAAATTATACAAAAGTGAAATTGAAGAGATTTATTAAAACTGCTAGTGATAAGATATCGGCAGAGATTAAAGATATACATAAATACATGGTATATGGATTTGAGAGAAGATCGATCAATTCTGCCAAATTGCAATTTGTTGTTTGCCATAAGTATAGTGATGTTTCGTAGTTTTTCAGGTTAATTCTATGCCATTCTCTTTGCAGAGGTATGAACATATGTATTGTATAAAAATGATGATTATTAGATACCGAGCATCTACTAAGGTGATTGCTGTAGGGAGCGGAATAGGCGATTACTTGAATGCGGAATTGTCGTTAGGGGAAGGCTTGAGCTTCTGACATCAGTATAGGCGAATCTCTGATGAGAATTTGCATCAAGGCTGGATTCGTCAACCTAGGCCTAATAAATATGAACTCAATCCCATTCCGATAACGTGGCATCGTGTTATCTTCTTGGTTATTTTAATTCCATACAACTCTTTAATGTTAGTTGCTGAGATTCCTCTTCGACCATTCTGGGCCATGTTATACGCGGACCTCTCTTTATTTGCCCTTGTTGGGTCAGCCGTTTTATTTAGACAGGGTGGGATGAGGCCGCTGTCACTTTCACGCCTACGCAATCACAATATGTTTCTGCCACTTCCTCTCATAAAGCTGTTCGTTGGAAATATGATTTAGACAAAGTAGCCGTTGAATGCATCGGTTTACAAAATTTGCAGTTGAATGGGCTGATTTTCCATTTTTTTGGCAAAACACCAAATACAGTCTTAGCTTCCGAAATGTGAGGGCTTGTCTTAATTAATTCGGTACCACCACCGATGAAGATGATACTTCCAAGGAATTTATCTACTCCGTAGATAACCTTATATGGTGATATTAGTTTTCAAGAGGTGGAGGGAAAACTAAAGATTTATGATTATTCGTTAACATAGTCGAAGTATTTTAGATCACTACCAAAAAGAGCAATGGTTTTTATAACATATGCAACTTTGCTGAACATCGTTGCCGATCACAAATTTTTCCTACAACCTACCTCTATGCAATAAACGACATTTCGCACTTTCATAGCCTGCTTAAATAATTGCAACCAATTTATTTGGATTGTCTCTTCTGCGTAAGGAAAGCCATATGAACTTTCTACCTTCACTGTCGAAGGCTTTTCGAAATATAATTTACGCGCGAGTAACATAAGCAATTCAGCAATTCTCGGTCAATCCACCCAAACCAGCCAGAATGGGGTCACACAATGCAAGTTCCCCAATATCAACAAGTGACACTAAAAGCAATACTCCAGACTCAACAATTAACGGCTATAAAAGCGATAAACCAATTATGGTTAAGCGACCAGTACTTCGTTTATAGCCATTGTTGATCGCAGCGACGCTGAAGACGGCGGGTCATCATAGGCCATAAGTAAATTAAGATTTTTTTCATAATAAACGAACGGTCCCCGTTGACCGTTGTTTTTTTTCTTTCGGCTCTGAACGCGATACATAACTGGCGCAGTCGGTAATTCTCTATTCGTGGAAAAAGAGGAAGATACGAAAGACCTAAAGTAAAATCGGTTTTTTTTGCGGTTTAAGAACAAGTGTAAAAGTTCAATAAAAACTGCGGGAGAGAAGAATAAGTGCGAATTAAGTGACTTTATATTGTTACAATCACTATACGACAAAGTGAAACAGTATTCGTGACAGTTCGTGACAAAATCAAATCACTACGAAATAAATGACCATATAATCACAGTGTAACAAATAGTTAAAGGTCAAGATCGCAACACAGTTCGTAAGACGGAACAACGAAGTGTATTGAAGTAAAATTTACGAATGGGTTAAAGAACTTAAAAGTAAAAAAAAAGTGAAATAAAGTGATAGTTAGTGCGAAATGGCTCAGCAACAAGCTTCAATGGAACAATGTCTAATTACACTAACAGAATTGTTTGTGAGACAAAACCAGCCACAGAGCTGGAGAGCCGCAGTAGAAAAAGAGATAAAATTCGTTCAACCGTTCAGTGGTGAATCGGGGACATTACCCTCGTTTTTAGAAACAATTGATCAAACCTTATTACAATTTGGTGAACAAGCCCCACAAGTGTTTCGGGTAATTTATAATGAAAAAATAATTGGTGCCGCGAAAAATTACTTATCAAGCGATGTTCCAGAAACGTGGGATGAGTGCAAGGAGAAGCTTAAACTGCACTACCGACCAACGAAGGACCAGCTCAGTATCATAAAGGACATCAATAATATTAAGGTATTTGCTATTAACCAATTATTAGATGAAGTCCAGAACATTATTAATAATATTACTGAATGTGCTGCCTTTAGTGATCAGGGTCTAGAAATAGCGGCTTGTTTTTGTCTTTGTCGAGCATTAGGGCTCCATTAAACAAATACATAGGTCAAGATAAATATAACCTTAATATAGAAAAGGGTTATAAATCACACAATAACCAACATAAGACACCAAACTATAAGAATCAAAAACCACAAACGAAAAGTGATAGCACATTTAATGGCAATAGGCCTCAGAGATCAGGACAATTTAGACAAAATGGAGGAGAGCAATCAAAGCCACCTCCCCATTCAGATCAAGTAAGAGTCCAAAATAATTTTGGTTATAACAGATCATCTCAAAGATAAGGAAAAGCAATCCATTGAAACACTTCTTAATAAATACAAAAAAATGATATTTCGAGAAGGAGACCAGTTGACAAACACGAATACAGTGGTTCATGAGATTACACTACTACAGATGAACAAATCAATTCTAAACTTTATATGTAGATATCCACCAAAACATGAAGCAGAAGTCCGAAAACAAATAGATGAAATGGAGAAACCGGGTATTATTAGAAAAAGCAATAGTCGATACAATTCACCAACTATAGTAATTCCGAAAAAAAATTGATAATTCTGGAGAACAAAAGTACAGAATTATTGTGGACTATAGAAAATTAAATCAGGTAACAGTACATGATAAACACACTCTTCCAAACATAGAAAGTATTTTAGATAAATTGGGAAAAGCTAAATATTTTACCACCTTAGATTTAGCTAAGGGCTATCACCAAATTCTGGTAGCAGAACGTGATATCCAAAAAACTGCTTTTGTGACACCATCAGGCCTTTATGAATATGTCAGAATGCCATTCGGGCTTAATAATGCACCTGCTACGTTTCACAGGATGATGAATAATATTTTGCGGGAGTATATAAACAAAATTTGTGTTGTATTTTGTAATTTGATGATATTTTAATATTCTCTACAAGTCTTGAAGAACATCTAAAGTCGTTAGAGAAAATATTTAAAAGATTGCAAGAACACAATCTAAAAATTCCGGCTGATAAATGTAGCTTCATGAAACAAAACACTGAATTCGTAGGACACATTTTAACTAAAGATGGGTTAAAACCAAATCCAAACCAATTTAGAGAAATCGAAAACTTGAAAATACCAAAAACTGAGAAACAACTTAAGAGATTCTTAGGTATGACAGGATACTACCGTAAGTTTATAAAAGATTATTCTAAGGTAACATACCTTATGATAAAATACCTAAAGAAAGAGGAGAAAATAAATATAAATGACCCAGAATATATATCGGCATTTGAAAATCTAAGAGCCTTAATTACGGCACATCATATTTTAAAATTCCCTGAATATGATAAGCCATTTGTCTTAACAACGGACGCCAGTAATCATGCTATGTGCCGTTCTATCACAAAATGGGCATCCAGTCTGCTTTATTTCAAGAACCCTAAACAATCACGAAAAAAATTATAGTATCACAGATAAAGAGTTTTTATCAATTATTTACTGTGTTCAATATTTTCATCCATATCTATATGGAAACACATTTAAAATATTAACCGATCATGCACCTATTAAGTACTTACATAGCAAATACAAATGTAAAGAATTTTCTCAGAGAAATCAGAGATGGTTATTAAAACTACAATAACTATAGAATATCTTAAATGCAAGGACAATAAGGCTGCAGATTTTTTAAGCAGGTTAAAAAATACACCAAAAATCAAGGAAAATAACGATACCGAATCAAACATGGAACTAACAGAAACCATGCAAGTTAACACCCTGAAACATCGCCAGCGTCAAACGCAAAAATTGCTTAATTACAAGAGACAAAATTATAAAGAAGATAACACCCTGAATCATCACCAGCATCAATGACAGAAACTGCTTAATTGCAATAGCCAATAAGAACTTCAACAAAGCAACGGAACTTCTTCCAAAAAAACTATCGAATTACAATAAACAAGAAGTAGCCGCAGACCACAAAAACACCACACCCAAACATCACTTATTCATAACAATCCATGTATAAATAGGTTCGCAAAGTAGATTAGTTTTTAAGTCTTATTCTGTAACTTCAACCAATTACTCTGGTGATATTTCTTTTTTAATAAAGTTTTATTTTTTTAAAACCGAGTAAAAAAAATTTAATAATTGGCGCCCAACGTGTTTGTCCAAATTACAAGCGCTTAGTGAAAATGGAAATTCCTATTTTAAATGCAAAAAAAAGTTCAAGTGCAAAATAATAAGCACCGAAGATAAAGTGCTTTTTGTAATATATAAAAGAACACACAAATAAGTACGAGTATCCTCACCGTAAGAGGAGACAAAAAAAAATCAAACAAGTGCTTAATAGTATTTACTGGTGAAAATTATTTTAATTTTTAAGCTAAAATAATTGTGAAACCAAGTTAAACGAAGGAACAAAATATTCAAACAAAAGAAATAAACATTAAACAATGAAAAATTGTAAGTGAAAAGAAAAAAAGAAAATATAACTTTTAAAATAATAATAATAACAAACGTGAACAAGCAAAGCAAATTTGAAGACAAATAACCAAAAGTATCAATCAACAGGAAATCAGGCTCATCAGCCCAACGTTATATTGTAAGATATACATATATTATTTTCCTATTTTTAGGTTAAAACAAGATCTTAAAACTAGTATTGTTTACATAATATAGACAAATAAAAATAATGTTAAATACTTTCTGAAAAATGCATTAGAGACCATATATGACCATATACCATATACGTATGATAAAATATCAGAAACTACACAAAATAAGTTAAAATAAGAAACTATTTAAAATTATAGCTATGTTATAAAGAACAATTACATCTTAATATAAATTATATATATTACCTTATATACAGATTCAGGAAAATGACGACAAACACAGTAAACAACGAAGACTTAATCGCGAGACATATTACCGCAAATACTGCATCCCTTATAGCTGAGATCAACAGCTTAAAAATTCAAATTGCCACTGTGTAACAGAATTTAAAACCCAAACCATTGACGATTCGATACGATGCGAAGAGTCTTTGGAAGGGATCAAATCTTTACCCGAATTCACAGGTAACACAAATTCCTACGTAAGTTGGCGCGAAGCAGCTCATAACTCTCTTAGCCTTTATATCAAAGGAAGTAAACGATATTTCGCTGCGCTCACCATAGTGAGAAATAAAATAACTCAAAATGCAAACGATATTCTGTCAAATCATGGCACTGTATTAAATTTCTACGCTATAATAAGTCGACTGGATTTAACATACGCAGACAAACGTCCAGCACACATTATTGAACAAGAGCTGAGTATTCTCAGACAAGGAAATATATCAATTATAGAATACTATAACGTAATAAATTCCAAATTGACCCTTTTGATCAACAAAATGATCATGACACATGGAACAGACAGCGGTCTTACCAAAGAACTTAACAATATAAACAGAAGAAATGCTCTTCGTGTGTTTATTACGGGACTTAACGCTCCCTTAACTAATATTATCTCTTCACTAAGCCCGGAAGATCTACCCAGTGCTTTAACGAAAGCACAGGTGTTAGAATCTAATAACACGAGAGCACAATTTGCTTATCAATATGCAAAGAACGCAGGTAGTAACAATAGCTACAACAACAATAATAATAAACTAAATAATAACCGTAATAACAAGCAAAATAATAATAATTTAAGGTTTCCAAATCGATCAGTCTGGGAACAACAACCTAATAAAAACCAACAGTCACCTGCTGAAGAAATGCACATTGGTAGTTCTAATCAGACACAGAACCACTATAATAATAACAAACAAAATACTTTTAACCAAAATAATCATAATAATAATGGTAATCGCCAAATAATCATAATTATAACAATCATAGAAATTATTATTCTAATAATCGACCTCAGCATGTCGATAAAAGACCTCATCAAGCAAACCAATCAACCAAATGAAAAAAATTCTTAAAATAAATAACATGGACGAGGGAGCTTTTTTAGATCAAAGCGCTTTTTAGATCAAACAATTACCCTATATATACCGAACAGACAGAGATGATAAAAGGAGAATAAAGATATTAATTGATACAGGCGCTACCAGCTGCTACTGTAGACCGAACGTTCCCTCAAATAGACAACTCGATATAAAAAAAACGTGTAAAAACAATAAATAAGTCATTTTAGTGAGGGTATCATATTTGATAGAAAAGTAAGATTTTACGAAATTAACAATTTAGAATGCAATTTGCTTATAGGTTTAATGCTGCTTAAGCAAGCAAAAATAACTTTAGACTTTAAGAAAGGAACCCTGAAGTATAAAAAGGAGAGGAAAAAATCTTCAGTTCTGATGCATAAAAAGTAATATTGCAAAATCAATGCTTTCTAAAGCTGAAGCCGACGACAATAGCGGCTAAATAAATAAAATAACTAAAATTAATGAAGGCAGTAATGATATTATATCTTTGAGAAGGATTATAAATAATACGAGTAAGATAGAAGAAACTCATTCAAATATCAATTTGAATTCATTATTCAGAACAGACGTTGAGGCAGAAATCCGAACACTTGTTGAAACTCCCATATGGAGTATACAATATTCCTATCCTCTGTCAGTTAATACGTTGAAAATATTTTGAATAACGGAATTATTCAACCAAGTAAAAGTCCATATAATTCACCAAAAATTTAAGGAGAATGGAACTCCAAAATTAAGACTCGTAATTGTCTATAAAAAATTAAACGAGAAGACTAAGTATATCGGATAAATATACGATACCAAACATAAATGTCATATTATCGAATATAGGAAAAGCAAAATACTTTTCCACTATAGATTTAGAATCCGGATTTCACCAAATAAAAATGAAAGCCACCGATATCGAAAAAACTGGTTTTTCCGTAAACAACGGAAAATACGAATTTCTGAGGATGCCTTTTGGCCTAAAGAATGCACAAGTATATCTTAACCGTCAATGGATGATATTTTACGTCATCATATTGGAAAAATATGTCATATTTATATAGGTGACATAATAATATATTCAAAGACTATTAAAGAGCACACCGAACACATTAAAATTATTATTGAAACTTTGAAAATGCCAATATGAAGATTTCATTGGAAAAATCTAAATTCTACGAACGAGAGATAGAATTATAATAAAATTAAAACAATTTCAGATTTTCCGATTCCCAATACATTAAGATAACTAAGAAGTTTCTTAGGCATGACAGGTTATTATCCTAAATTTATAAAAAATTATGCTTCAATAACAAAACCTTTAACCAAATTTTTAGCCGGTGAAAACGGCAGAGCTTCAAAAAATATTTCAAACGAAATACAAATTACTCTAGATGAAGAGGCAATTTCAGCTTGCGATAAATTAAAAAAATTTCTGATTAATCAAGTGGAAGTAGTACAACCTGATTATAAAAAAAAAATTATTTTAACTACAGATGCTTCAAACAACGCAATAGGCAGTGTTTTAGCTCAAGAAGGTAAACCAATAACCTTCATTTCAAAAACCCTAAATTCGACAGAACAAAATTATGCTACTAATGAAAAAGAACTTTATGCCATTGTATGGGCATTGAAACATTTGAGAAACTATCTTTATGGTGTTACAGATAACCATTGACTTTCGCAGTCTCAACTCGTAATCCTAACTCCAAAATGAAACGTTGGCATGCTTTTATTGAAGAATTTTCACCAAATATAATTTATAAACTAGATAAACTAGGAAAAACAAATGTAGTAGCAGATGCTCTTTCTAGACAATATTTAAATCAAATATCAGAGGATTCCTCTGATATGGTAACACAACACTCCGCTGAAAGCAGCGATAACAATACCATTGAAAAAACAAAAAACCTTTAAACCAGTTTAAGCAACAAATTTTACTAAGCCAAGGTAGGTTTACAATACATGCAAAATAACTAATTTTGGTAAAACACGACATATTATAAAATTCGATACACCAGAAAATTTAATTATAATCCTTAAACAATATTTACAACCTGGTACTGTCGCGATACATTGCACTCCAGAGGACTTATACGGCATAAAACAAAAACTAAAAGAAACCTTCAGTAATCGGTTTCTATATACTAAAAATGTTACTTTAGATATTCCTAACACTGAAGACCAGGCAATTATCATACAACAAACTCATACAAGAGTTCATAGGAGTTATCAAGAAAATTTAGGTCAAATATCGTCACTTTATTACTGGCCTAAAATGAAAGAACAATTTAAGGAATATATTAGAAATTGTAAAATATGCAACGAAAATAAATATTAAAGACATCCGCAAAAGACACCAATTGGAGAAGCTCCAATTCCCACAAAAGAAGGTGAAAAATTGCACTTAGACATATTCTTTGCTCAAAATTTAAAATTTTTAACGTGCATTGATTCTTATTCAAAATTTTTAATAGTAAAGTTAATAAATGACAAAACGAAATTAGATGGAAAAGTTCTAGAGTTGTTACAGAGTTTCCCTGATGCAAAAAGTATAACATTAGATAATGAACCAGGATTTACTACAGTCCAATTTAAAACTCTTATGGAAAGATTAAAAATCCAAACATATTACTGTGACCCTAGACATAGTTCAACTAATGGACAAGTTGAAAGAGTACACTCTAGGTGTCTTAAACAAGAATTTCACCTTATAAGTGATTACTGTGACCCTAGACATAGTTCAACTAATGGACAAGTTGAAAGAGTACACTCTAGGTGTCTTAAACAAGAATTTCACCTTATAAGTGATTTAGAATCTGTATTGAGAGCAGCTCAACAATATATTAAAGCGATACATTCGGTTACAAATATGAAACCCTGTGACGTTCTTTTTAACAAAAGACCTCATAATGATGTACAATCTAAACTTATACTAACTTAAGAAAGAATGCTAGCAAGAGAATAGAAGAATAGACAAAAGACAACTTATAATCCAAATGAAATAATCTACGAAAAGAATATAGGTGTAAGAAATAAACTATTACCCAAATACAGGAAACAAAAATTTAAAGAAGCCATAGGAAATAAGATTAAAATTCATTCTAAAGATAAAATTATACATAAAGATAGTATTAAGAAATAAATATCTTTCTTTTTCTTACATTAGGCAACAATGTTATTATTACTCTTCATAAGAACTACAATCTCCGCTGAAATTATAGATTACACTCGGCAAGATTATATTTTAATAGAAAATGGCTACGCAAACATTTACAACGACTATGGAAACATATTTCACATTACTAATTTGATTTATTTCAAATTATTTATATCAGAAACTCAAAATAAAGACATGCAATTTAACGACTATAGAAGTATCAACAATAACGCAATCTATACAAATATAAGCAATAATTTGGAAACGAACTTGATAGAATCTCTACTGAAAAACTTACAATAACACATTATCGAAATAAGCGTGGAATAATCGAATTAGGTAAATTAAGGAAATGGATAGCAGGATCCCCAGACCACGACGACTTAGTTTTGATTACAAATAATATAAGGGAGTTAGTAGAAAGTAATAATAAACAGTTTACAACAAATTCCGAAATTTTTAACTCAATTACTCAAATTAAAAATTCCATAAACACAATAGATAACAGCCATTACGAAAAAATGATAAAACGTATTAATGAACTCATAATTATAGAACTCCAGAATAAATAAATACTATAGCTTTATCAAAAGTATGTGTTATAAACCCCGCCATTTTAAATTACAAAGACATTCAAGATATAATAAGACACGAACATGAAACATTAACAATAACTGACCTTTTAGACGTTTCTAAATTCAAAATTTTACAAAGCGAAGATGTAATTATTATTCATATTAAATACCCTATAATAAAGGAAACATGTAACCTATACGAAACAAGAGCCATAAACCAACAAGATGGGAAACTATTAATTGAAAAAGAAATAATAAAATGTAAAGAAAATTTTTGTAATGTTAAAAACTGTAAGCTAGAATTAGGAAACACATATTGTGAACTAAACTTAAACGAAACATGCTTCTCAAAAATATTAAATAAACAAAACGGTAAATGTATAAAAATCAAAGAAAATAATAAAAAATAGAAATAATTAAATATGGCGCAATACTTATGTCAGGCAAACATAATGTTGATAATAATAACTTAGATGGTATATACTTAGTAACATTTGAAAATAAAACAGTTATAAATGATATAATATATGTAAACCCAACAACAGAAATTTTTATGAAAAATCACATTGAAAATCAAACGACTTTAATCATATTAATTGTATTAATAACATTAGCTTTAACTTTATTTGCATCATATAAATTCCTTGTAAAATATTATTTATACAAAAGAAACAACACAACAAGAGACATCGTTTTCAATCAATTAAATTCAAGAATTCAAGATAAAACAAACCAATTTCAAGAAACGGGACGTTTCTCTTTAGAAAGGGTGGAGTTAACACCCTGAAACATCACCAGCGTCAAACGCAAAAATTGCTTAACTACAACAGACAAAATTATAAGGAAGATAACACCCTGAATGATCACTAGCATCAATGACAGAAACTGCTTAATTGCAATAGCCAATAAGAACTTCAACAAAGCAACGGAAGTTCTTCTACAAAAACTATCGAATTACAATAAACAAGAAGCAGCCGCAGACCACCAAAACCCCACACCCATGCAAACTTATTCATCACAATCCATGCATAAATAGGTTCGCAAAGTAGATTAGTTTTTAAGTCTTATTCTGTAATTTCAACCAATCACTCTGGTGATATTTCTTTTTCAATAAAGTTTT
>OX422140.1:191878990-192052353 GCA_949129095.1 Volucella bombylans | reverse complement strand
GGTCTTGTACAATAGGGCGAACCTAACAAGAGTGGACAATTTCGTTATTAAGTTGACTCGAAGGCACATTGCAAGAGCAATGACCTCATCGAACAACCTGATCTCCGGGGCTTTCTACCCCAATTATATGTATCACGAGAGAGTTCGCTTTGACGGCTTTATTCCTCCAGAAGAGTTCCTCTATCTAGATAATAAAGGTCTGGTCCAGGACAGATTGGCGGTGCCGCTAATCTTCCACGTCGCTCGAACAGCTACGGACAGGCGACTCAACTACGACAGAGACGTCGCACATGGCAGTGCGGAGCGTCTCCGGTTCAGTAGGGCGGTAGGGAGTCTCGACATGAGGGATGTTGCTCGACAGCACCAACACTTTTGTGTGGCTAGTTGAAGGAGAGGTTGCTTCGTCGTCGAATGCCTAAAGTAATAAGGTAATAGATAGCTTCATCTGAGGCAAAGCGGGTCAGCCTATTTTTTTTAGCCATGGCCGGCTTACATAGTTTTAGATAGGATTAAGTTAGTTTTAAGAAAAAAAAATATATAGAAACCAAAAAAAAATAATAAATAAAAAAAAAATGATGAAAAAAAAAATATATATATACATGTATTCATATATTATGTATATACATATTATGTACATATATATATATTTATGTATTTTTATGTTCGTGTTAGATTTAAGTAGGTTAAGTAGATTAAGATTTATTTTAGGTAGTTTCTAGGCTTTTAGTTTTGAGTTTTATAAAAAATTAAAAAAAATCCATATACTAAGTTTTTGCTTAAAATTTAATTTCTTAGTTTTAAGTAGTAATAAATGTAAAAATAGAAATAAAAGTAGACTGTAAGATATGTCGAAAGACATAGTTTAAGTGTTAGGTTTAACTTAGAGTGCCCGCGTGGTGCCAGTAAGTTAGAATAAGATTATTTGTAAGTAATTTAAGCTAATTTTTAAGCGTTTTTTGTTTAGCATATAAGAGTAATTTAAGTTAAAAAAATAAAAATCATAAAAACTGAAAAAACTGAACCTCCGAGTGAGAAGCGATTGCTAGTACCACTACACCACGGCCATCCCGGGAATCTAAATATACTCCACTAACGCATAGTACAACGATGATCAGTTTTCACACTCTGTTAAATCGTCTTCCTTTACGACGTGTTGAAAACGATTCTTGTTTTCAATGCGTCGATTAAGGATTCGCTGTTCAAGTTCTTCTCCTCTACTGGAAGCTGGTGTAGTAAAACTCTTCCAACTGATGCACAACGTGAAGTCTGTCATTTGGGGCATGCTGTTTAAAACAGCAGAGAATCACTGTAGAGACCCATTCAAACTCTTTGCTGAGGCTGGCATAATCCGTGAGAGATCCTCTCTCATCTTATTGTAATGCAGGGGTTCAATTTCACTTTTATCCTCTGGCTGACTGTAATATGAACTCTTAGCTGTCTGCATTCTTCGATCCATCTCCAAATATCGTCAAATTAAATTATCAGCAATTTAAAATGGCCTTCCTGTCGTCTCTCGACAAGACTTTCTACATTTCAATGCAGTTTTACTTTCAACAACATACACTTGGTGATTTATTCTATCCCTTGAACAATCTGTTTTTTTTTTTGTTATTGGCGAACTATGCAATTCTGGTCTTTCAGTTTTCAACCTAGTTGTTCGCAGCTCGGTGATTTAGGCTGGTAATAGCTACTGCAGCTTGAAGGCAAACGCTAATTACTTTTAGCAAAGGTGATGATTTCGTTCCAATTCAATTTCTGGCTTCATTTCGTTTGAGATATCTAAGAGAAAAGTTAGTAAATACCGAGGTATGGAGATATGGTCAATTTAATTGAACATTTTCTTGCATTCGGTAGATACCAATCTGATTTTATGGCAGATTCTATGCTCATAAAAGGTGCCTCCTATGAGTAAGAAATTGGGCTATTAGCCTTTTGTCCAGCCGATACTAAAGCCATGAGCTTCGATCACATGCCAAAGGTTTGCCTATCTCTGCGTTGAGGCAATCCTCATCAAAATCAAGATATTCAGATTGGATAGTATATGATATTATGGGCAGCTTGTAATTCTCTGTAACTCTGTAAGTTGTCAGTGTTTTCTTCAGGCTTTAAGTCTGTCACATTGAATTCTCAACAACTTTTTAACTCTTGTCCCTTCGCTGAAAGGTTTTCGAATATGAGGACTGTTCATGCAATTTGGCGTCAAAAGTAATCCTACTCCAAATTCAGGCACATACTAGACGTGTTTTTTTAAGTAGATTGAGCTAGCGCTACCTGTTGCAGGTTGAAAATTACTTGCAACGAATCACCTTACCTCGCTTTATCCAAAACATTTAATCTTTAGCCCATTAACTCATTTTTTTTAATAATATGAATCTGGCATGGGAGGACCTTCTTCATCACAGTTTAGAAGGGTCTTCAGATCCCGCAAACCAAACTGGGTACAACAGCCAAAAGTTGACAATAGTTGAGCAATCCTTTTCCGAGCAATTCTTTTCGAAAGACCGATAGTGCTGATAACGTAGAATGCTACACCACATTGTTTAATGCAAAACTTAGGCATTCAACCACTTTACAATATAAGGATGTATATATTGTATTTAGTTACCAGAAACTTCCATGAGCAGATAGGAAAAGCGCTAGTAGATAAAGCTGTATGCATCCATTGTTAGCTAACCAATCGCAGTCCAAGTCCCCAAATAATGAAAGGAACAGTTCCAATAATCTAGATGTATGAACAATCAGAAAGTCAGTGTACTAAAATGTAATATCCCAATAGCTAAAATACCGCAAAAGCATTGTAAGAAAATTTGGCGCTGAACAGCTGAAATCCTTAAAGGCTTTACCGCTAAATATCTTCTCTCGACAACACCTATAATGTTACCATTGGAAATAAGACAAGTGGTGGCAGAGAGAAGGTTTACACTGCGATGAATTAACTAAATACCAATAGTTCGACTGGATTAAATAGTCTCTCTGACAGTCCTCTTAAACAATCAGAACTGTAATGAATGTATTTGAAGCAGTTGGGCCTAGCAAGGAACACTATCTCATGTGTAAGAAATGATCGGATGAAGGGTGTCGGATTCATCAAACGGAAATGATTTCTGCGTACAATGATTTTTCTACCATATTGAGTTCACTCCTGAAATCCTATTATTATGATATTATTTGCATTTATCAATGGAGTTTGAAATCTGAAAAATTCACCACTGACCATTCACATTACGATAGATCTTAGATACCATAAATCGATATATACTGATATGTATCGATATGTATCGATATAACTGATACCATAAATCGATATCTATTACTCTATTAATCGATTTTAAGGCCACATAACACAGCATTTATATAAATGAACTACGAGTATATATCATAGGATCTAATTTATTTTGTACATATCTACCAAGTTCGTCCACTTGTGCTGGACGACACTAACGAATGCTCGCTTTTTTAGAAAGAACGGTGACGAAACCATCGAGACCTTGAATGTCGAAAAAGGATTTTTCAAGCTATTGTATATGTATATTGCCGATAAGGAAGTGGGGAATATAGAATAATAAGTTTTACTAACTATACAAGGACATTTGTCATACAAAAGGGTCAGAATTCAGTTTACATGGCTAACATACAACATGTTGAAGGAATGAACATTGGCGCTTAGGCCCCAAGATATTTTAGATTTCTTTCGGAGGGACAATATCATAAAAAATACCTATCGTGGTCTGGGAGGATTTAAATGGAGAGAGACCTCAGTCAACATGTGCATATCTAGCGTCTATTGATTGTAGTAACATATACTTGCATCTGGTCCTCGAGGAAAGCTATCATTTGGTTTATTGTTAAAATAGAATTTCGTTATTGTTTTTTCTGTCATTAAATTTTGTACATCGTCGCTGCCAAACGAAAAATAATACGGCTTTCTGCATTTACATTTTCGATTACAGCGGCAGTCTTTACCCAGTGCCTTTGCTTTTTTATCGTTTTTATCTGCTCGTAATGCTTTGTTTGTAGTCCATCAAGGAGTATCTTTTTCCAACTAGCCTCTATATATTTTAATGATAATTTAAGGCATTAGTATTTAGTCTAGTACAGTCACAGTCAGCACTGATTAGAATTTAGAAGCATTACTTCTGCAAACGGTTTAACGGCGAAGACGACCAATATTTTGCTGTCAGGCTTAGCGATACCTACCCTAAAGACCAATAATACGGACTACTGTTGAATTATATAAAGCAGCGATCAACTCATATTTAAAATACGGTTGATTTACCTGGATCGCCTGCCGCTCCTCCCTTAACTGCGCCAAGTAATGAGAGATCAGACTCCTTGAAAACACTTATATGATAGCAAGTATTGTGGCGAGCTTTATTGAGCCATGTCAAGATTGGGCCTTCAAGCCAAACTCCTCCATAGAAGTCATTACTGAAATTTAATGTAAAAACCGACTTCGACAAGGTGATGCGCTGTCATGTGGTTTCTTCAACAACAACTAGAGCATTTTCATTTGAAGTAGAAGCAGCTAAGATAGATTTATAGTAAATGGGGTAAAATAGTGTACACATATGCTACCGACAAGATGAGACCCCCAACACCTATAGGATAGTAAGTCACAAGAGCAAACTATAACTTTAAAATTGTATAAGACATTATCTATTTACAATACATGAGCTCTGCTGTAAATTCGAAAAAGGACACCACCGTAAAAATAAATCTGTCAATTGCTACTTCTTTAGGCTAGGAAGACAACTAAAAAATTGGTCCTTCATACGAACAACAATGAAAGCACTGTATAAGACAGAAGCACGGTGAAAGCCCGTCAGCATAAATGTAATTCGGGAAAATAAATATAACAATGAACTGTATGGTATGTACACCAACATTGACCCGGTCACAATGGGTAAAGTTTATTGGCTCTGATGGCTAGTGCAGAATGAATACTAAATATTTAGGAAAATGACCTAGCACTTAACCTAAAAGGTTTTTCGATTGACATAAAAAGGTCAAACAGCTTAAGACTCATCTCTTTCAATTCTACCATTTTTTGTGAAACTTTTCTAATAAAATTCAAATTATTTTTAATAATTCAGAAACCCAGTTTGCATTGAATATTTATAAATCCATTTTAATTGTCATCACATTACGACTTGAATCTTATAATTGTAGAAATCAGTGAGCATGTTCTATTAATTAACCTTTCACTAAGAGCATTCATCAATATTTTGACGTCCGACAATTGATTCGGACTCTGGATACGATTTATTATTGTATTGTAGTTCTTTAGAAAGGATGGTACACCTTTATATCCCCCCATTGAAACTTTTGTGTGACAAAGTGCTGATGTCTGGAGTAATTAAAAGGATCTCAGCTAATCCTAGTTATGCCCCTCATCAACTTGACCAAAGTCCATTTATTACCGAGACTTGAAATAAATCCTAGTTCAGTGCTAATAGAAGATACCACTTCTACCCTTTACATGATCTCTGATGAATGAATGACGAAATATATGTACGTTTGGACGGATTTTGGGGGGTTGTTGGTTATTCTCGAATATATTTTTTTCCTAGAGCAAATTCCATTGTCACCCTCATGCTGAACATTCTACAGAACTACATATGTACGAATATGTGGAAAGAACGACGGTGTTTTCACAATAACAGCCATTTTGTCTAGATTTGTTTGAATACGAGATTACTCATGTGCGTATGCGTGTTACTTGAGGTAGAGATACAGATAGAGGTATTTAAAATTTCCAGGCACACATATATTATTATACGTATTTGTGTATGGGACACACTTTGTAAGAACCCACAAGGGTGGTGGTAGGTGTCGGCTTTAAAAAAAAAAACCTTCATCAAAATGCTGACAGGTTTTCAAGATGCTCTCACCCAAATTCCTCGTCTTCGTTTTGCTCTTGATTCCACCGTTCGACAGGGTAAGGAGAAATGGTTGGTTTCGTTCGCTTTGCTCGGTCTTTTGTAAGAAACAAAGGCAAAATAGTCGACCTGCTTTATGAGCCGTTTCCTTACTCTTTGTTTTGAACTTTAAATACATATGCATGCATTCGATATGGTTAAGCTAAAAATAAAAGAAAACAAAAAACCTTCGCCATGGTGAAAGAAAATGATGGTGCTCTTCAAAATGGTTGGTCAGATGGATTTGTAGTTGCCATAATGTTGGGAAAAATTGAGACTGCTTTGTTACCGCGAATGGAAGTGGCATTGGATCTTTTTGATTCGAAATGTCTGCAATTTGGTCGTGGTAAAAATCAATCAAATTTGAAAGAATGCCATCAATTAGTTGCACATCGACTTGTGGTTCTGCAGTCTGAAAAAAAAAACAATTTCAGTCGTACCTGGCATATTGTATAATTCTGGCGGAAGAGATACCAATTGTTGGGTTTAATTTTATTTATGGTCTGCATTCTCTTTTAGTTACTGTAATTAATCGAATAAAAGGATTCCTCCACTGGGCACTATCGTGCTTCTGCTTCTCGGCTTTATTATCTACGTACATCATAATGAACTACCTTCTGTATCTTTATAATGGCGTTTTTTGTCTGCTAACGTCCGTTTTGCTGAATATATGAGCTAGGAAGTGTAATCAAAATTACCGAGAGGTAACGATGTGCGTTGGTTTTAAATGTTTGCAAGTTATAGTGATTAGAAAATAAAGAGATCGACAGGGCATTCCATAAACGAGTTGTACGGCTTAGGAACGTACTACGATATTTCAGAGTACGTCCGAAAGTGGGCTTGAGCGTATACTGATGAGCATTCATTGCGAGACGAATGTTACGCTTAAAAGTTGGAAGGGGTGGAACGCTACTGGCAATTTCGGTGGAGCACTAGGGGTGAAAATAGCGATACAACAAGGTGAAACAAGAGACATCGAGGGTGTCGAGTCGAATGACTGTGTGATATATTCATGACCTGGGAGTTTTATCGCACGGATTTGGATCCTATCTAGCAAGTGAAAAGAGGTCTTAGAAGCACTTGACCAGATGTGAGCATTGTACTAAAATTTCGGGCCTTATATATTGAGGCCAGATTATAGGGGGTTCTCAACGAGCAAAAAAACCAAGACCTGTGTTGCCAGTATATTTATTTATTTATTTATCATTATAAACATCTATCACAGTAAGAATTCACTTATAATATTGTGAGAGATAACAACTTAAATAAAATTAACAATTTACAAAAAGGAAAAAAAATTAATATTTAAAATTCAAAATTAAATAAATAAGGTAAATAATTTAAATTGAGTTGAGATTGCTTGAGACAAAAAGAGGAAGGAATGGGGAAGTTAAAAACTAAGTGCTTCGATTCGAGAAAAAGAGATGTAACTCGCTCCTAAATCTGCGTGTGTAATTCAGCTCTCTTAGGTTGCGCGGAAGTGAATTCCAAAGGAGAATGTCAGCAGTGAAAAATTGTTTCTCAGATGTTAGGCAAGAGAATTGTGGAAGAATTAAACAAACAGATCTATTAGATGCCGAAAACTGGATTTTATTGCAGAGATATGAAGGTTGTCTCGTTTTTATTATGTTAAAAAGAGAATTGAGGGTACGAAATTTAACATAGTTCTGAAAAGACATATCCAACACGTTTTTTGCCAAATGTGATATGTGATCAAACCTTTTGAGACAGTAAATACAACGTATAGTGCTGTTAAAAGCTAACTGAAGCTTTCTATTACTTACAGCATCACAATTACAGAAGATTTCACACCCATAAATTAATACAGAAATAACCAAAGCTTTGTTGTGGTGTAAACTTTTGGGCTATCCACAATGTTCGGAGAACACCATCCGCTTTATTATGGTTATTCCATGTCAGTACTCTGTTCAATACCATGCCTAGGTTTTTGGACGATTCGACGAAATCTATTGGTAAATTGTTCAGCATTATGGATGGGAAATAAGATAAGTCCAAACGTTTTTTTGAAATAACTAAACACTTACATTTATTTGCGTTCAGTGCTAGGCTATTTTCCAACGCCCATTTTGAAATTCGTTGAAGATCTTCATTTATATCATTAGGGCAGTTTTCTATTAATCCATGAGTACAACAGCTATAAATTTGAATATCGTTGCATAAAGGTGCTTTGACGAATTCATAATAACGGATCCTATGTCATTAACATATATTGAGAACAGGAGAGGTCCCTCGTTGCAAAGGAAGAAATTCTGACAGAACGCCTTCCAGAGACACGGCCTGCTTTCTTTCTCTAAGGTATGACGAGAGTAAATTTCTAGCAGAGGAAGACATATTAAAAGAGTAATGTAATTTATAAATAAGAGTGGCGTGGTCAACCATATCAAAAGCTTTCGAGAAACAGCGGGTTAATGGCTCAAAATTAAGAGCCTTAGTGATATCTAAGCAAAAAAACAGAAGATAAACTAGAACCTGCATTCTAGCTAAAATGCAGATGCAAACCTTTATTTATCCTAACATTAGCTCTCTGACTTAACTCGGGCAGTGCCGGTTTTCTGATAGGATCCTCGTTTGTGCCAACTAACAGAGAAGTGTCACCGAACATACGGATTACTGTCAACCAAGACAAAAAAGAATAACCGGCTAGTGGGCTGTGAGAGCAATGTAATATAATTACACGCTATAGGGCATACACGTGGTAAGACTGTTCGGTTTTACAATACGCGTGTAGTACAAATAATTTTTCAATATGTAACAAAAGTATTACCCCAACATTAACTCTTCCCGGCGCACCAAGTTTATCGGCTGGGAAGATATAATAGGTATCACACATATGTATCCAACAACACCCTCTATCATTCATAAAATTAAAGAACCTCTTTTGCACGAGTACTGTAAGCAACTGGATTGTAAAAACAATACTTATCTCCAAATAATATACAAGCAAATATATTAGATATACAGAAGGGAATTTTAACGAAGTTGTCAAAGGGAAATAACAATCTATAATAATACATAATAGAATAAGTTTTTAACAATGCACACACAGGGAGCTCCATGTGCCCAAAAGTGCTTTGCGAATACATTATCTGTCTAAGATGCAACATGGATACTAACACTGTTCAGAACTAAAGACTACAAAGAATACAATACGCGCTAGGCATGTAAAGTAACGTAAGTTTTGATGTCATGTGTAACTTGCGACTCTCTACTTAACGCTCTCAATATTTCTGGCGTCTATGCTCAACGATATGCAGACGATATATGTAGCTGTCTGATCTAAAAAACAAACAGCCTGAGACGTGATGGTTAGTGCAGTGGAAATGGGCTTTCAGCCAATTCTCTCAAAACTGAGTTTGTTATCTTTTCGAGAAGGAGAAAGTCGACTGGTCTAACTCATCTAATGCTCAATGGCATCACTATTCGATTCCCCGACGAAGGTATGTATTTGGGTGTCATACTGGATAAAAAATTTCTTTTGACTAAATGTTATTTTGAAATGCTGCGATGTCGGCCTTCTGGCAGTGAAGAGGAGTTGTTGGCAAGATAAGGGGCTTGCCACCGAGCAGGGTCCTTTGGAATTATACGGCTATGATAAGTCCAATTATAACCTATGCCTCAGTTGTTCAAAGCACGGTCTGGGTAGGTTATATTGGTACTTTCCCCAGTAAGTCAGGCTCTGCTCTAAATGCACTGCTGAATTCCCCTCCCTTTGATAATCATATCATATTGTGGGCTACACTCTCTAAGTTATCTTCCATTTAAAGAGTAGCGATCTTTGATACAACACGTTGGAGTTCAACCTTGTGCTGCAACTCTTTTGACTTTGATCTTATGGACATGCTGTCTGATCCAATGACACCGGAACTCCTGTTGCAAAAAATAGGAAATCGACTTTCCCTGTGCCCGAAACTGGTTTCAGCCAAAATTTGAACCAAGAAAGAAATAAAGTCGAGCTTTTACGGATGGCTCCAATACCAATTTGCGGTATGGGGATTGTGTCCTTCTCAAAGGCGACAATGTTAGATTTCGCCCCATACCTTTGTCTTCTTAACCGGGATGTACACAATTCTGATAGCAACGAACTATGTAAAGGGTCCGCCATCTAACGTTTTTTTCAACTAGTGCTTATTTCGTGAATGGTAACACTTAGCTCATGTCTGATTTGATAGATAATTAGTTTTATCCTTCCGCTGAACGAATATGGTTGTGTATACGCTTGAACAATGCTTGCTAATTGGGCCTGCGATCGACTTAGAGAAGATGCCGATTTTGCCAAAAAAATCATCTTTTCAGATGAAGCTCATTTTGATCTTGGCGGGTATGTAAACAAGCAAAATTGTCGCATTTGGGGCACAGAAAACCCGCACGCATACATTGAAAAGCCGATACACCCAAAACGAGTCACTGTTTGGTGCGGATTTTAGTCCAGAGGCATAATTGGGCCATTTTTCTTCGAAAATGAGCAAGGAGTGGCCGTTACAGTCAATGGCGATCGTTATCGGGCCATGTTGAACGAATTTTTGTTCACAAAAATTGAATAGGAGGATATTGGCAACATTTGGTTTCAACAGGACGGCGTTACGTGCCACGCAGCCGAAGCTACACTCGATGTTTTGCGCCCTATCAGCCGCAGAGCTGATGTCGTTTGGCCACCTCGGAGCTGCGATTTAACACCGTTGGACTATTATTTGTGGGGTGCCGTAAAAGATAAGTGTTACGCCGACAAGCCAGAGACAATTGACGCTTTAAAGGACAATATTCGTGAAGCCATTGGTGAAATACAGCTGCACACAATCGATAATGTGCTTAAAAATTGGATCGATCGTGTAGGCTACTGCATGGCCAGCGGAGGCAGCCATTTGAATGAAATTATTTTCCATTATTAACCGGATGGATAAAACTAATTATCTGTCAAATCAGACATGAGGTAGGTGGTACCATTCACGAAATAAGAACTAGTTGAAAAAAAAACGTTAGATGGCGGACCCTTATATTATGAAGAGGCGGTGGAGTGAAGCATTTGTATCTGTAGCGACTTTGAAACATTGTGCTTGAAACCCTTGCTGAACCCTCTCACTACTTTCAAGCTAGTTCGAGAATGTAAGACTTTACTGTACGGCACCGCGGAACGCTACCTCTGTGAATGTCCGGCCTACACTCGCATTAGGCTGACGTGGTGGATGCTGGTTCCGTAGGCACATCACTGAAATGCGCACTCATCATTTTAGCAAAAGGAACATGCAAGGAGTACAATGGACAAGCTCTTTGTTCTGTCGGGAAAAAATGTCAAAAAATAGGACGAAGAAAATAGTTTTTGCACCCAGTCAAGCGTAATAATAACCTGGCCCTAATAATGGCTTGCTTGACAGGGTTGATGCCGACAAGGGCTTGAGAGTATATCACAGAGAAACATTTTTAGACTTCTGCAACGCAAATACAATAGTATAGTTAATTTGTATGCAGGACATGTCAGATGGTTAACTGGGTCATAATTAACACATAATGTTCGTTGAATCCTAATAGCTTAGACGTTAGATTCTCAAGATAAACATAATGCGTATATTGAAATTGCGCGTAATCATCAGCGTCTTGTAATAGCTATAGCCCAATAACTAAATGATCCCGTTTGAACATCGATCAATTCAGGATTATCTCAGAGTTTTAACAATGGGAGGACAATCTCTCAGAAGTAAAAAGAATCATTAACCCGTTTCCTATAAAATTTCAGAATTATTCCAAAATAGTGATAAATATTTTTACAATATCAGACAACCGAAAGTTAGGGAAATAAAAAAAAATAATTTGGAATACCATGGGAGGGTTTTCTCCTTATTATGAAAAATTCAACAGAGTATATATACCTAAAGGGTGTTTTTTTATGGATATAGAAATTCAAATTGCAGTAATACATATAAAACCCGCGGTAATGGCCATGGTATTGGTGCTATTGAAAAGATAATTTTATGCTTTTAGTATTTAAATATGTTTTTTGGCATAGGCTCTAGTGTTGGCTTTGAAGTCTTCCATCATCCTTGGTTTTTCGACGTAGAATAGCGACTGTATGTTACATATCCTCACAGAAAATAATCCAAAAGTGTTAAATTACACGATATTGGAGGCCAATGGACAGGTCCTTTAGGCGAGATTATACGATCATAGAATGTTTCATTCAAAAAATTGATTGCTGCGCTCGCTGTGTGGCATGTTGCGTCGCCTTTTATAAACCCCCCTTCTTACATTAATGCCATTCAGTTAGGGAACGAAAATGTCTGCAGTCAGCCCAAAAAGCACACAAACAGTGTGCAATAATGGCTTGCGGATTTTCTTTACTCCAAATGCCGCAATTTTGCTCGTTGACATATCCATGAAACCAAAAATAACCCTAAACACTGAAAAAAAATTTCATTTATCTCCATTTGGGGATAAAGAACAATCTCGTTTTCGGCACATTCATCGGTACTTACCACAAGGTAAGTTTGTGTTGGATCATGTAAGCTATTAAGGTCTTTCAGCAAAATCTTCTAAAAAAATACATGGACATAGATCCAATTGCTGTGCACGATGGCGAATTACCTAATTTGGGTGCTCCTCAATACTACCCTTCACAGAAGCAACAGCTTTTTCGAATCGTACTGAATGAAATTTCTGCGTTTTGTTTCTTTTCTATGAAATAACGGAATTGAAAGAAGAAAAACATTTCCTGCTTTTAAAGGGAAAATGAAAACGTCATCTACTGAGCGAGCAACTTATACACTCAAGTTTACCCACAAATCCCAAATTTCTTAGATAAATCGGTATCAGTGAGTAATGCAAATGTCTTCATTAAACTCATCAAAGTGATGCGGATTTGATAGCAACTTAGCATTTGCATTTCACATCTTTTATCTCAAAAAACGTCTATCAAGGGAACAGAACAAAAAACTTCTAAGGGGTAAAATCCAAACAGATTTACACGAATCCAGTGAACAACTTAAGACTCCCCCAACCCAACACGCTGGCTTAGCTACATCATAGTAAAATTATGCGAAATGATTCCTTCTCTGTGGGACCAAGAACTGAGGAAGCTGTCTTCAAAGGTTTTTCTTGTTTTTTCTTCATATTATTACTACAATTCCCATTGCATTGTGCACTTTTCAAAACCCCATATATACTTTCCTAAAGGAAACTGCTAAGCTCACTATATGTACACACGACTATGTATTTATAAAGAGCTATGTATGTAAATAGAAAACGTATTATGTGTACTTATTCAGAGGAACAAAAAAAAAATGAGAACAGAAGAAAGAACAAAAGAGCAAAAAAAGAACCATACGTCTGTACATATACGACGTATCTCGAGGAATTGACGTGCGATCATTAATCACATTGCAGAATGCAGACTTTTCACTATGCCGCGCTGCTGTGCGGCGTAGTAGTTCTTCAATTCACTTTGCCAACGAGCGTACATATATCCTTTTAGTGACATACAAACACATAGCCATGCACACTCGTACGAATGGTCTATATCAAATCTAAACCACTGACTACGAATATATGAGGGGGTAACAGTGCAAATGTAAAGAAACGAAAGACTCGCGCGAATCAAGCAAGTTGATAAGAGCTCTTACTTTTTCATTTCTATTGGAGTAATGGAAAATGTGCTGCATAGCTGCACTTATTTTGTAATCTAGCAAAAATTGCTAAAATTTTATCATTTCCACGCACGAGTCTTAATGAGACTGTCCAGAATAGAATATTAAGTGTAAATCTATAAAAAAAAAGCTGCAATCAGCCCAAATTAGACTCTGGTCGCCTTTAGAAAATATGGTAAAGTTTCTAACTGCTCTAAACTTGGTGATTGTCAGCACGACCTTCTCAATTCAAGTTATTTTCCCAATAACAGCAATGATGTCAGCCTGAAGATCAAGCGGAGGATAACTTTTGCACATTAAAATTCAGCTTCTCCGCTGACTGGGACTTGAGACACGGATAAAGGAAGAGTTTGCAGCACGACAGGAGCACCCACAGCTCCGTTGAAAAAATCTGATGATGCAGGAACTATCAGGGATATTTCCAAATATCGCTAACATAAAGAAAACAAAAAGGTTTTCTGACATTCAGTTGTAGTGCTGTGGTTTAAATTGTGGCCGTGGTTCGAGTGATGCTGTACTGGCTTGCATCGGAGCCGAAAGACATGATTTTTTCGGGTAACTAAAAAAAAAAAATATATGTGATGAGTAGTTGCTTAAAATACAACAGCTAGTAAGTTATTTAAGTATAAATGTTGGAAGCCACCCATGGAATGAAAGAAGTACTAAGCCGGAACATATTTCTTTCTCTTTGTATATCATTGTTCCAAAAAACTTAACAAATGCTTAGGCATTTTAAGAGTATTCATACCCTCTATAGCGCAAATCATTCAGTAGCAATTAGAGTAGGAAACTTCAAAGTTCTTCCGCTGCTCATGCATCATCCACAAATACTAGAGAAGAAGACCATACGCATAAAAAAGGGACCGAATAATAACTGAAAAACGAAAAAAAAAACATATAAATAACAGCCGAACCTTTTCGAGAAAGCATGCAATTGACATCTACCCATTGTGGGTAGATGTTTAATGGAAATCATACTGAGAAAGATATTGACTTTGGTGGCATTACAGTCTGGGGTGAACTTGGCCCTCGACTAATATGCCTCTCCAGCTAACATGCCAGCTGCCTCCAGTGCCAATTTCGTTGAGATCTCCTCCAACGTTCCTGTATCCTCTTAGATGCGGTCTTCTTCTGCTGCGCTGTCGCTCTGGGTTAGACTCGAAGACTACTTGGACCGGAGCTGTGGAGTTCATTCACTCAACGTAGCCTAGCCATTTCAGACATTGATTATACTATTGCTCGCTAATACAAATTGGACCGAATATCACACCTAGTATCTTTCTGCCAAAATGGCCGACAGTGCATCTTCATCCATTTTCGATAAAGTATTAGGCCAGTTTGGTCCTGTAATTCAATTTTGTCATTCAATTGATGTCATTGCTACTTATACCTCGGAGTTAAGATAAACGTAGTCCTAAGCTACCTTCAAGCTATAATTGCCTGTGATAATATTCTGATCAAGGCGTCAGTGAGCTGCATCAATTCTTCTGCCTATATTCTTCATAATACCAGAGTTTTCTTTATGGTAGTGCTTTGAAACTAATACGTCAAAAAGAGCTTCTCTGATGGCTCATTGACAAGATCCCCATAGGTGTTCTTGGGTTTGTGTATGGAGGCTAAAATTTTGTGAGAGCTTTTTGGGAAACGTGATCGGCAAAGATTCTAGAGGTATGTTGTGACTGCAGTTTCTCAATGTCGAAACTGTGATATTGGACTTCATATCCTGGCTGCAATAAGATAATGATCTGAGTCGATCCTGGCTCCTCGAATAGTTCTGACATCCCAAATGTTGTGTGAATGTCTCTGGCTTCGATCACAATGTGATTATTCTGGATGACGATTTTATGAATGTTAAAATATGGAAACCATGTGCTGGTATCATAGCTAGGGGCTCTGACCATATGTTCGGTCTAGCCATAAAATTCGTGTTTTTTGCTTTCATCCTTATCCTCTGCATCCACATTAATCAGGCTGTTATTTCCGGATTGTTATGCGACGTTCACTTACATTGCTTAAGTTTATGTTATCTCCAGTTATTTTTATATTTCTTTATTGCAGCAATAAACGTAGTAGATGTCGTAGTTTTTTATCCTCTTTTGCCAGCTAATCATATCACCCTTTTGGAATTGCAGTATATGTGCTTTACAACAGTCAAGTGCCCCCAAGGACGAGTTTGGAATGTTAAGGGTCTTAATACGTTTGCTGGGATCATAAACATTATATCCGTCCGTATAAGAGGTTGTTGGTTTTCCATGAACTTTCATTTTGTCACGGTGTGGAAGCTACCCCCACTTGCAACTCCCAATCTGGATGGTCAAGTCCTTAATAAAATCCCTAGAAAAAGTGTCTAAACGGTCCAGTGCTAGTAGCCCCGTTGACTATACGAGTATAATAAACGCCATTGCCCTATTCGCAAATTTTACGCCGCGTATGTACAAGAAGTACAGGGATGATCTGGTATGAATATCGCAGGCACTTCTGTAGCACTATAGGTGTAGGAGTGAAGTTGTATTGAAAGTGTTTATCGCCTTTAGTCTAAGCCAGCCCTGGACGGCAAACTTGCGAGTAGGGCTTCTAAATGCCATTGAGAAGAAGAATCTAGCACCCTCGGTTTTTGGAAAGAGTTTGAAGAGTTGCAAGGGTAGTGGAAAAACAAAGCTAGGAATTTAAACAATATGATATTGTATATGTATGGAAATATTACGGATGTCAGCAGGTATATCAAAATATGACTCAATTAGTAGTATGCTTATTCGCTCAAAAAGTGGAACGGATCTGGCCCTAGATAAGGAATTAGCTGCTGTCATAAATTTGCATATTTACCCTTGTAATCAGCAGTTTTATATTAATCCTACCACTTTGGTTTTATTTTGATCAGGCTCCGTAATCTGTTTTCGAAGGAATTGTTTTTTATCCGCTCATTTATGGAGAGATGAAAATAAGCTTATACTCTTTTAGGTCTTTGGCTTTAATTTTATTTCAGACGAAGTTAAACCAAACCATTGGTGTGAGAACCTTATAACTTGATAGCTATGTAACCAGGGCCATGCTCAGGAACTGTTACTGCATTCAGTCATTAAACAAGTTTAATAGTATACTTAAGCGTTGCAGTTCTTAATGCAGTATCTTTCAGTTCAAGTTCCTCAAAAATAAAGTAAATTTCAACACTAATCTTCACACATCATATTCGGTAATTAAATTTAACTACGCATAATTAGCGTTATGTTTTAACTATTGAATAATATTTTTATTTAAGTATACATATTTTTTTTCAGAATTGGCTTTGAAAAACTTAAGAAATTTATAATAGATAGACTCGGCAATGAGAAAAGAACAAAAGTTATTTGATTTCTTAAGGCCAGATTTTTCTGAACAATCCAGAATTGTGGTTCAAACACGTATTTTCTTATACTAAATATATATGTATCTTAATTAAAATGTGCTTCTCAGAGCCCCCGAATTCTTATTCATCAATCATCACTTCTTCGCTTCAGTAGAGTGTAATCGAAAGTATATAGAATAAATGTACTTTTTAGTATCAGCTATAGTGCGGGAGGAAAGAATACTCGTAAACCAATTCCTGACAGGGATAAAAGGAGGACAATGCTACGACGAAATTTGCCGCCTTAGCCATCGCTTTTGGCAAACAACGACTGTAAGAATGTGCTTTGTTAGTATTACATCGTAGTCGTATTCTCGCACACCCGTTTCATATGAGGACAGGATACGTTAGGCCATATACCCGTCTCCCCCTTTGTAGAACTGTCTTCATACATGAATTTCTGTAGCACTTCTCCTTCCATTTCCCAAACCCCTGTACGAGTATATTTTCCTTATTTTTCCCTCATTTCTTTGGGATTTTTTCCCTTGTTAGTCGTACTTTGCCTTGTTTCCCACTGATGGCTGCTGCGCCCTTCATGTTGCTGATATTTTTGTGCGTGAATTTCTTTCATTCGCCTTATTATTTGTCATTTTTTCATCCATCCACACCATGAGTGGGATAATTTTTCTCCGAGGATTTGGATTTGAAGTGACGTTTCCATGAAGGAAAACCCTGTCGTCGGTGAGTGAGGGTTTTTAAGGTACATATATGTAGTTTGCTTCCCTCCATCCACTTGAAAGGAAATCATTTCTTTTTTTCATTTTTTTCGTTTTTGTTCTGGAGGTAATATGTGGAAACAACCCCTGGTTTTGATGGAACATGTGCACATACTCGTATCGAGATAGAGTGGCCATTTCGCTTGCACTCATAATGCGGAACCATTAAAACTGATTTAATTTCGGGGTTGAATGTAAAAATGGCGAAAATCTCATTTCAAATGTGGTGGTTGCTATTTAATTCTTACAAGATACTATAATTTAGGCACAGGTGGATATGTTATATACTCTCTACACCTTCTTGAGTCGAATGAATCATTTATAGATGTGCTGATTTTCTCAGTGAGTAGATTCCATCCGCAATCGAGAGGCTTTGGGATGATGGCACACATAAGCTCAGGTATCGAATGGAAACTTCACATTATAATAGCAACAGCCTACTACAACTAATTTCTGACAATTATTGGTATCCTTAGACAAAACAAAAATGCCTGTGACAAATTCAAAATATTTTATTTAATTTCAATTAAAAAGATTGTAACACGTCAGTAGAAACGCATACAATGTGGAAAATTGACAGACACTGAACCGGGTAAGAGTTGAAGTCTATAGTTCTAGGACTATCCAGGGATTGGAATATGTATCTTCATGCTGAAAATAACATCAGACTACATTTCCAATTCAGAAAAGATGCCGTCTTCTAGACGGAAACTTGTGTAATCTTAGAGGTCATACGCTCTACTTTAAACATTTTGGCTATTTCCAAAGTCTCTCTGAAATTGGTTGACTGGCTAAATTATTTGAGGAGCGCCTATATCCCGTATAAAAATCATGGGAAATGAAATCCCTGATAAACTAGCCAGATAAGGTTCAGAGGAAAAATTTTCAGAATTCGAACCGGCCTTGAAATTGTCTGCTACAATAATTATAAATTCTGTTGAATATTGGGAACTCTATATATTGCAAAAAGACGCGCATGGACAAGAATGGCACAGTATTATGTTTGCTCTGCTATTCTTCTGTCTATTCTTGTATCAGTTGGCATGAATGCGCCTGATATAGTTAATATCGAACATCTAAGCTCTTCATCGCTAATATTTGCTCTGAACAAAGGATTGCATCTGCCAATGCGGTGAACTGGTCCTACCATTCTGCTTCCAATAACAAAACCAGGAAGATTCATTATGCAGAGCACTCACACATAGCCAGTAGGTTGTTTTCCTTATATTTTACTATCACTGAAATGTCGCAGCACTGCCAGCTTGATTCAATATAAGCTATGTACTCAAAGGAGATATGATTTGCGGTATTTATATCAACCTTATGAGAAAAACAGGAGAATGTGTCACTGCAACAGTGAAGGATTTAGAAGACTAGTAAGCAGTTTTGTCCTGAGTGTAGAGAAATCAGCTGCACCAGCTAGATGGAGCAGGAATAATAAAAACGGAACCTCCGAGGTGAAATGCTTTACGCAAGAAAACTTTAAATATTTAAGCAGTTTGTGTCAATAATCCACCTCTATAAGCCACATCTTTTGATTTTATTAGACCACCCAACCCCACCACACTGTGATCCCGGGACAACTCGACAATCAATTCTAGGTGTGATTCACATCGTTATTTCTCTTGGAAGAAAGTATTCTTTGCCTTTTACTATTTGGTACTATTCGACTGTCATTTAGGTGCAACACGGAAATTCCATCTCGTGGACTGAAACGGAACAGATTGCCATCATTTTGATTCCGTTCACGTTGCTCTATTCGTTGTAGAGCGTTATTTTGACGAATTCATGACTTACAATAGTTTGGCATAAATGTGGCTGGATTTCAGGTATATTTCAGTGGACTTTAAAAGCCTCATAAAGGAATTAAATGCCACAATTGAGGCGGGCAATTTTAGTTGCCCAAATGGTATGCAATTATGCAATAATGTTATATGACAAAGCATCATCCGATTGGAGCTACATATCTGCGAGGTACAAAAAATTCGGCTATTAACATATATTCTGTTTATGAATATGCATTCCCGGCAGCGTCTTTGAAAAACAATGATGCCTCCAGCTCAAAATCAATACCAAAAAGAGATACATTTACGATGCATTTTTTTCCCTAGGAACAATGACAAAGTTCCTAAATGCAAAAGTTTTTCATATTTATGATGCTATTAACAAAACATTTGCCTTATGGTTAAAGACGATTTAGTTGCAAAACTCACCGTTTACTTGTTGCTGTTCAATAAACTAAGTGATGAACTCTTATCGCTGTGTGCGGTCTGTTAGCTTGGGTTGCGGAGATCGTTAGATTTTGTATCTGTCATCAGTTGTGGTGATGGATGGATGAAGCCCTCACACACATTGTTGCTTCCTTTGATGGCTTCAAGTTGCTCAACATCAATGGGATATTTCCAGTAATGCTACAAAAAGGTGTAGACCAGGTGCTGGTAACACTGAAGAGAATCTTCACTCCCCAGCTAGCACTAGTATATAACCACACAGACCTATCAGTCTGACTTCCTCCATGTTGGAGATCATAGAGAGAAAAGTTAAGTTTCATGTGCGCAAATTGTTTTGCGAATGAATTCTCTGTCCAAGATGGAACTTGACAACAAACGCGGATGCCTGCGCTTCAAAATCTGGTGGGTAGAATTGAAGGCGCATTCGGCGGCGTCCACCTTAGACACGGCATAGACGAACAACTTGTTTTGTGGGTAAGAGCAATGCTAGTGAAGAAGACCCTGATTGCCACCCAACTGCCACATACCCAGTTTATATGACAGCTCAATGTGCATTTAGTCAATCCGTATTGGCTCAAGTACCCGTAGAAATGGTGGTGTTTGTATGAAATTATCCAAAACCAAATCCAAAATGAGCGAGAGAAAATTGAGAGTTTAACAAACAGCAGATTGAACTGACACTTGACTCTGACACTGATACATTATTTCTTTGTCTTTCCAAATATTTCGTTTGCAACCCCACATTTTAAATATAAAAGTAATTACCTGCCCGATGATGAAAGAATGATGAGAGCGCGAGAGAGTAAAATGTTTCAATGCGATTTGAAAGAGTTTATATGATATTTAAAAGCGGTTACAAATTTTCAATGCGTTTTATAAACAGGAATGAACGAATGCGTGTTGAATATTTCAATGAGGTTTGAAGTGGTGTTTACTCGTATATGAGCGTATTGAACCAATGCGCATTGCGTCAATGCACATTAAGCTGTCATATAAACTAGGTAACAGTTATGTAATGGTGGGGTAAAAAAAGGTTGGCGTCAGCATCCGTTCCTCCATCGAATTTAGCTTCGATTAAATACTCATGTTTGGTTGTCACCTTGAATAACAAATTTGTTTGGATTGATAATACTAATTATATCCTATGCGTCAGTAGTCTGGCAGAATTAGCTTCCAGGAAATATGTCACTTACCAGACTCCGATGCGTGGCTGTATGGGGATTTTACCTTCACAACTGGCTCTGCACAAGACGCACTGATTATTATCCCTGTACTCGGTATTCATAGCATGGTGACCTTTCGCGCTGACTCCCTTTTTGACTCCTATCTTATAGAAATACCATCTGATGCAATGAGAACAGAAATTCTGGAGGCCGAAAATGTTAAACTTCACTCGTTATTAAGAAAATTTGCATTGCTCTTCCATGGAGATATACGCAATCTTGATGGCAATGAACGAATTTGTGAAGAATCTGGAGGGCTGAAGCCTTGTCAAATCCCCTCACAACGTCTAAGCTAAGTCCCGATTGCAAAACTTCACTGAACTCAGTCGGAAGGTGGAATTAAGGCAGTTTTTTTTTGGGTTGTAGGTTACAATGGGATCACAAGAAATCAAATCGATGATTGACTTTCTAGGCAAGGCTCAAATTAGAGTTTTTAAGAACACCGGACGGCATTAGGACTGCTAGCGTCCTCGGTTAGGGCATCCATTCATAGTTGGGTTTAATATAAGTGTCATGTTAAAGCATAAGGGACATACAGTCATAGAGTTGACAGTCTCTTTTTAAAGGCAAAACAACCATTTTTCTCTGGCATGTTAAGACATAGATATTGATTTAGTCAGATCTCAGGATTTCTAATAAGATTTCGACAACTAAGTGATTGTCCGTATTGTGCCACGATCGAAAACTTTCGTCTAAACTTTACGGTATATGTAGAGGACCAAAGTAAAGGCGTCCTAAAAACTATAGTTTCGTAATGTGTTTTAATCTTATCGAAGTCATCGAGCATGTTTATGCATTCGACCTATGGACCTAATCTGTACGCGATCAAGTAATCTGCGCACGTTATGGCATTGTGAAGTGAGCCCACAAGATCGTTTCTGTAGATATTGAGTAGGGTCGGCGAACTAACCGCACATTGTTGGAGATTGTTTTTAATGTCAAATGATCCAGTCATATTGAAATTATTCGCAATGAACTGTCTGAGATGAGTATATTTAAAATAATTTACAGAAATGATTTATTATGCTAACACCTAATCTGTTCAGCTTGAGGAAGTAGAGAAGTCTATCTAACCATACGTTGTCAAAAGCCTTCTCCAAGTCGAACAAGCGGGCACCCATGCATTGTTTCTTGCTTTTGTTTCATTTGATATCCCATTGACGCGCCTTAAACCGAATTGATTATTCAGAACTATATTTGTGTCCTCCATCCATTTACGCAGGCTTTGTAAATTGAATGCACCGCCTCTGTCTTTCTTGGGCGATGATAATTCGACATATGTCTGAAAGAGTTCCATAGAAAAATTTCATTGTTCCATAATATCTCGTGAGAAAGCTAGATCCACTATTTTTCACACTGGCACGTGCCGAGTACTGGTTGTAGAAAGCCCTGAGACATTCACACAGTAAAATGCCCAGAATCATATATGCAACGTCCAACATTAAGGTACTTTCGGAGACAGCTAATAGTCCATTCATCGACCAGGATTCCATCCATCCACATCTTATTTGCGTTTTATTGCTTACAATGTACTTAACATTGTTTTAAACTGTTTGTGGAAGATACTAAATCAATTTTGTTTTTATGAGTTTCAGTTCACCGTTTGCGAGGCAACGCAGAATTACTAAAATTTCCACTAAACATTTAAGAAACCGCGTTTTGGTAAAAATTATGACAAATTTTCCAACAAACTAGAAATTTCACTGCACACTTTTTTTCTCCAAATCGCACTAATTACATCCTTCTTTCAGAGATTTCCTCAATTAGTACACTTAATGCTAACATTTCATCTAATTGTTACTTTCAACACAGAAAAATGAATTTAATTACAGTGGCGAATAGAAAAATCTCAACAAAATGAACTCCTCCAGCAATTAGTAGAACGTTTAAGTATTACTTACTACGTATCTGCAACCTCATACTGTAATCACTGACCATTTTACATACACAATTTTTCATTTTAATTACATGACACATCCGAACTATTAAATGCCTCGAATGACATCAATCAATTAATAAGCCAAATCCATCTTCATCTTTATGAAGTTAGAAGGATTGATTTTTTTCTTCATTGAGCCACTCATGGTCTGATGTTTTTCTACAAAACAAAAAAACACATTAGTTTGAGGTAGAAGCATCTACCCGGAGGTGTCCATCTAATCAATTTTTCACCACACAAACCAGCAGAGTGTTCCAATAAATCACTGCAGATACTTTTGTAGTAGATAGGAACACAGTGTATGACTAAAACATAAATCGATATGCACTTAAGCGTTTTTTAATACAAAATATTCACACTGCCAGAGCCCTTAATGATAACAAATTGACCATCCAGAGCAGTTAAAAAATGACTTGGCATTAATTATCAATGTCGAAGGTGAAAGGTTACCCAACACAAACGGACAGTCGACGAAACGAAAAATGTGATTTCGAAATGATTGCAGCTTCACTTCAGGTGATGGACTCTATCATAGAAATATTGACAGATATTTTGTTACAAGGGACAAAAAAAAGAAAAAAAACTCCTGGATTGACAGGTATATACAAATAAAATTTTACTCCATCCAAAAGGGCCAAAGAAGAACGAAATCTCCTTGAAAAATTGGAACAGGAACGTCAACCATGTTTTATTTGAACCATAAGCCGTCGTGGTACTTACGGATACCACCAACGTAAGCACCACCTACCCATTTAAATGAACAACCAGCCCATGGTAAGCACCAGCATCACCACCATGCTTGTCGTCGCTCTGACCTGTGCTATTAAATTGAAAATCGATTTTTCAGAAAAGAAATTCACAAAAAAAAAATAAAAATAAAAATTAAAGATATTCTTACACGATAAGCTCGATGAATTTTGAAGGCAATGCGAGCTAAGCTCTTGCTTCTGAGGATTGTCCACCGTGTAGGTGGTAAAAATGATAAATTCTAGGGCCCTGAGAGTTGGCATCTCGTCGCGGCTGTTACAATACCTACTGATACCTACACACAGAAGATTTCGACAGGGTAATAATAAATAAAATAAGATCGCTGAAATGTTAAGGAAAGAGAAACACAAGAAAATTAAGCAAATTGCGCACACAGTGTGTACAACAGAATGATTCGCCACCGATGATTGATTAAAAATTAATTAACTTGAAGTTTTTGAAACATTAACGCAACAACAATGGTAGCAGTAATCTGTCTAAAGTATTTTGCTTTTGTTAACTCATCAGTTCTGTTAGTAAATGCTTGCACTAGGAAAATGATATTTTATGTGTATCCTCAATTCATACGAGTATAAAGGGTTTTCCAATAGGGACTTGACAATTTTGAATTTAATTTGTGAAGGCACTCTTTCACTAATCATCAAACTATCACTGTCAATTTATTCAGTAAACTCAATATTTTCATCATGGTAAAGTAAACGAACGAGCAACGTCTGCAATTATAAAAATTTTCTACCGAAATTCGGAGTCGGTGACTGCAACTTTAAGAGCTTTAACTCCAATTTTCGGTCGTAATTCTCGCCCTAGTAGACAGGCAATAACAAGTTTAGTGCAACAATTTGAGTCTACTTATTCGTTGTGTGTTGATGAAGTGTCGAAAATATCGCTGCCGTTCAGGCGTCCGTAGCAAACGATCCAAATCAGTCAATTCCACGGCGTTATCAAGAATTGGGCATCGTTTAGACCACATTATGGCATATTTTACGTAAGAATCTTGGTTTACACCCATACAAGATCAAGCTGACTCAAGAATTGAAGCCGATGGACCATTTGAAGCGACGTACGTTCTCCGATTGGGTTCTGGAGAAGATGCGCCAAGATGATGAATTTCATCGCAAAATCATCTTCAGTGACGATGCTCATTTTTGGCTCAATGGATTCGTCAATAAGCAAAATATGCTTTATTGGTCGGGTGAAAATCCACACGTGCTTCATGAATCACCACTTCATCCACAAAAAAGAACTGTTTGGTGCGGTTTGTATGCCGGCGGCGTTATTGGGCCATATTTATTCGTCGACGATAACAATCGTCACGTTACTGTGAATTGTCAGCGTTATCGCGCCAGGAACACCAATTATTTTTGGCCCGAATTGGAAGATATGGACTTGGACGATATGTGGTTTCAATAGGATGATGCCACAAGCCCCACAGCACACGCTACAATCGATTTATTGAAGAGTAAGTATGGTGAGCGTGTTATCTCAAGAAAGGGGCCAGTCGATTGGCCGCCTCGTTCGTGCGATTTAACGACGTTTGATTATTTTCTGTGGGGCTACGTTAAGTCATTGGTTTATGCCAACATGCCGATGACGTTGGAAGAGCTCAGAGCCAACATTGAACGCGAAATAGCGGCCGTTTCGACCGAAATGTGTGGTCGAGTCGTTGAAAATTGGGTCCAACGAATCGACCGCTGCAAACGTGCCCGCGCTGGCCATATGAACGAAGTCGAGTTCCATTCATAAATGTTTTGATTGTACTTCAAGTCGATAATAAAGTTTTTGGAATATCTCAAATGGTTTGCGTTTTTTTTTTAAAAAAAGTTGTCAAGTCCTTATTGGAAAACTCTATATATAGTCTTCATATTGGGTAGACACTAGACAGCACAGTAAGTCAAATATTCTACAAATATTCTATTTCTTCTACACTTTTCATTCGCATTAGAATAAACTAAGAGAAAAGCGATTTTCGTGTAAAAACAGATCGGCCTGAGAGTGAACCTTAAAGGAACATTGTCGTTTTTTCTTCATAGAAACAACTTTTGAAGAAAGCTGTTGGTGTTTGATTATTGCAACAATTATGATTTTTTCACAAATGTGTTTCAATTGTAATATCTCCGTTCCTATATTTTCAGTATAATAATAATAATAATATTGTAATAACATTAATATAGAACATACTCATACAGTACATTCTGGTAAGTGGTTCCAAGCAAATGCGACAAGAGATACGAGTATGACGATATCTGCTACGTGCCGGCAGAAATTATTTCCAATCATACATATGTATAGTATTGTACATTCCACCATAGTTTCATTTAAACAGGGTTCTGCTTACACTATGATCGGTGCACTAGAAATGGGTTTTCAGTCCTCTCAAGACAGATTTTGTTCCCTTTACGTGGAGGACGAAGCTGACTGGTTTGATCCATCTAGATTCTAGGGCTTAGAGGCATCACCAACCGAAGTTTAATATTTGAGTGTTATCGTTGATAACAAAATTGTTTGAGATAAGCAATCCTTCCCTACTCTAGTTCTATGAAGACCAAACTCTCCCTTGATGTCTTGATGTCATATCCTCACAAAGTCATCTTCACTTAAAAACGAAGCCATCTTTGGCCACGCACTTATGTTATGGACGTGACTGATTTGGATCGTTTGCTACGGACGCCTGAACGGCAGCGATATTTTCGACACTTCGAGCAACGCATTATCTCACTGACACGGCAACATCACACAAGGAATATTTAGACTCAAATTTTTGCACTAAACTTGTTATTGCTTGTCTACGACAGAGTTAATGTTAATGCTCTTAAAGTTGCAGTCACCGACTCCGAATTTCGGTAGAAAATTTTTATAATTTGCAGACGTTGCTCCTTCGTGTACTTTACCATGATGAAAATGTTGAGTTTACTGAATAAATTGACAGAGACAGTTTGATGATTAGTGAAAGAGTGCGTTCACAAATTAAATTCAAAATTGTCAAGTCCCTATTGGAAAACCCTTTATCTGTTGTTCGGTCCAGATCCAAAAACCTTTTTCTCAACCACGTTTTTTCTGAAAATCTAGACAATACTCTAATCCCAAAAGTCAAATTTTAAGCCCAACAAAATTACGGACAATCCTAGGATCATGTTACAGTAGCCGGCTTAGTCAATTAGTTGCGGAAATTACAAAGAGATATAAAGGGTTTTTTTTCCTCATAATACAATGAATGCAGTGCCATGTGTCTTGTGTCTTGAAATAAAAGAAAATGGTTAATTTACCTGTGTAGCGGTGTGGGTACCTAGAACAATTCGTAAACAATTATAAACACTCGCCTCCTAAGGCTACTTAGTGCAGGCGTATTTGCATGAACCTAACGTGCGCATTGTAAGGATTATTTTCTACAGTCACCGCCGGGCATTGTTAATTGCTTTTGTCGTTTTAAGGGTGTGGCACAAGTCGACATGCAAAAATTTTACAACTTGTAAAAATTGTATTTCGTATTCTTTGCAAATTTTATTTGGCTGTACAGAATAAAAACACATTCCGACGGTTGCTGCCGTTATTACTTACCGTCATTCTCTCAATGGGGTCTTAGCTCTGATAAATTGGTTTAGACAGAGAAGGGTTGAACGTTTTCCAAGTTTTTTCAAATATTATCTAGGATCATTGGAATTCTGATCCTTTGTTTGTACCATGGGAGGTAACGGGATGTACACAGTAGGGATAAAATGCCATCATAAAATATAAAAAGAGTTATGTTTGATTTTTGGTTAAACGTCACTGAGAAGAATATTACCATTCACGTACAAAAACAGGCACTGGAGAGGAAGGTAGGTAGGTAGGTAGGTAAGAGTGGCTGTTGGAAGTACCAAACCACTTAGGCCTATTGGCCCATTGTGAAGCCACGTGGATCTATGATCCTCTTACTAATGGAACCAGTTTGAGCTTATAATAAAGCGTAGGAGACTGTTAACGCTATATTTTCTTGATCGTTTAGGTCGTTGTAGAAGAAAAGTCCTACATGAAGCTTTCTTCTCTGGGAGAGAGCTGGACATGTACAGAGTAAGTTTAGGATTGTCTCCTCCTCTTCCTCGTCCATGCAGCTTCTACAGAAGTCGTTTGTAAAAGCGCCAAACCTTCTTGCGTGCTTGCATATGAGGCAGTGCCCAGTGATGAAACCTATTATCGCGCTGAGATGTTTCCTATTTAAAAAGATCAGACACTTAGAGCGATTCAGATCCAGCTTTGACCAGATCTTTTTGGTCGCTAGACATGTTTTCCCAGCAGTCTACCTAAAGTCTGTTCTTTTATTGCCATCCAGCTTTAATGCTGGATGTTTGCACGTAGCAATTGGTATACCTATACTACCCTTTTTCGGTAGAATAGGTAAAGTGGTTCCAATTTTGGGGAACAGTTTCCTGGAATGTCTCTGTGGCTCGGCACCCAACAAAGGTGAATGTTGAACTGCTCAGCCATCTCCATGAGAGATGGACCGAGTCCAGGGATTTGATGGCGGCCTGATTATCCGAAAAGGTGTGGATATCCTTTGCAGATATCACGTTTTTCTTCAGCCAGGACAGGGCTTCTTTAATCGCCAAAATTTCCGCCTGGAACACGCCACAGTAATTTGGAAGACGGAAAGAGAGGCTAAGATTTAGCTTATCTGAGAAAACACCGCTACCAACTCCGCTATCGGTTTTAGATCCATCTGCGTAGATATGGATCGACTTATCCTCCATGAAAGCATCTTCCTCCCAGAATGATCTAGAGGTGAAGCTTACATGGAAGTTTTTGTCAAACCAAAGCTCAGGTATGGTGTAATCGGTGTTCTCTGTGAGGATTCCTAATATGTTAAGAATGTTGGTGTGGCCAAATGAATTATTTGCCCACTGTTTAGTCGCTTTAAGGCGAATAGCTGCAGTCGCAGCTACTTGCCTGTTGCAGATATCTAGGGGTGTCAAATGAAACAGAGTATCTAATGCCGTAGAGGAGGTAGACCGCAAGGCTGCGCTTATTCATAGACAAGCTGTTCTATGGACTCTGCTAAGTTGAATGCAATTGACTGCATATTCTAAGGCCGTCCACCAGACGTCCACCCCGTATGTAAGTATCGGTCTTATGACCGAGATGTATAGCCAGTGGGTTAATCGAGATTGAAGCATTTATTCCCAATGGCTTTTTTGCAAGAGAATAAAGGTATTGTAGCTTTACTGACTCTTTCTTAAATATTAGGTTTCAAGTTTAGTTTCCTACCAAAAATGAGACCCAGATGTTTTGCTGTATTGGAAAATACTAAACTGGTACCGTTTATTGAAGGAGGGTCTATAGTTGGAATTTTGTGTTTCCTGGAAAAGACGACAAGATCAGTTTTATGGGGGTTTATTCCCAATCCACAACGATCTTCCCAGTGGGTTAATCTATTGAGATTTACTTGAATGAGTTTTTTTTTTGGTATTGAGATGCTTACCTGAGACGGCTATAGCAACGTCATCCCCATAGGTAACGTTGCTAACACTATGTACCACCAGTTAGAATTGCAGAAGACCTACCCGCTATTTTGAAACGAGATAATATTTTAGAGGAAGTATGTAGTTTCCTAATGATGCAACTACAATATATTATGATAATTTGATGCTACTTGGTACACGATGAGAGTCACGATGAGTTATACTCATTTACGCCAAAATATCGCCTTTATCATCACTAATGTATGGCTCGTGAGCGGAAAACCTTCTAAAATTGAGAATCGATCTAGCAATCGATGCTAACAAAGAGCAAAGAGTCCGGAGTGGAGTAATATTTTTGGGTAGGTGAAGATTGATCGAAGAAGACGAAGAATTTTACTTAGGATTGTCTAAGCCCAAATAAAGAGTCCTGAAATGGCCGCTTTTTTTAAGAAAGGACTCTTAAAGACATGTGGTAGTATTCTAAAACTCGTATTTGAGTATATGGCTCATCGAAAGCTAGATTCAAATTTAAAGCAGTATTCGATTAATAAATTTTGAGAAAACCTTAACAAAAATGAATTAATGGGTTTTAATTTCTTTCATTTTGATACCAAAATGAGTAGTCTAAAATAAACCAGGATGTCAAATATCATATCCAGTCAACCCTATGGACAGCTGTCCTCATTTTGGCATTCCAAACTGGTTTAAGAAGACAACTATGTGTACCACTCACGGTGGCACGGTGGTTTGTCTGTGAGGTGAAAAATAATTCTTGGACTGGAGCGTTGATGTTGTTATCTGAGATTTTGAATGCGAATTTGTATTTCAAATATTTGCATTCAAAACTCCGTCAATGCCACATTGCCAAAATATCTCACGCGGAACTTTTATTTGAAGCAAAGTCCACCGTTTGCGCTATACACTATGTCCGGGAAAGTGAAGATATTACTCAACGGTTTCCTAAAAATTTACTTATTGCCTTTTTACCTTATACTTCTACAGCATGGGACTGAAAGCTTGAAATTCTCAGTATTGTCATAATCGGAGATAGCCTTGGAGTCGAAACAGACAAACTTCTGTATTTTTACGACAACGAAGCTCGTCTTGCACATATAAAATATGTGTTTATTTTAAGAGCTGTAAAATTTGAAATTTTAATAAAACACGCACACATTCAGCAAATAAGTCAAGGTCTTATTTATTAGATAGATAATTTTATGTCATTAATAATGATGAACAATGAATTGGCATATGACCAGCAGGAGAGCTCTCAAGTACTACATCCTAGGGTTACAATTTTCGACTACTTTTCGACCACTTTTCGAAAATTTGAAGCGGCGCTTTTCTTCATATCAGAAATTTAAAACTAATATAATGTTAAATTAAAGCCAAAAGCTTTTATTTACATGCTATATTTATTATTATTATTATTATGAAATGCAAAAATATAATTGAAGTAGAAAATAAATCAATTATATAATTAAGAAATGTGAGAAGCCATTTTTTAACATTACTCAAAAATACTGATTTCACATTCTCGCATCTTTGATTTTCAAGCAGTATATTAAACAAAGTAGGCGCGAAAAATGTGTTTTGTGGACTGCTGGCATATTTACATATTTGATATTTACATTTCTGATATTGACTCGTAAATTGAAATGTTCTTTCCAATTGAACTTATTATCTACTATAATTTCTACATAAATACTTAAAACTGTCGACATGTTCAATTTGGAGGCAGGCGTCACTTTATCATCTTACTTTACTGCTGAAGGTAATAGGATCACGGCAGTATAAACGGAATCTTAAGCAACTCGGTGAATGGTGATACAAATGGAGGTAGTCGCATATTGAACTATTGATATGGAAGAGCATAAATTTATTTGTATTCCTGATTACCATTACATGCTGATTGGACCATATACCGATTATATCTAAATCTTTATTAACATACATAAAGATATTAAGATAGCTCTTGTTATAATAGGAAAAAGCAGTATCGTCGGCAAAAGCTGTGATTTTGCCAAATAGCGAATTTACGTATATTAAAAGCAGGATGGGACCCTTAGGAACACCTATGTTGATCAAATTTTGTGAACTGAAAAAGTTTTTGATTTTTACTATTTGCTTACAATTTGTTAAATATGAAGCAAACCTGTCATAAATAAAATCTCTGAAACCTGCATTATAAAGTTTGTTTAATAACAGATAATGGTTCAACATATCGAAAACTTTAGTAATGTCTATGAAAAGAGTAGCGAGAATTTCGGATATATCCAAACTATTATAAATTTCACCAGTTAGCTTTAACAAAAAGACAAAATTCTAGGCTTCATATCTATATCAAAGACTTTTGAAAAAAGTGACAGAAAAGAAATATGACAACAGTTATTTAGTAGCGTAGCATCATTTAGATGTTTTAAGTTTTTTGTATTTCAAGTGCCGTAAACTGTTCGTAGAAACAATTTTCAGATTGGAAATTCATTTGTTTTAAAGTTAAATCATGTTGCTTATCATCTTTAAAATAGTGCTGAGATGAACTCAAATTCGAGAAAAAAAAATTGTTAATTAAGTTAACAACTTCTAGGGCTTCAGTTACAGGAGTGCTATTATTGTTTATAAAAATGTCGGTATTTGTTTTAGTTCTGTTTAAAATTTCGTCAATAGCCCTCCATTCCCTTTTTGCCGTACCAAAATTTGCAGCTAACTTATTTTTGAAATAGGCATCTTTATAGAATGGTATTTTAGTTGTAAGTTCTGAACACAATCTTCCTAATCTAGCATTTTTAGGGTATTTTTTAAACAGGTTGTTTTGTGGTTCATTTATAATTTTTCTTAGCAAAGAAATGGTCATCCATTGCTTAAGACACTTTAATTTGTTATTTTTATTATAATTTTTCTGCCTTTAATTGGACATACATAAGAAATTATAATTTCTATAAAAATAGATCAAAAGCGGTAGATGGATTTTGTGTATCATAAACTCAAAATTTAAATTCGATTTAAGAGCAACAAAATCAATCTTATAAGATTTCGTTTTGAAATATTGTTTTCTTCTGGCTACCCAGCAACCATGGTGAATACTTGGTAAGCTTTGGTCTGTTATTTCTAAATCATAATCCATAGTTTTATACCCAAAACTATTGTTTTTGAGAGTCATTCATAAGGACATGGTCTAAGAAAGAGTCTAAGCGACGCATGATATTGACTTCCTACGCTGAAATCATTCTCAGCTTGTCCGCATATTCCAAATACCCCCACAGAAAATAGTCTAGCGACGTCAAATGAATCTTGAATCTTGAAGATTAGGCCACAGGTCTATTATCATCGAACTCTTCGTTTAATAACTCGATGGTTTCGCCAGCATTATGGCACCATTCTGTTTAAAGCTGCAAATCATGCTCACGCGCTTTAGGAAGCAAAAAATCGTTGATTATGGCTCTGTACCATTGACGGTAACATTTCGATTTTTTTAACATTTATTATTGAAGAAGTACGGCCATAAACTGCACCAAACCGTGGATTTACCTTAAGATTTTACTACAAGAATTTTCTGGTATCGGTAAGCATCCAATTAAATAGGCGTAGCCGCCCATAGAGTGTGCTCAATTTTCTGAAGTTTTATTTTGAAAAAGTTACAAGACAGTGAGCGAACTATTAAAACCCTCTTTGCCCTTTATGGAGCAGAAAGTATTGTCCGTCATCATTCTGAAAAATCGAAACAGTTTGATAGGGATTTGAAAACTATGCCTGGCCTTGTGTAAATTATCTCTATAGATGCTGTTACATGCGCCCTTATAATCAACAAAAGCTGGGCTAGTATATCAAACTGGGTTGGGCGTGCCCGGCTTATAAACCCGCTAATTTGAGTCAGTCAGATCACTGAGAAATGGTTTCAAGCGTTCACATAATACAGCAGAAAAGACCCTGTACCCGTGTTAAGGAAACTTAGAAGGTCCCCCTTTTGTGGATCTGGCGATTGATCTGGGGATACTTTCCCCAAACAAATCTTCTAAATGAGTTGGTGTATGCTCTCTATCAAGTCATCTCCTTTTGTTTTAAATAGCTTATCTACTAAGTCGTCCGGTCTGGTTGCTTTGTTATTCTTAAGTTTAAATATCCAAATCACTACTTCATTTTTGCGGGTGAACGGAAACTTTGTTTTCATCGTCCTGCCTGACAGTGATTCTAAAGTAGCATAACTTAATTTTCACAACGTAAACGTAACTTGGCTGCAAAAGATACTGCGTTGGTTGCTTAGAATGTTTGGATATCTATACGATTGTAGGAGTGCCTATGTGAATAGTAACAAGATCGATTTGGTTGACTGTTTTACGATCAGTTGACCATGTTCGTTTGTGAATTTTGAGGTGAGGAAGCCGAGTATAAACTATAATGATATTTTACCCCGGAACAAAGTATGTACATTTTCAGATGTGGTGTAGTGTAGGGTATTGCTTTCTGATTGTTCTAACGGTGTTTCCATACCATTTTGTCATTAAAAACATCCAAAAAGAGTTTAACGAGCTTATGGAAGAATTCCTTGGTAGTATCTTCTAATGGTCGATGTTGGCGGATTATAACAATGCGGTCGCTCACGTGCCGAAAGCTTAAACTCTCTGTCATTGATGTTGCTCATATAAGGAATCTGTTATACTGACTATTGTTTTGTTTCGCGGAATTTATCCATCGTACGTCCTTCTTCTGAGCTACAGATATTTTAGAAGAACGATATAGTGTTGCTATTTTCTGATTGGAAAACCAAACTCAATTAAATGAGATCAGTACCCGGTGGTTACGAGCTAGGAGGAAATACTCGTAGAATAAACAACAATTGATGTGTAGTGATAATACACCAGTTGGCATCGGCAGGTAGTTCCGTGACTACCCTTATTATACCCAAGAAAACAAGAAAGGACTAACTGAAATTCTCTCCTGATACATCAATCACTAATCGCGCCTAGTGCCCATACAAAAGATGGTAGTAGTAGTAGTAGTATAATGTTTTATTTTATTTTTACAATACTTTCACTTTACAATAGTTTACCCACAAAGCAAAGTGCTTATCTGTAGGCGGTTACAAACAGTAGTATTATTCAAGTTTACAAGTGATTAATAAGGTTCAGTTAATAGATATATAGTATATAGATCTCGATATACTCGTAAAACAGAAGCTTTTAAAATAAGTGAGAGTAGGTAGTTGACTGAAGTCAAGATAGAACATAACGCCTTATTGTTTGTATTTCTATCACGACAAATGTCCAAGAGGTAATCCTACTTTCAACTGGGCTCACATTTTTTTTGCCATAGAACTGGATGTGTTGATGATTGTTGATATAATATGTGATGATATGTTGATGATTGAAGCTACTGAATAGTGCGAATTGATATAAATACATAATAGCTACGCCGAGTTTTTTCACTTGCATTGTAAGCAATTCCTTTTATACCGGGTCCAAATTAGCTTCTAAATATTTTTACTTCTACCGGTTCTTTCTAACTCGCAGAGTTTTCATCAGTTTTGTAGTTTTGGGTAAGGGTAGAATTAACTTTTTAAACCTTCATCTCCACTTGTTATCTGATTCCTTAGATTTAGTAGACGATGCTTTAAATTGGATGAAGATTACCACCTTCCAAAAAAGTTGTTTCGCATTGCATTTGAAGCTGAAAAATCGTGCTAAACAAGAACTGTTATCAAAGGTACGTATGTGAGAATCTTATGATTCATCTTATAAAAAGGAAAACTATCCTATCACGGCGTCTAGTAATAATGATTTTCGAGTTTATTGACAGTCTCTTAAAGAAAGTTGGAGTTGCCCAGATGGAGAGCGAATATCGAAACCAAATACACCTGAGTTTCAAACCACTACAAAACAATTTTTCTTTCTCCTCCCTCTACATTTCCGCCCGCGGCAAGGGTATCTAACCGCTTAGGCGCGCATAGATTATAAAAGAAAGGAGATTCGGCCAGATTTCAGTTAAATAAATAAAAGAATCAATAATTTTTGATTACCAATAATTCCTTAAAGGTTCTCAAAGTGAACATCCATGTTCACTACAAAACAATTACCTTTGTCTCACTGTCAAACCCCTTCTTCAAGGTTCATAATCAATCTTTGCGAAAAAGCAAATCTCCAAACATGCCATTTCAAATGCTCAGACGAAATTCTGGAAAAAACTAAAAGATTGTACAAAAATGTTGTGCCTTCAACCCGAAAATTTTTGAACATAGTCATCGTTCTCTGTCAAACTAATTAGGACAAATTTAAGCACCCAAAATAAAACACTAACCTCAGGCCATTGAAAACTCAACCCATTCACCGGGCAGTCATCGCGACTAACAAGAGTTCTTAATTAAAAATCGATTTTTGATGATTGATCGAGGCGCAACTCTGGCACCTGTTGGCTTCTGGATTCATGTTCAACATCAAAACTCACCACTGAACCCACAGAATGCAAATTCGTATTCGTCATCTTTTAGTTCCCAGAAAACCCCTTCAACAAAAAATAAAGACAACTAAACAAACAAACTCCACTGTCCAGTGTCTGGTAACAGCACCACCACCGACACCGCCACCGCCACTGCCGAAATGTGTCATTTTGTGCACAGTGACAGTGGTGTGACCGTCTTCAGGTCGCAGGAGCAGCAAGGTGTGGGCTTCAGCGATTTGCAATTTAACTGGCAAAATGTCTCTTCAGCCACTGCGCAGCGCATCATCAAATGCATGTGCAAACTGATAACGAGGGTTGAACGGCAACGGCAACGACATCATCAACCGATGTACGGCAGTACCTACTAGCAACATGTCAGTGCGATAACTCAGGTATGAAGAAAACTCTTTTGACACATTCGAAGATACAAGTTACAATCAATCTCCCGAGGCAGATTATGAACATGGAAACGCGCTTAGCCACCAATTTATCATGAGTCTTAAGACCGATCGTAGAGGCTGAAAATATTTTACAAAAACAGCCAGCAGCCCGGGAATTTAAATATTCAACAACTTGTTCATTTGTTAGATTTTTTTTATTTATTTATAATTATTTTTTATTACACTAAATTAGATTTTTCATTTATACAAGTTTTATGAGATAATTGTTAGGTACCTACGCACTTACAACTACTATACTTTCATCTTTTGAATTTATACATTTTTTGACAGATCCAAAATCGGTTGAGCTTTTGGTTCTTATATTGTATTTACAGTTACGGTGTCAAATTTGTACAATGGAATTCGGTTGGCTAACATATTGCCAAAATGGAAATTTTACAATAATTTATTATATATACATATGTAACAATGTATGTATGTGTATAGGTTAATGATATTTACAACCTATACAATTCGATCGGATACAAGTTGGGCTTAGGACTTAAGACTAATTCACTGTTTTTTTCCGAAATTAGAGGCAAACCATGTTAAATAAGTGCCAGAGGGAGGAGAAAATTTTTACGAAAAAAAAAAACAGTTTTTAGTAAAAAAGATACAAGATAACATTGGTTGCTACAGATATACAACAGAATTATACAAAATTAATAAATTCGATGCATCAAAATCAAAGAAAAACTTCGCGCTTTGCTCTAAAACATAACTTTTGATGTTAAGTTTTCGAATAAGAAGAAATCGCAAGAATTGTTAGATCAGCATTAGATGCCTATGCACTTTTTCAATAAAATTTTAAAAACTCTGCTCTATCATACAATTTATATTGTAGTTTATTTACCACTACGTTTGCATTCTTTGAAAAATGGCACTTACATATTGCGGCATGTATCCGCGTATGGGACCATTATCTCCTTTTATTTTTGTAGATAAAGTGAAGTTATGTACTACCACTTTGACAAATTCAGTTGAATCTTAATCCTAAGGGCTTTTTTTAAGTATTGTAGATTTCCTTCCGCAGAAAAGGATAATCTTTTCTCAAGAAACATTGTAAAAAGATTCTCTCTTTTCAGGGTTTGGCAACAACTAATAAACTAGTAGCTTTGATATAAACTGAAACAAGGAGAATTCTTTATTACTCTCGGCGATAATGATTTGATGGCATACCATACTGAAAATTTAAACATTTCTATGAGAAAGATGCTCATACTTGTAGTTACTATTTCGACTTTTATTGAAAATTCATACATTTCAGACGATCGATGTGTCTCATCTTAAATGTATTTGTCCAACCATATACGAGTAAACTTAAAAGATTTTCATTTATTCTGCAGATAAGGTCTTCAGCTCGTCCGAGGCTGTATCACCAAAAATCACTCTCTGGCAACGATCACACAAATAACTGGCTATTAGACATACTGATATATTTACATATTTACATAGTATTCATGATTTACTTTGTTGAAATTTTTGAAGAAGTCTATAAAACAAAGTAAGGTGATATTGTCTAAGTAATATTCAATTCTAATGTCATCAAGTATTTGTTTTACAATTATTTTCTCCAAAGCTTTTGACAAACAGGTCAGTGGAGGTTTTTGTTGGTACAGGTAAGACCATAGCCAACTTCCAACTATCAGGAAACGATGAACTTAAAATGAAGAAATTGAACACATGCATAAGTGAACTCAATATGTGGGGAAGTATCATTTTAATGAAGCGAATGGGTACGCTGTCTTAGCCAACTTCATCAAGTTTGATAGAACGAATGCTTTCAAACTTCAATTTCTGTTATGACTTCGAAGTCAAAACCAATTTCAAAGAAGAGCTCAGTGTTGGGGACAATAACACTGTTGTCGGGCAAACTAGAAATAAAAGTTTCGTAGATGTCACTAATATCAGGTATTTTGCTTAAGTCATTTTCCCGACTCACTCCAATGTAGGGTAGATTATTCCAAAGCTTTTTGGTAGATTAGTCGATGCCTAGTTTAGATAGAAAATGCATTTTTTTCGCACTTTGTTTTACGTAGGTCGAATAATTGCGACCATGGCAGAAATAACTCTATTGTACATTGAGCTGGTTAAGTTTTGCTTCTAATATGGGTACAATTTATTTCGGACTTTCAAATTGTGTACGCCAGCCGTGAACTATGGGCCAGTCTTTAAGACACAGTTTTTAAGGGTCCAGCAATAAAGATTTAAAAAATAATAATTTTGATTAATATCTCGCATCCAGTTGCAGAGAACTATTGTATTATTTTTAGCAGCATAATTTCAGTATTGGAAAACTGAAAATGTGAAGGAATGAGATAAATGAATATTCCATGCACAGAACCACAAATTGATCAGACATGGCTTCGAAGGACAATTAGTTTTGAAGCAGAACGTTAGAGCGACCAGAAGCGAAGACTAAGTCGGGCAGCCTCGGGAGATGTTAGGTTTATAATGGGTAGCAAAGAAGTTGATTAAATAAAGTCCAGAGCCAGCAACTGAATGAAATAACTGGCAAGCTTTATTGTCCCACCTATGAATTGTTCACTCCAATTAGCATGTATTCAATGCTATTAAGAGATGTTCCAACTACTCGAACATGACAGTTAAGAGATGTGGAATAATTTTCAATAGAACGCTAAATTGTCACCTATGCGACTAATAAAAAGGAAATGTGTAATGGACCAAAATGCATTGAAATTGTTAAGATGAAGCGAAACAGTTCAAAAAGTTGTAAGTTTTCTTGGTCGACTTTAAGAATCCTCTCGCCCAGGAGTTGGTAAATTAGTTTAGTAATTTTAACTATTAGGGAATGTTAGTGATCTGAGAAACCGAAATAAGAACAACTGAGGGTATTGCTCAAAGTGTAGCTCAAAATAAAGATTCGTCGATCTTATGCACAAAAGCTTCTGCCTATTTGGTTCCATCGACTGAGAAAAACTTAAATCCGCCGATCCTCAACAGCGTTGAGCATGGTGCTTAGAAAATCTAGTAATGATCCTCGAGTAGCCTCTGTGTTGTAGAGGCATCATTTGACCTTATTACTTTGAAAATGAAAAGAGTGTGACTGATAGTGTGAATAGATAGCGCTATCCGACATGCTGTTGGCGATATTTAGTTTCAACAAAACCGAACTACGTGCCATACAAAGGCCGAAACCACTGCTCTTTCGCGAAAAAGAGTCATTTCTCGAAATGGTGAGATTATGTGATCTAACACCATGCCACTTCAATCTTTGATGGAACAGGTTTATTGTCCAGTCAATAGAAGCACTCAAACCCATGTGTGCTGTTCGCGAAATATAATAAACAATTTTCTTGAAAACACATCGAATTCCTGTTATCATAAAAGTGTTGTTTTTTGATAAACATTAATTAAACCTTTATTGGAAAGCTACCGAAAATCGTTAGAAATTGATTGCAAAGATCTCAGGAAAGGAAGAACTCAAATAATCCAATATTTGTGCCGTGTATTTAAAAATGAATGAATCCCAGCAACAACTACAATACACAGACACATCTCTGGTAAAATTATTCGAAAAGACCATTGCGTTTAATTACATACATGCCTGACTAGTATTTTTTTATCTACAGCATACAAATTGAGAATTTTTTATGGGACTTAAGGTCCGACAAATGCACGATCGTTGTGATCTTTTAAATCAGCTATGTTTTCATTATATTTCGCAACGGTCCCAACTTTGAATAATCATTTCGAACTCAAGAATTCTTCAATAAACGACGGCTACCCTTGGGTTTGCAAGTACCATTAAGTCCATCAAAATGAATAATTCTATAAGCTACGCTAGGTCTAACGGCAGGACTGCCTAAATTCATAATAGCAAGCGTATGAGAAGGTAATGACAATTTATTTGAAGATTGGAATGAAAGGACTATCGTTTATTTGCCTAGGAAAGCCATTCTGTCGGACCTCGAGATATACTTGAATGCATATAACAGATCAAAACACTGAGTAATGTAATCCACTTAGATTGCTTTTAATCGAATTCAAGAAGGCTTTCAAAAACTTTGAGCGCTGAGTTAATCCTGATTGCTTGGATCAGAATCGTTGTCAGGTCAGCATTTTAACGCCACTTCTTGTGATGTTCATAATAAGCGAAGTTACACCTTTCCTACAATTCGGAAAGTATCAAAGGATTCCATTGGAGAATGCCATCTTACTAATACTAATTTGGGCTACGCATATGAAATCTATTTGCTTAAGTATATGGTCCTTATCAAGTAATCGAAAATCATAGGCAAGGGGAATATGACATGAAAACCAAAGTCGTTGACCTTTCAATTTCTTTTACGGAACTTACCATTGCTGGATATATGTCAAACATGCTGACAGTTTTCCTTAACTAGGAAGCAAATACACACATTCAATATATCGTCTAAAGTCTAGAAAAACAATGCTTTCAGCACTAGAACCAGGCTACGTCTGTATTGCTCCAATGTTGTTTTAGTACCTTTTTGGAAAGTCACCTAGAGCCTCACTCGAATGTGGCAAAACTTCGTAAATATCATATTATTCCGAGAGTTCTTTTTGGCCCATGTATATACCAAACAAACAACTACATGTGAGAATAGAAAAGAATCCGTAAAGCATCACTATATGACGAAAACAAATCTATTAAGTACGCATTGCAACGGAATCAATTCACTCAATAATATAGAGCAATCCACCCTAAGCACACATAAGCAAGAATCAGCGACACTTAAGGAAAGCAGGAGAGAACTGATTTCCGTCGAAAGGATGGCACGCAATGCCCTCAAAGTGATCACAGGAATTAAGCCAATAAAAGCTAATATTCATAACCAACCCTATGTGAATCTTTAATTTCTGTCAGAGGAATGCTGCAATGCTCCTCCATAATTTAATTTCTGGATATCGTGTAAATAACTTGAGAAATTAAGTTATTAGAAATCAATTTATTTTTTTTCGTTGGAAAGTCTTAGAGTTCAGTACTCCTTATCCGACGGTTGTAGGAGATAATTTTAGAAATGATCTGCTGATTACTTTTTATTATAATAATTTCGTTCGCTCTTTCTTGGCAAATCAGCAACGATTTAAGCAATTGAGATGAAATCATAATCGAAAATTAACCGGAAACTACTCTTTTCAATAAATTAATAAAGAGATTTACCTCGAAAAATATTCAACGGTTTTTTTATATTTATTTTCAAATGAAATGGTCTACTCTTTATTATGTGAACATAATTAGTTTCTACCGAAATGTTTACCATATTATTACCGGTGAATGATTTGAACCCTTTTGCTTGAACCAAAACCACAATTGCTACAGACCAATGGATCCGCTTCAAGCACTAAGAAATTTTGTCGTTGGAGTATCGACTAATTGTTTCTTATTTTGCCACTTCAAATGCCCAGCAGGGTTCAACATAGAACACATACATATTACCTTCTAGTTAACCTTAATCTTGCACACGACCGAGAAAAATATATCAACTAATTAACATACCGAGCCAGGCAAGCGTACCAACCTGATCCATTCCCCCAACCGTCCAAAAATTCGATGTGCTAATTTTCGGGAACGATCGTATCTCTGTCCGCAATCACAAGACTTACACCCAGCCACCTCCATTCGCACCGCTTTGGCTTTGCTATAATACTGTTATACCATCTCTACTTTGCACCAAATGTTTGGGGTCAATATGGAGAAATACCTCCAGCGGGATAAAGCCGGATGAGGGTATGCTCTCATGGAATACAAAATTAGGGCAATAAGCCCTAAAGATCAGGCTGATACCACTGGTCGTCGCTCTTGCAATGTGCTTTCGAATTATAAGGATATTAATAAGAAAATTTGTGCTACCATGTTTGACAGATAATTAATATTTATGTTCAGTACAACACAATAACAACAACAGGAATAATTATCATGAATAGACTTTCACCAGAAGAAATTTTCCACATCACCCAAACTTATTTCGAAAATTGGGCTTATATTTGCGAAACGTATATAAGAATGTAATCGTTTGAAACAAGATCTCTCATTTTGCAGGCTAATCCATAAGAGACACAATTACACCCACGAAAGTGCACGCTTAGTGTGGTCTTAATGCTGATGGCATCATCGGTTCTAGTTTTTTTTTTCCGGGACTCGCATTATACTTAGTGGCTAACATTACCAAATAATGATTATTCACATACTACATAGTAGCATAATAGCTCAGAACGATATTCACGAATTCAGACCTTTGAAGCCAATATTTAGCGCGATATTGGTGCCCTCAATGCTCGAAAGAGTGGCACCACATTAGATCATCAAGATGCGCTTCGTCAAAGACAGCCAAGAGTGTCAAGCCATATGGCTGAAGTCATGTTTAAAATAAAATGCCCTGGACCATTCTTTATACGAGTATTGAACAAAAAAAATTTGATTTGAATTCAATTTCTTCCGTTATTGTTGAAAAAAGTAATTTGTTAAACCACCCAAGTATACCCAGCATAAGCATTAAAATAAACACAAAAATAATTTATAAATATGAAATGAAAACAAATTTGAATGATAAAATTTAAAAAACAAATAAAATTTTATTTAAAAAAATTATATTTCCTTCTTAAACAACTTAAAAGAAAAATAAAAAGAAAACTATGATAATTATTTGGTATGGCACTTAACATAAGTGTGTGTACGAAAAACTTTATGTTTAATTAATTAAAATTCAAAAAAAAATCCTTATAATTATCCTTAACACCATTACACTAAAAATCACTTGGTTGCCTTAAATTACAGCTAGAGATCTTACAAACTAATTTGTATTCGGACCAATTCAATACAAATTCTTACACTAATACCTATACAATTTGTGTTTCGATTTTATTGTTGTTCTCTTTCGATTTTCTGCTTAATTCACTTCAATCATCCCCTATTTCGAAATTTCATATCATTTATATTATATTTGTTTTCCTTTTTTAAACAGCCATCTTATTTTGTATTTCTTAGAATTACTTTACAACAGCATTACAAAATAAAAAAATTACAAAAAAAACAATTCAACATCATTCGGTATATGAGTACAATGCTGCTAGAAATTATAAATAAACCTCTTCTAAATAAATTTGACATCGTCCTACAGAGACGTCAAATCGTAGTCCTGCTTTATGTGATTTAGATTGGTCATTACAGGATGCTGATGCATTCCCGTATGCATTTGATTATGAAGTCCAACATTGTTGTTATTGTTGTTGTTGGCGGTACTACTATTATTGTTGTTGTTATTGTTGTTTGGTAGATTTGTTTGATGTTGAGATCCTGGATAGGTATGCTGCTGTTGGTGCTGCTGCTGCTGTGCAATTAAATTTGCAGCATCACTTGCAGCTGGTATGTACGGTGGATTCCCTAGAGATGAACTAACATCGCCTATGCTTTCCAAACTATCCGAACGGATGCACTGAAATTAAAGAAAAGAAATACACTTTACGAAAATTTATATAGGCAATTCTTATAATTCAAGAAAAAAAAATTGACGCAGATTCCCAATGGGAGAAAATTGTGAGATTCAGTCTTCGATTGATTGTTTTTAAAACAAAATTTTCATGGTACTTGGAGACTCTTTTTTTAGAGTTTAAAAGAAATTGTATAATGCTATATATTCCCGTTTTGAAACTGCCTTTTTTATATTTTTAAAGATACAATTTATTTTGTTTTATGTGGGCTGGCTACATAAAGTCGAAACCTTTAGCTCCAAATCACAAGCTCAAATTCCTCACACAAAGCATCTCTGAATACAACTCCTCATATGTGGGTTGTAAAGAAAGTCCAATGGAAAATTGTCAACTTAAAATTACATCTACTCAACAACTAGATGTGAGTGTCTTCCATCGTGCTCGAGCAATATTTGTAGAGCAGCGAATCACTGGTTTGTTAACGTAAACCTATTGGTACTCATTTCAATACTATACAATTAAGTATGAACACAACTGATATGCCCGTGGGGTCAAAGAAAAGACAATGGTCAACAAAGCTCCACCGGGACCTCAACGTCAAAAGTGATCTTAGAACATGTGGTTCGAGTTCAAGGCAAAATTATGCGAAATTTATGTAATTCGACAAGAAAGACTGTATCCTTCTCTAAAAAGAAATCAATAATGGAAATAATAATTGAAAACGAAATTAAAGTTCCACCCATGCAACTTGCAAATCGTTTGGGGTGTTAGCGAAAGGGGCTACCTTATTTGTAAAAAATACTCCAATAGTAAAAGCGCTCGGAAACATATTCTTCAGTGAAGACCTTTTCTTTCATACAATATTTCTCCTACGTATTGCTACTGCGACGCTTGGAAGTTCGCTAAACTTGCGGATCTTAGGACTTATCTACATTTATCTACCACAAATTACTTTGGAGTTACAGTACCATATAAGACACCCCACGCTAACTCTATGTAAAACACCGTCATCACAATTTCCTTATCGATAGTGCCTAGGTATGATGCTTAAATTGTTTGCACTTTGACCCGATAATTCCTTCAAAATAGATGTCAGGAGTGGTGTTTGCATGTTAAGATAAACCACATATAGATATTCCGCCTGATTTGTAACACGATATCTTCCACTTATTCAATTATAATTAAGAGTTGCTTGAAAGGCTGTCATGTTGTTGCTTATGATGGCGTTATGATCCGAGAAAAGAAGAGAAGTCGTGCTGGACTCGTTAAGGTACTGCTTCAATCGAAAATCGCGCGCGACATTAAAAGCAATGGACTTTGTACACCACCTTGGTATACTCCAACTTCAACTTCGAATTCTCCTTTTATTCCCACTCTGCATTTGACTTTCGTTTTAATGTTTTAATACGAGTATAAATCGAATATTATTCTTATATTGTACTCGTATGTATACGTCTCGGGTACATTCAGAGATCTGAGCATTGTTAATATAAGACCGCTTTTTTCAAATCCGTGAAGGCAGTATGCAGATATTTCGAAATGTCGCCATTTTCTCCATCATTAGCCGTAAATCGTGTCATGTGTCCATTTGCCTTCGACAAAGTCGCATTGACTGCCACGTAGATTAATGATAATGCATAATCGCTTGTGTACTAATTTCTCGTATATTTTCATAGCATGTGATATTAATTATTGCAATTTCTGAGTGGAACTTGGAATCTCTGGAAAATCTGATCACACCTCATAAGTGACTGGTAAAGTCTACTGCCGGGTGATCGACTAGTTTTTCTGGTGCAGCAACTGTAGCTGTTTCCTGGGTAAAACAACGGAATGCAATTTCAGCAAAGCTAATTAGCAAGTATGGATACACTCTTGGCTTGTAGAATCACATTCGAATCCACTTTTTTTGCCAAATTTTTATTACGTCATGATATTTTATTGTGAACTTAAATCATGTTATTTCTGGAAAAGTGTAAACGACTTTGTATGTACATACGTCGTACATATATCCTGATTGGATAACTAGATCTGCAATTTGGCACATTCTGTGTATTACAAATCTGCACTACTGAGGACGATAGCGATTTGCGGATTTGGAGACTTTGCCGTTTTATTTTCAGTTAAAACCTGAGAAAAATTGTGAATTAAGTTATACAGAGCTCTGTATGTCTAGTTTTAGCATTATTATGGCACTCTTAGAGTCACAAACATCATCACCGAATCTTTCTATGTTGACATATGTATGTACGTCATAGGCAGAGCATTATATTAATATTATTAACCATTACAGATTGTCTGGAATGTAAGTGATTGGAAAAGCACTGGTTTGTAACCTTTTGATTGAACCAGTATGTAATTTTTGCGTTCATACGTGGGTGGCCAGGGCTCTAGTGGTAGCGTATTGGCTTCCAATCGATCGGTTCGGGGTTAAATATCAGCCGCTCCCGAAAGGCATTCTTTTTTTTCAGGCAACTAAAATCACGTAAGATGAGTGGTTGCCTAGAATCAACAAGAATTCCAATTACACTAATAATTTAGCCTCCCCATTAAATGTTGGATGCCACCCATACCTCATAGCTATAATCCCTGAAGGACTATTTGTGCATGTTGCCTTAAAATATTAGTGCAAGCTTCGTAAAATTTCTCTAACCTTTAGACAGTTGATCAAGCTGCTAATAAATTTATGTTTTAAAAGTAAATCGCATTGCACTATCTTATGTCTATGATCCATTCTTCTACCTCTCCATAAGGAATAAATAATAATTAGTGCACGCGTCCAGTGGTTAATATACTCTTACGATGTTTGGACACACCGTTGTCTAATGAAACTTAGGGAGGAAGAAAAGAGAGGTACAGATGTACATTGGTCTTAAATGTTTGCAAGTTATCATCTTACCAAAACTAGCTTTAGAAGTGATAAATAATAATTTTGATATTTAACAGGCCACATTCAGCCGAAAATCTTACAGAGGATCTCTACCGCTGTAAAGCTCATCTCATTGCTTTTCAGCGTGAAATCTTTTGCGATAAATATTTGTTACAAAGGACGAAACGAGCAGGCATTTTCATGCGGATTTATTACCAGAGGTAGATGTTAACAAGGATTGCTTCTACCATCTTCACGACAAGAACTCCGAGCAATATTCTGAATACGTCATTAAGATCGTTTAAGGCTATTTTAATGAAAAATTAAAAAAGGCTGAGCATCTTTAACATTGTAGTAGAAAATCAGAGCCTCTACAGGACTTAGTCTATCAGCTGATTTAGACTGATCACCAACCTATCTGACTAAACTAAATCGACTTTGAACACTTACCCTATAATGAAACCCCTGCCTTGACGACGAATGTTGGCGAACATATGCAGTAAAGTAGGACGCTTACATATCCTCTTATGTATAGACGGTTTACAGGATACGTACATTTATCGAGGCTTTGCACTATTGGGCAAGAGCAGTATGCGAACTCTACAACAGTAAAGAAGGAAAGTAGACCTACTTCTCTAAGAAATAAGAAAAGAACTCGTGAAGAGCGTGATATAGGATATTGAGAGAGGGCCGAAAGCCATGGTAGGTATCGATATAATATTAAGATTAATATTGTAATTTACTTAATAATATTAATATTGTAATTTATTTAATATATTGTATAAAAAAATAAAATAAAAATAATAATATTAATAATAATAATAATAATAATAGATATTTGCCTTTGGCAAAACTTTTATTTTGTTTTTTTGATGTTAGAATACAAGGGTTGCCAAAATAGCCCTAGGAAAATTCTGCAGTCTACTTGATAGTGTAGATGACCAAACATCAGTCATAATGATATCCTCAATGTACAAGCAGATGATAACAGCTAACGATTTCGTCACAAGACCAACACGAGTTAAAGACAGCCATACCCAAACTTTAAAACAGTTCGCTATTCAAAGCAGAACGTGACAATTTGATACGAAGCCTGGACCAACACTCACTTATGTAATAGTAAAAACAATCAGTCGATTATTTTCAAAAATTTTTAGAATTGTTTTTGTAGTAACTAGAGATGAAACAAGGTACATTCTGCTTACAAGAAATTGCATAAAATGTCAACATCTTTGACGAAAAGTTCACATCGACAGCTCCAACTTTAAATTGTAAAAGATTTTATTTAAACTTATTTAGGCTCTGACAACTATATGAAATGATATAGAAATTCAACGATGAACTACCGTTGCCCATGACTCATTCTTTGATTTGAAAAAGCATAAGATAAGATAAGAAGAAGATCAGAAATGATCTTTTTCAAATATTAACAAAGATAAGTACGAGTATATGAATGGAAAATGCCATTCATATAATAACATTACGTGCTATGTTAGTTTGTTGAACCTCTCAAAGGAAACCACTCTGATTTCCAGTTAAATATCTCTCTTGAACTTCCGGCAATTGGAAAAAAAAGCAGCCAAAACGTCAATTCAAAAACTTAAGACCACACGTATTTTTTTCCAATTTTTTTTATGATATATTTAACTTACCTCACTTTGCACTGCTTGCTGCTTCTTGGCATTGCTTGTCCTTTTTGGTTTCTTTGCCGCTGTTTGACCATTCGCATCGGTGGTGTTTTTCTTTCGTACATTCTTCGTGTTTGGTAATTTATTATCCTTTTTCCACTTCATTCGTCGATTTTGGAACCAGATTTTGATTTGTCTCTCGGATAAGACCAAAGTATGCGCAATTTCAATTCGCCTTCGACGTGTCAGATACCGATTGTAATGGAATTCTTTTTCTAATTCAAGGATCTGATGGCGAGTGTAGGCGGTGCGTTGACGTTTTGGCTCCATTCCAGGCTGATACGATCCATTCGCTGCAAATAGAAACAACATACACATCATTAATTTCTATAAACATGTCCAAACTTCAAGATACATTTTTTCCATGTTTTTTTTCTATTTTAGCTATTTTTTTATTCGTCCTGGTTTCGGAACTTGAAACGATTGAATTTTCCAAGTTTGATTGAAAGAATGGACATAGGGGGATGCTGTGAACGGTAAGTAGTGGGGTGATGATAGCAGGACGGATAGGACGGATGTCAGCTACATGTGGGTGGTTTGGGGAGACGAATTGAATTTCATTGACACAATCAAAGAAACACTGTCGTTCAGCCTGAATGAACTGTCATCAGTTTGAGAAGTCCATTAATTTGGTTTGTTTTCTTTTTTGTCATTCTTTTGTTGAACATTTTGGGGGTGATTGGGGATACTAAAGTGGGGGAGGATATTAGTTTTACTTCTTCAAGATGAAAAAGTTGTGAAATATTTTTCGAAAACCAGGTGTTCCTTTTTAATTTGATTTACTCATTTACGAACTGCCGTCGGCCAAACTAAGTCCTATTCTGTTATCTAGTTTTTCATTTTGATTTTGATTAATTGTCTTTTGAGGAGAATTTTCACTCACCCTTGCCAAGACGTACTCGTAGTATGGGTGCGTGTAACGCGGCGGCTAAATTTCAATCGATTTTAGGAACCCTTTTTCGTTATAACTTTGTCTACATAATTTTTTTTTGTGTTTTGTTTTTTTTAACCGAGAAAACTCGAAAACTTTGACTTGAAAGCAGTGGACGTACATTGGAAAATGTCTTCAAGAAAAATAGCAACAAAAACCCCCCTTAAATAAGAAGAAGACAAAGTAACATCTGCGACGGAACATTCAACCGTTCTGTCTGCGTCTCTGAATGACATTGACGGTCTGACATTGCGTTGCGATTACAATTTCTCCTTTTAATTGTAATGTCCTGTTTTCTTGAATTGAATAAGTAAAACAAGGAGCTCGGAATTCTTGGGATGTTGTTGGAAAGCGATTAATAATATTCATAGTCGCGGATGCCATCGAGTTGAAGTTGGAAAGGGTTGATGGCATGAGTTAGGTTTCGTTTCTGTTTTTTTGTTTTCTTGTGAAAAACAGACAGAACATCATATTTCAGGGCAAAGTTTTCCATCTTATCTTAATGAAGTTTGGACTCATTTAAATGTCATTCGAATGAAGTAGAGGTGGTGTGCTTGCTCACTTGAAGGGTGATGCCAATTTGACGGTTTTAAATTCTCGTTACGGTTTAAATTCTATAAACTGATACCGAGGATACGCTGAATATGAATGATAATCTTAGTTAATTATGAAATGAAATCCCTTAGTCCATTGTGTTCCCTTCAGAACTGGATGTAATTCAGCATTTGATTTTTTAAGAAGGCAATACCCTCGGTTGTTTTTTTATGACTTTGTCAACAAATGCTCGATTGCATCTTTAAATCTATGAGGAATACTCCTATTCATGGAAGAATAAATAAAGTGCCCGTGTGCCGTTTCAAAAATGATTGCTTTGTGAAATCAATCGATAGTATGCAGTAGGTCAAAGAGCAGGGCAGAACATTGATTTGGCCAACGGCGGTGTCTATTGACGAGGGTATCTCAGGACAACTGTTTCACGAAACATATTTACAAAGATGAATTCTTTGTAAGCTAAGCAACAATCCTTCTATCGGGATCGATGAAAGGATGCCTTTGAGGGCTATATTCTTTGCGAAAAACTTAGCCAGGAACGATTTGTTGGCTAACAATGAGGCTTGCACTGACGACTGTCTCATTGGGGGAAAGCAATAGAGTGCTGACAGCTTTTCAGCTGCACTCAAAATACTAGAAAGTGTAGATACCTACCTCAAAAATATCAAAATAAAACTTAAGAGAGCTGAACGCAGACATCTTTGAAAACGTTTCTGTAAAAAGATTTAGAACTCATCCAAAATATCAAGGCTTAGTAAAGTTATCACTTTCAATCCAATCCAACCACTCCTAGCTATCTGCTTAAGCCATTTACAATAACTTCCGGACGAATTCGGGTGACGAAACGATTGATTGGAATCTTATTATATCCCACTTTCCGAGAACCAAACCCACTTATACGGAGCCTTCTTCAACATTTTTGATGCCTTCAACAAATCTGAAGCAGATGCGATAATAGGAGGACTGTCAAATCGGAGATGAGAATTCTTATTTCTTTTCTGTCGGACACACAGACAAAGAACTGGTTCATCGTATTCTTTCTTTGTTTTCTTTACTGAAGTCTTTCAGTCTTTCGTAGAAAAATGGGAAATAACTTCAGTGCCGAAGTACCTGTCACGTGAGGTGAATTTACTTATGCTCAGCACTCATTTTAAATAACTGAATTCGATCTTAACAATATCGAAGTTATTTAAAAACTGTCGCCCGTATTTCAAGGAAATAACAAAACAGTCTGAATTTATAGCCTGCACAAAACCACTTTAGACAACGGATTCAGGGTTATTGACTTTGTTTAGGGTCAAATTGCCACACTTTTACCGCAGTTTGACATCCGTAAGGTGGGTGGCCGTGGCTCAAGTGGTGGTGGACTGGCTTACAAATCGGAAAGATCGGTGTTCGAATCCCAGCCTAGCCCGAAAGACATATTCATTTTTTCAGTTAACGAAAATCAAGTAAGAAGTTGACAAGAAATCAACATAAAGCCAACTTCCACTAAGTATTTAGTCTCCCTATTAAATGTTGGATGCCACCCATGGAACGAGATAACCAATGAGCCCAAAAATCTTTCTTTCTCTCTCTATCCCATTTTCCAAAAAACTTAACACAAGCTGAGGCATTATAAGTGTATTCATACCTACTTGAGTGTTAAGTTCTTTATAAAAAAAAAATCCCGGCGGTATCTTGATCAATTTACCATCAACCAAATTTATTATTGTTGTTGTAGAATTCCGTGTGCCACAAGCTAAAAACCAGAAAGCATACATATGGCGTGTCTCTAAAGGAGGACTAAAGCGGCTCGTGAACTCTATGAGCCAAAAAGAAAGTCGCAAACCAACTTCTCAGAAGGAAGAAGCAGAGGAAACGGAGGAGGAAATGTTATAGCAAACAAGACAGCGATAACGACCAATGTTGATAGATAACCTGGACGTCCAACGAAGCTGCCAATTCTGACGGACTAACTGTCAAGCTCTCGCACAGACATTATCAGCAATACATGGCGTAGTTGTAGTATTGAAGCAGATGAGGCAATAGTAACTAGAAAAACGAAGAACATGATAAGCACATTAGAGGAAGGTCCCATATCTGGTGGAGCGCGAATTTGAATTTGCAACTAGCAAAAAATGAAGAATGCTGCAATGTTACACTAGACACTATTCCACCATTTACTTCTGGACATCTATTGCAAGAAGATATCAGCCTGTACTGTTATTAATTGTCTGCGAGAAATCCTCAAACAGGCCACTCGTTCATCCTTAACACTAAAAAGAAAATCGGCTTAAATATTTCTTACATCGAACAGTTTCCGACTTTTAAAAGCAGCTTGAGTCCAACGTAGACAGAATTCTTTAACATACAGTTATATGTACACACGTATATTGATTTCCCAGGAGCAGGGCAAAATATTTTGGTGACTTAATCCTACAAATTTTGAACAACAGTCAAAAATATGTAGGCTCTTCAATCTTACGCTGAACAGCACTAATCGCAGCAAACCTCAAGAATCTCTAGCAATAACGTTTCTCCAAACCTCTCGTCAACGAACTTATCCGTAAAACCTGAGGTATATGCGGTAAGTCAAGAATTCCCGGAACAAATGGTTTCACAAAAAAAAACTTCCTATGACCTTCAGACTGAAAGTAGATGAAGTGATAGTGAGATCCGGTGGTATCCTTGAGCATGTGTGAGCCTACTCAATTTTACTAAATAATGGACAAAAGTTGTCATTTTAATGCCTCCAAACATGACCTACACCGAGGATCTCCAGTTTAATGCTTAAAATAAGTTTTCAAGAAATAAATCAAAACCGGTTCACATTCAGTTTCTCTTACGGGGGCTTAAAATAAGCCAAGAAACAAGAAACTCCATGGTATGGAGTGCTATGGGGAATTCAATTGGCTTCTTGCCGATGTTATATCTCCATTGTAATTTGTTTACACAACTATACTAAGGTATAAGCCTAGAAGCTGTTGACAATGCGAAAGAAGACTTTCAATGCAACTGGCATGCCTTCTACGCTCCTTCCGAACCTAAGAGTTGTTTTAATGATAAAACCGTAAAGAACATAACACCTACATACGTATTATCATATTGACGGTCAATAGGATTTTTGGTATGTTTCATTGAGTGCCAATAACTATTTTTGTTATATTTAGGTATGTTTGTTTTTGTATAAAAATATATTTTTGAATACATATTAGGGTTTCTTTCGTCATATGAGGTCTTTGGACGGATTTTCACTTGGCTAGAATATATGATAACCGTGGCACAGTACAACAAGGTAGACGTCTATTTGTTTGTCAGAGGCCATGGCTATTATAAATGATAGCAAGTTGTATTTATTTTTTTTGATTACTGAGATTACGTTTTCTTTTTTGGTTCGCAGAACTGAAGTCAAGAATAATTGTTAATTAGCCGAAGAACTTTAAGACAAACTGCAGTTGGCGCAGTCTGATTCATATTCGGACTGGAGGTTGGTTGGTTGGAGGGTCTTCACAACTTGTCGGATATGATGGCGTCAGCAATAGTGAAAAGATTACGTGGGTAGACACAAAATTTTCGAATTTGTTGGGAAGCATGGTCTTGAAGTCGAAATTTCACCTATTTTTGACGATGATCTAATCAAAATTTATTGTTGATGAAACCAATCGCTATGTTGAGCAAACTATTTCAACCAAACAGTGATCGAAACATGGTCGAATGAACCATTGGATACCAAAAGATTGCGAAGAAATGAAAAAATTGATGATTTGGATAGGACTAGTACCTCTTTGACATAATGAGGATTATCGGGAAACGAAAAGAGTGTACAACATGACTTTACTCAGATGAGTTTTATGCCAAGAAATCATTTTCACGCCTTACTTTCCACGTGAAAGGTGACCAAAACAAAAACAAAATTGGAGAACTAACTGACTTCTTCTGAGCACTGGTGCCGCAGAAAGGCCGTGTTGTATTTAGGCAGTAAATTCCCAACAATGCTCTTCGATATGGAGTAAAGCTCTTAAAATTATTTACCACTGATGGATATATTTGGCGACTAAGAATTTACACCGGAAAATCAGCTATGGGTGAAAGAGAAATCGGACTTGCGCAAAATGTGTACACAGAACTTTCTGAGAGGCTTCTCAATGAATAAGTTGTCTTTATATTGACAACTTTTATACAAGCTATTAATTAGCGCCCAAGAAAATCCACCAGAGGCCTCAAGACCAAAACGCAATAGTCAAAGACGCGTTATATATAAGTGAAACATGTTCACAATTTTTATATTCCGGAAGCCCTTTCTTTAGTAACAAATCGCATCTGTTAGAAACTAAAGAAGGATTTTGTGTCAAAAGCTATTGCTTAAAACATCTTGTTGTATAAATTCGTATATAAACCTTGAAATAATAAGTAATAAACAAATAGTAACTGCTACTCTATTTCGTATAAATTGAAAAAAAATAAATGTTGTTGAATTTAAAGGCTAACCGGTTTCTGTTTCTACCAAATATTCTATAACCAGTATATTGTTTCAGCCACTGACATTTAACTACCTTCCACAACTCCATTCGCCTAAAGGAAAATTGAAAAATTTGAAATATATTCACACCTTCAATCTGTAATCAATCTTTCGAAAATTAGCCCCTGCAATATCGACTCTCAGATGAGTAAGCAATAGAAAGAAAAAGCAAGAAATTGAGTGAAACAAATGAACACTGCCGGGATGGCATGAATTACCAGCACTTACTCGATAATGATATCAATTAATCACCAAAAAGCCGATCTCTTAAAAGCCCGGAAGTCTTTCTATTTAAGCTGTTTACACGCACCTCAACAATAGGACTGATTTAGGCGGCTGCGCACGCGCTTTTCCAACTATGCGACACCATTACCCGCCAACCTAGCACCGACGATTTTTAAAGTAAACCGAAAATAAATTTTTATCTGATATCCACTGATGTTTTCGGCGATGATATAGGTTTAATTGAAGCACGGTTTTCCCTTAACCAGTGTCAGAAGAATTATAAATCATTTGCTTGTTCGAATGAGACATGTGCTCAGCACACCAGAAACCCATCCGCTGATAGGACCGACGGTATTGAATGAGTGGAACTGTCAGAGAACAACCAGCCGTGGATCTCAGATCTCAAAGTATACCCTTTCGGAGCTGTTGCAGCACCACCCGCACACGTCCCAACACGGTTTGTCATCCCATCATGGAGTAGGCATTTCCCATTGAACCGCGTGCACGGAGGTCCTCTCTAAGTAACAATTTTTGTAACCTACGATTGGTTACGTTGATAAGATAACAACGGTGACAAAAGGAATTCATCATCACCCCGCCGGGAAGTACTCGTAGCTCATGAAGTCAGAACAAGTGTGGGCATCAGTGGAACCCCCTCGCAAAGGTATACATAATTTTCATTCGTGATCACAGCTCACCTTGGCACATTTTATGAACCGGAAAGTGTAAGTTTCCATTGAATAGCCTACACCTTGTATATGTGGTCGGCTGGATACAAAGGGGTCGAACAGTATGCGGTGTTGCTTGCCGTCTATGAAAGCAACACAGCAGTATCAAGCAAGCAAATCTGTTTCTTTTGTTGTACTACAGTGCTCCAGCTCCAGCTGCTGCAGCTTAGTGTGCTAAATGACTTGTGGAAAATAACATGGCCGAAAAGCTGGGATATGAGATCATACACTGTATGCGTGTGCGAGTATTGTTGGATGACGATGGAGAATTTCGTTTTCTTTATTATTATTTTTTTTTTTTTGAGTTGTTACACTGTCAGCAATATGTTGCATCTCCCTGATTTTCAAATATCGAATAAATTAAGCGAGGGAGAGAGGAGAAAAATTACAAGTCATTGCCCAGCTTTTCTCTCATTTTCTTTTCTTCGTTTTTGGATCGATTTTCGGATGGAATAGGGCAAACATGGATTCGCAATTCATCCCGTGATTCAGGATTTTATTTTCTTAGATAACTGTGTTCAGGTTAAAAAAAAATTAAAAATAGGAAAATGATGTGAACTTTTGACGGAATATTTTACGCTAATACAAATGAAGCCTATTTCCTGTTTTCTTATTTAAATTTCAAATTAAGGCGGCAAGATGGACTCGCAAAAATTCTTTAATACCACATTGAAATTAAATGCACTCGTATATACTCGTATGTATAATGTAGTACCTGGTGGAACACGCACAAGGTGGGTTTCGGAGGATGCTTTCATATGCGTATTAGTTATGCTATTTTAAAAGTGGACTCTAATGACTCTACGATTATAGTGGCTCTATCATGTTTGTCCAAAGATAGATAATGTGCCACCTCGTTCCCTTCTACATCTTCATAATCTATTAACAGATTACTATTACCAAGGGTATTCCATCTATTGTACATAAGAGTTGTATTCATTCCAGGTGATATTGCCTATGCTATGGCTCTCTGAAGTTAAGATCATTGAAGACTATCATTGAATTTCTAAAGGAAGTGAGTTTTAAATCAGATTCAAGTAGTAGGACTTATGGGAATGTGCAATAGTCTGATGTTGGACATCTCTTCATTGCTCGAATGACACCTGAAATAGCTAAACGATAAATCCGACTTTTCTTTCCTAAGTTTGCTGAGAGCTAAACAAAACTAATCACTAAAAAAGTGAGTTGCAAATAAGAAACTAATCTAAAGCTTCTCAGAACGCTCAATTTTATTAGACACTGAAGGACAATCAATTATTTCAGACTGATGGTTAATCTTTTTCCTTGATACCATTCATAATCTGAGATGTGGCTATTTTATATTTTGGCTAAATAAAGGACTTACATTTATCTTTAAAAACTGATCATTGACTATACACAGCAAAGAAAAAAAACAATAATTTTTGAGGGTAACTTTCTTTGATAATTAAAGTTTCCTCCAAGACGTCTTATACAAAAGAAAAAGAAGTTTAGATTTTTAGATTACATTAGACGATCTTGTACAACCCATTGAAAAATCACTCCCTTTTCGACAACGCTGACGCTTCCTCGATCACCACTTCTTTCCTAGAACTTGTTTGAAATGATTCTGTCTTGATCCACTTCATTTCAACATAAATGCAATCTTTGGTCCCTGCTCCATAAATAGTTACCCTCTAATCATGCAAGAAGGCTATAAGCCGAAAGAAAGAGCTAACATCAAAATGCTAGAAAAAAACGAAACAGGCGCATTAAGAATTTCTATAAGGGCGTTAATCGCAAGCCATTCATACTTTCGGCATTTAACTTACCACAAAGTCTGGTCTTAAACTGAAAGACACTCAGCATGGTAAGGGAAGAATATGGGTATCCTCCCTCAATTAACTAGCCTTCACATTACTGAAATTGACTTCAACATAGGCTTCAATCACTTGATTCCAGTAAGGAATGAATGGAGTCAACGTAATGGCATTTTCCTAGAAAACTCTAAAATATCTAATCACATTAGCTCAGTGATCGCCTCTGAGAACATTTCGCATCAGTATCCGCAAACACTCCAGCTTCATTCAAAATAAAGTCTCAGGTATTTGTTAGACCGCTAATTGTCGTAGCCTGAATCAAATACTGAGTTAGGTCTAATACTCTTAAGGACTACCTCTTTACGAGATTGCTAAATAGTTCACAAAACTGGCCAGATTTGAATCCTAGAAACAAATACAATATTAGTCGGATTGAAAACGGCGAGCAACCAATGACCTACGCGAAACAAAGTCGGCATTCTCAAGCGCTCTTTAAGGCCAGTCATAGATCGGGATCATTGGGACAATTGTGAGAAATCGAGACTTATATTATCTATACATGATTAAGAGAGCTGATTGTACCTGTTTTTCATTTCCTGTGCAACCGCCCCTCTTAAGGACGCATTTGATGCAATTCTCAGGCATCCACGACATCGCCCGCTCCACCGCCCGCCTAAACATGCTCCTCTCGTGCTATCACAATGGATTAAAAATTATTTTAGAGTGAATCCTGTCACTGAACCATGTGGAATAGAAGACGCTGTTAAAGATTTTTCAGTAACTTTTTAGTGATAATGAGGTAGAGAAGGTAAAGAGTACGAAGAAAACCCAGATTAGTTATTTAGTCTCATCCCCCAGCCGATAGAAGTGGACCACCAATTAAGAAACCAAACTGACAATTCATGCGAGTTAATCGTGATTATTTTTATTTATTTTATTTATTTAGTTATTTTTAAAGTTGGACGTCTTATTTTTATAATTGGGTCACGCTTAAGGGAGTTCGAGAACCCTTAAAACGTTTACATACAGCACGGTGTACGTTGGTGTTAAATGTTTGCAGGTTATAATGATAAAAAAATAACGAGTTCGGTAGGCCATTCCTGAACCGATCTCTACGGCTTAGGAAAGAATCGTAAAATCAATTCGAAGTACGTCCGAAAGTGGGCTTGAGGCTAAATGTTATAGTTACCACTGCTCACCCCGCACCCACAATTATTTAATGCGCACTCATCTTGCGCATGTCATATATTTGTAAACTTAGCATGTCACATATTTCACAATTTAATTGCATCATATATTTGTCAACTTAGCATGTCACATATTTCACAATTTGATTGCATCATATATTTGTCAACTTAGCATGTCACATATTTTACAATTTAATTACATTTTCTCTAATTGCATTCCACCCAAAATCGAAGCAATTATAATAACCGCTTATGAAGCATTAATGCGCACTCCACTAAAAATCGAAGCAATTATATTAACCGCTTACGAAGCATCCAACCAAATGGTCATCGATCAAGTGCCTGGATCAATGACCATGCATGCCCCAAATAAACACGATTGCATACATAAGTGAAATATCCCTTACCCAGCGTCTATTTAGAACTGGGTCATTAAAAATTGTTTATGGAAAAGACCAATAACCGAATCCCTCTGATTCGGATTGATTACGAAGTTTGGTGGACAGAAATAGGAATAAGTAAGTTAGTCTTAAGAAAGATTCGAACACGCGAAGTCCAAAAAAGGACTCGAAGATATAATTAAATAAAAGTTGTGTTTTTATCACAAGAGTGATATAATTATTTTCTTTTATTTCAAATATCACAAGAGTGATATAATTTTATTTATTTTTTTTTTTTTTAATATCACAAGAGTGATATAATTGGCGCAGTCGGTAGGATACTCGGGTATCTTAATATAAGAATATAAAAGTTATTGTGTTTTAACACTTTACCGAGTATCGCTGCAAAATTAAGAACATAAGATTGTTCCCGCGAAAAGTTAAAATTTTTTTTTTTCTCCGTCTTAATACATACAATAAAATTGGTGTGTAAGCAACGTGATAAACAGTCGGTGTCCTAACAATTTAATAAAATTAGTGAAGAATTGGTGTTTTAACTATTCCGTGCACCTGCATATATATATATATATATTGTTTTGACAAACGTAAAGTGTCAAAAATTGTAATATATAGTTGCCCAATTAAACGTTTTAAAGAAGAAAAAAAAAAACTACCGTGATTGTCTAGTTCTAAAAATCCAAAAGTGACAAAAAAAAAAAGAAAAAAAAAAAAACCCGGAAGAAAACAACAAAAACTTCATCAACAAACAGTCTACAAATCAACCTGTTGAGCACAATATCCAGAAGAAGGTCAACAAATAGCAACCGAATCATCAGTAGATAAAAACAGCAAGTATTCAAAATAAAAAATATATATATATATAAATAGTAATAATAATAATAATAATATATATGTGTATGTATATATAGATATAGGATTTTATTACATCTAAGAATATCTGTATTAAATTAAGTTAATTAAGATGGCAAACCCTCCTTCAGTCTCTATCAATCCCCTCAAATACCTAAACAACCTTCCCGAATTTAGTGGCGATCGTAGGGAACTACAAACATTTATAAGTCTAGTTGACAGAGTACATCCAATATTACAAGCCTACGATGCGCTGTCCCAACAATTGTTTTCGGACCTCATTAAAAGTAAACTTAAGGGTAGAGCGCGAGAGACATTAGAAATTAACTGCCAGGCTACTTCCTGGGCAGAAATTAAAACTATATTACAAAACAGTTTTGGAGATAGGCGCAGTTGCGAAGAACTCTTTGACGAATTACGTGGTACCACTTTCAAGACAACCACCATTGACTTTTTTAACGACATTAAACGGAAACTAAGAAATTTAAACAACAGAACACTAGTGATATTAGGTTCAAGCGAAGAAACAAACACGTGTGCTCAGAATAATATGCGAACAGCACTAAACATTTTCAAATCTAAAATTCCAGAACCAATGAAGACAATACTTACTTGTAGGAACCCCGAAACTTTAGAATCTGCAATGGATATTCTTTTCCAAGCAGGCTATTCTAATTTTAGTTTCAATGAAATGCAACATTTTAGAACAAACAAACAAGAAAAAAATACTGAACAATTTCGAAAACGATCGACTAACAATGGTAATCGAAATCAATTAGACTTTAGACAAAACAAGAATAATTCCCGAAACGATTCAAGTACAAATAGACATTCAAATCAACAACAATTCAATAAGCCTCAAAGAAACAACAATTACCAACAATCTCAACAAACATCTAGCTCCAGTTACCAATATTCTAACAATCAGAATTACAATGATAGACATAGTAACCCGTATTCAAATGATAACGGGAATAGAATAACGAACACACATGTTCATCCACCTCTAGAACCAATGGACATAAACAAATGTGAGACTATTGAACACCTCCCTTCAACATCCTCACAAGTATACCATCAACATTTTGCTAACCAAAACTACACTGATAAGATTGTTGAAAATTTTCCCTCAACAGCCTCACAAGGGACCTCCCATATATAGTGGTAAAAACAAAATTAGAACCTTTAAAAATGTTGATTGACACCGGAGCTACGCACTCCATCATAAACCCTAAAATATGTCACCCTAAATGGAGAATACTCTCTCCACCATTAACCCTTAAGACACTTCAACACTCAATTGAAATAAAAGATCGAGTTAGAATTCCTTTATTCAGTGAATTAGGTAGTCCGGAGGAATTGGTAGAATTTCTTGTCATTAAATTCCATGAATTCTATGACGGACTTATAGGTAATGATATTCTTCGGCGTCTTAATGCTAAAATTGATTATAAGAATAATCAACTAGAAATAGAAGGAGAATTGATTCCTTTAATTTTCCAAAAGAAGACAAATCAGTGGTCTGAGAATCCTTCCAGTTCAGTAGAAAAATTTACTCAAGCAGAGCAGAAGTCTTCAGAGAGTAATACTAACTCCATAAACCAAAGCGTCTATAACGATAATTACCAAGAGGTAGTCATCAACATGGTAAGTGAACCGAAAGAAGTAAACGGTAATGTTTATTACACAGTCCCCAAATATACCCCTTCAGAAAATCAAAAATGTATATCCGAACAGATTCGAATAGATCATTTAAACCTTGAAGAGAAACAACAGCTTCTGAAAGTCATTAAAAAATACTCAAATATATTTTATCAAGAAACCTCTGACCTTTCATTTACCAACGCTATTAAGCATAAAATTCGTACTATTAACGAAATTCCCATTTACGCAAAATCTTATAGATACCCATACATACATAAAAATGAAGTAGCAAAACAAATTGAAGAAATGTTAGATAGTAAAATAATCCGCCCTAGTAACTCCCCATATTCCGCACCAATATGGATCGTACCAAAGAAGGTCGATGCCAGTGGCAAACAAAAATGGAGACTAGTTGTCGACTATCGTAAGCTGAACGATGTGACAATAAATGACAAATTCCCAATTCCAAATATGGATGAAATCCTGGACAAGCTGGGTAAATGTCAGTATTTTACAACCTTAGATTTAGCAAAAGGTTTCCACCAGATTGAGATTGCAGAAGAAGATATTCATAAAACAGCCTTTAGTGTAGAAAATGGCCATTACGAATTTTTACGTATGCCATTTGGTCTGAAGACAGCCCCTGCAACCTTCCAAAGGCTTATGAATAACGTTTTAAAAGATTTTATTAATAAAAGGTGCTTTGTGTGCTTAGATGATATCATAGTGTTCTCAACGTCCTTGCAAGAACATATTGATTCACTTAACAAGATATTTGAACGATTAAAAGAAGTCAATTTAAAAATTCAACTCGATAAGTCTGAATTTCTTAAAAGAGAAACCGAATTCCTTGGACATATTGTCACTCAAACCGGTATTAAACCTAATCCACAAAAAATTGAGTGTATTCTCAAATTTCCAATTCCCAAAACAACTAAACAAATAAAACAATTCCTCGGTTTGACCGGGTACTATAGAAAATTTATTAAGGATTATTCGAAGATTGCCAAACCAATGACTAATTTTTTAAAAAAAGATGCCAAAATTAACATATCTGACCCAAATTATAGGAACAGTTTTGAAACATTAAAAAGACTTCTTGTAAATGACCCAATTTTAATATATCCAGATTTCAAGAAAAAATTTACCCTGACTACAGACGCAAGTCAGTTCGCAATTGGAGCCGTCCTTTCTCAAGAAAATCACCCTGTCTGTTTCGCAAGTCGTACATTAAACGAACATGAAGTGAATTACAGTACAATTGAGAAAGAGTTACTAGCCATCGTCTGGGCAACAAAGTATTTTCGCCCGTACCTATTCGGTCGAACATTCACTATAGAAACTGACCACAAACCACTAACATGGCTATTTTCCATTAAAGAACCAAACTCAAAACTAGTAAGATGGAGATTAAAATTGTCTGAGTTTGATTATGAAATAAAATATAAAAAAGGGACACAAAACAGTAACGCCGATGCTCTATCGAGAATTGTTCAAACTGAAGTCCACACTTCAGAAATAATTCCAAACACACAATCCAATACCATAAGAACCACCGAGTCAGCAATAAATATATTTAGAAATCAAGTAATTATAAAAAAAATTACGTCAGGCTCACTAAAAATTCGAAATTCAAACATATTCAAAAATCATAGAAAGATAATATACACAAAGACAATGGATAAAGAATTCGCTATTACATTATTAAAAACACATTTTAATCCAACGCAACTGAATGCCCTAATGATAGATGAAGAATTTTATACAGAACTGAACGATACGTTTAATCAACTATTTTCAAGTAACAATAATTTCAAAATCATAAGATGTTTTCAAGAATTAAAAGATATCGAGAGTGAGGAAGAATTAACCGAACTTATTGAAAAAGAACACAAAAGAAATAATCACAGAGGTATCGAAGAAGTGTTTAAGGAATTGAAATGCAAAATTTATCACCCTAACTTAAAAATTAGAATCACCCAATTTATAAATAATTGCGAAATCTGCTGTATTGAAAAGTATGACAGAAACCCACTTAAAATCCAATATAAATTAACGGAAACACCCTCCAAACCAAACGAAATAATACATATAGATGTTTTTTATAGCTTAAAGAAAACATTATTTATGACAACTATTGACAAATTTACTAAATATGCTCAAGCTTACAAAATTAATGGCCGAACTTGGACAGAATTTAAAGCAAAGGTCCTACAATATATAAGCACTCATGGTAATATGAAAAAGATTGTAGTAGATAACGAATTAGGATTCAAAGCCATACCTATTCGTGAGTTCCTAAGGAAGGAAAATATAGACATTCAATATACTTCGAACAGTAATCACACCTCGAATGCAGATATCGAAAGACTACATAATACGATAAACGAACACATCCGTTTATTAAGACATGACGATGAAAACAACCTAGAAACTGTAGAGGAAAAAATACTACGAATAATAAAATTCTATAATAACACTATTCACTCTACAACCAATAAAAGACCCATCGACTTTATAAACGGAAAAATAACAGAAGAAGAGTATGCAACGATTTATGAAAACATCCTCAAAAAGAAAGAAACAGTTATCAATAAATTGAATCTCAATAGAGTTGATACATCAATTACACCTGGACCAAACTTTATAAAAGAAATACGAGGCGGAAAAAACCATGCCAAATATAGGAAGATCGATGCCGAAAAACTCGATGATGATCATGTAAATGACAAAAAGACAGGATTAAAATATTACAAAAACCATGTGAGACAAAGGAAAAAATTTCAAAATAAGGAGAATCCTACTATTAAACTTGGAAGAACCACATAACAAACACTTACCCTACCATTCGTTTCTATCATCATTACACACGTTTATTTAACTTTAAACCTTAATCTAAATTCAGTATGATTTATTATCTTCTTACAGGATTAACCAAAATGAAATTTATAACTACCATACTAATATTCTGTGCAATGCTCATCCTAACGGAAATGCAAACGATTGACGTCCAAGACCTTACAAACAACCATGGATACATCCCAATTAATGTAGGGAAACTCAAAACAATAGACTACTACACTAAAGTTCTGCACATCATCAATACAACCGAGTATGAACAAACGATTAAGATCATTCAAAGCAACATTAACACTCTAAGGATATCTAAGATGAGCGTAACACCAATTATAGACTCTATTGACAAAAACCTTATATTAGTTAAAGCAAAACTTAATTATTTAATCCCACATTTTAGACAAAAACGCGGATTGATAAATGTAATTGGAAAAGGAATGAAATACATAGCAGGTGTCATGGACAGTGATGACGAAAAAGAAATCTCTAAAGTACTTGAATCCTTAACACAAAATCAACACAATCTGACAGACACAACAAACAAACTCACTCTAATTAGCAATACTATTTCCTCCCAAATACAGAATATAACTTTACATATAAACACACAACAAAAAACTATAGAAAACTACTTAAACGATTTCAAAAACGTAATACAAAATAAAATAGCGACAATAGAAGACGAACTCACCTTTTTACAACAAGTTTATCAAGTAGACAGCGACATTACACTTTTACGAAATCATATCGACGGTATAGGACAAATCGTTTTCTCTGGCAAACTTGGTATAATCCCAACTGATATTTTGACACAGACAGAACTAGAATTAATTAAAGACTATGATAGCTACATGCACACAAAGATCGCTATTACACTTCATGAAACAAATATTGTCATAATCCTACTCATTCCTCAATATTCCAATCAAATTCTATCCCAAATCACCTTTGAACCCATCCCAAACAGGGAAAATAAGTCTTTACACCTTGAAACAAATAAAGTGTTAGTAGATTCAAATAATAACATATACAATACAAATGTAAAAGACAACCTCATGAAAAATTTAATAAAAGTCAATAATGAATGTATAAAAAACATTTTAAATTATGAAGAAGCCCATTGTTATACAAAAATGTTCCTAGAAAAAGAGGTAAAAGAAATATTACAAGGTGTATTAATTTTAAAAAACATATATAATCAAACAATAAATCATAATTGCAACAAAATAAAAATTAAAAATGAAGGAACCTTCATGATAAAATTTGAAAATTGTAAAGTCGAAATAATGAATAAAAAGTATTTAAATCCTAGTATTAAGGTGTACGATAAATTAATCTTGCCAAATTATATGACAAAAATTAAAGAAAATACCTCAATATCTGATTTGAAATTAGAAAACTTATATTTGAAACAATTGGACTTTGAAAAAAATATTGACCAAATGTCATATATTACTAAGAATTCAAATGTAATAAGTCTAGGTACGGACTTATCCATATTATTAATTATTATCATACTCGTAATTGTAACCACCAAACGGAGTAACCAACTACTTCAAATTTCGTCGGTGCCTCAATCTAACGTTGGGGGTGTTATAGTTACCACTGCTCACCCCGCACCCACAATTATTTAATGCGCACTCATCTTGCGCATGTCATATATTTGTAAACTTAGCATGTCACATATTTCACAATTTAATTGCATCATATATTTGTCAACTTAGCATGTCACATATTTCACAATTTGATTGCATCATATATTTGTCAACTTAGCATGTCACATATTTTACAATTTAATTACATTTTCTCTAATTGCATTCCACCCAAAATCGAAGCAATTATAATAACCGCTTATGAAGCATTAATGCGCACTCCACTAAAAATCGAAGCAATTATATTAACCGCTTACGAAGCATCCAACCAAATGGTCATCGATCAAGTGCCTGGATCAATGACCATGCATGCCCCAAATAAACACGATTGCATACATAAGTGAAATATCCCTTACCCAGCGTCTATTTAGAACTGGGTCATTAAAAATTGTTTATGGAAAAGACCAATAACCGAATCCCTCTGATTCGGATTGATTACGAAGTTTGGTGGACAGAAATAGGAATAAGTAAGTTAGTCTTAAGAAAGATTCGAACACGCGAAGTCCAAAAAAGGACTCGAAGATATAATTAAATAAAAGTTGTGTTTTTATCACAAGAGTGATATAATTATTTTCTTTTATTTCAAATATCACAAGAGTGATATAATTTTATTTATTTATTTTTTTTTTAATATCACAAGAGTGATATAATTGCTAAACTGATGAGCACACATAGCGAAATTGGTCTTGCGATTGAAAATTTCTGCGGGCAGAATACTATTATTAATTTCGATGGGGCCCTGAAGAAGAAAATAATGATAGAAATGGTAAGGCAAAACACATTTCGTCGGTGTTCTAGACATTGATGCCAGATCAAAGAGCGACAAGTTTTTTTTTTAGTCATTGAACAATTTTCATGTATCAAGATATTTCATGAGCTGCCTGAATATCAGGGTTTTCATGAATATTTAAGAAGAACTGTAATGAGCAGGCTGGACAAATGATTTTTCCCATCTACTCCGGAAATAGTTCGAAAGTATAAGTGTTGTTTCGCAGCTTCTTAATCTCGAAGATTGTTTAGGCAACAAAGAGGAAACTCGTGTACCTGCTTTGGAGCTTGGTAATCGAGTCCATTTTATTTGACAATGCATTTAGATTTAAGTCACAGTATAAAAATAAGATATAGGTTATAGTTCACAATAGTAAAGAATACATATCCATATACATATAACAAGAAGATCAGTGAAAAAGCTCACGCAGTGGTCTTCCCAGCGTGGATATACACGTCTTCTGGAGAAGAGGAGATGTACCATCTTGTGTATATTGACAACTTTGAGCACTCTTACTACTAAACAAGAATTCCCCATAGAATTCTTAACGCGCTCTAGTATAGATGTAGCAGCAAATATATTGGCGTTATCTAAAGAACTGACAGCTAGAATGTACGAGTAAATTAGAATTGGGATAAAAGATCGGGCAGAGTTTCTAATGTTTTAACGAATGATCAAAAACACTTACTATCTCGCGGTAGTACTTACTACACTGTAGTATTTTCCACACCAGTTCTTGGTCGTATTGGAACTTAATTCGCTTATTGTTGGGTTGGTCTTTAAAGACCGAAAAAAAAAGTTCTCCAACTTTCACAGCCTCCTTACAGTTCAAGTTGTATATGCCTTTTCTTTTGATTTGATACATTATATCCGATGAAGGATAAAGATTCTCATTCCAAAGAGAATAGCGACATCCCTGTTGTTATTAAGAAGCACAATGACAAATTAAAATTAATAAAGAAGCTGTAAAGTCCACTCCAATTAACTCGTATTGCCATATGGTTGTTTTAGGAATCCTTTCTCTAACTAACTGATTATACTTCCTACTATACGAAAAATAAACGTATTATTAATCAGAGTAAGAAATTAGTTGCAGCGTCTGGTGCAAATCTCAACACACCGTCCTCTGTGTGTTGTCTGTCCAGAGTGTTGAAGTCACGCAATATCACCCGCAGTTACGTTTTCAGTATGAGGATTCAGGGATACAATTCTTTGAACGGAGACAGACAATTTACGAGTACATATAAACTTATGTAGACAACTACGATATACTATATGGGGTTTAATGGTATTGATTTGAGCAAAGAGAAAATGGCATCTTCATCGTTTTGCTTCTGCCTCCACTATCACTAGAACACAAAGATTTCTATGTGTTATAAATCATATTTTCATATCAAATATGGTATGTAGTAGAGCATGTGGTACCTCAAGATTTGATTGCAACCGACCAGCAGTGAGAAGAGTTGAGTGCAAATAAACCCCTATGCTATTTGATTCGGATTGCAGATTCCGAGAGACGGGGATTATCTTTAGTAAAAAAAGTCTTACTGAATAAAAATGTTCAGTATAAAGAAGAACAATTTCATTAAATTCAAATTATTCTAAAATCTATGATAAAAAGACATAAAAGTAGATAAATTTGGGCTTCTAGTTGATCATAAAGTGTAGCAAAGGATGGTCAATCCAAAACAGTACGTAACCAATGGGCGCGCAACATTTATGCTGTAACATTTTTAATATTACTTAGCTTTTTTTTCCTTTCCTTTCATTCGAAGTGTCATGAAGAATAATAAAATTCGTTAAAAGTTTCACATTCAAGCCGCAAAAGTTTTGTGCAGTTTCGTCACAAATAGAACTATTGAAAAAATAAAATCGATACTAACGCTCAATTATCTGCAAAGCAACTCTAATTATTCCTTGATACCTAATACCTCCGGAATATCACCACTGGCAATAAAAAAATTATAACGGTCGAAGGCAACTCACAAGGGTCTGTGAGTTATTTCTTCAGGTCGCGTGTCGACTAATTGAAACGTCAGTCTTAAGCTTACCGATTTTATGAATATTGACACTGATTAACAGTGTTTCCACATGCAAGGCAAGAGATTTTAGGTCATGAGAAAAATCTTACCAAGTCTTACTCTATGTCCAAGAAACAAAATTTAACATCACTTATTGTGGTTGAAAAAAGATTTGCACAGGTTTTTCTCCTGTGTTACGAGAAAACTTTCTTCGTTTACTGAGATTATGAAATATAATTATTGCGGTTTTTGCAGAATGTTGTAACAATGTTTGAAGTTTTGAGTAAATCTATTCAGATGAACGGTCTTGCTATCTTGGAACCATCCCGATTGATCATTCAGTTTACAGCACCTGAATTTCTCTGTGGTTTTCTGTAAAAGTAAATATTCCATGGGAATATGAGTAACATTTTTGAAGTCTCTGAAGTACATATGTAAACCGCGAAAATCATTAATCATTTGGGAAAAGTTTTAAATATCTGACATGAGATGTCTTGAGGAATGAACTTGCCGTGAAGAATGAACCTCTTGTTCTCAATGATGCAACCACATAAGTGTAATTCTATGCAAAAAATTGTTACTGTAAAAGACGGTTTGCAGAAGGTTTTACTTTTCCTTTTTTTACTTTCTACACCATAAGGCACAATCATGAACATATTACGACACACTTTTCTCAGATTTGCCCAAGTGGGTGCTGTAATCTACCTTATTTTAAACTGAAAACGCGAGTTAACGATACATTTTTTCTTGTTCCAGTTAAGCATTCCACAAGCTCATTTCTTTTGAAAATAAGCTTACCATATAACAAGTTTGTCAACTTGTTATAGAAACTAGCAATTTAATATCAATTCGGCTTTTAATTTTCAAGACCTCACCAAAACTTCGTCTTTAATTGAAACTTCTAAATAAAATTTTTCACATATTCTTGACAAATCCTTTATGTGTTTGAGTAGGTGCTTCAGTACTGAGTAAAAATCTATATTCTCCCCAAAAATGCAGTAGCTTTCTTCAATGAAATCAACTCTGTACTATCACAGATTTTGTAGGGAATAGTTGAAAATACGAACCAGTACACCATCATTGAAAAATGTCATAAATCGAATAACTTACAGGTAACCCTGTACTTTTTGCAGTTTTGTTCCTTGTATGGCGACTACCTTTGGGCTCATAACAGCAAAAAGACAACATTTACGTTAGACCTCGATAGGCTCCCAATAGTTCCTGTTTATGAATAAGATGTGGCACTAAAAGAACATAAAATTATAGAGGAGAAATATATCAGGTCTTCGGCTCAATTTAAATCACCATGGCACAGGTATGGAGATATATGTGTGTGGACAGCACTGTTCATGGAGGTGAAAATATCAAATATCTGAAAACCTTTTCCACAAGGCATAGAAGAAGCAAAAGTTCGTAGATTATCTAGAAGAGTTTGGCCAACCCTGGTCCTTCATCCAAAATATCGTTCTATGAATCGAAATATACCCATGTGCTCTACTACGAGCAGGAATATGGTACTCACTCAATAATAACGTCGATGCAAACTAGTAAGGTTAAACGTTGGAATTATCTTTTAAGAAGGAGTAAAGCATCTAGATTTACCCCTGACTGTGAGCGGATAATTCTCCAGATCGATCAAGTTATTTAAACGTATTGCCAAAACACTAGTATAAATCCAAGTCCAATATGCATGGTTTATAAGCCCCTACTCTGCTTTATATGATGGTGGACCAATAAGTCCGTGACGTTTTGCAACAAAGCCGGACGTTTTAACTTAAATGCAGCACTGCTTCCGTAAACTACTATCTGTCAGTTGACTGCTTCAAAGAAGCTGTATCATTTAGTTTGTATGTGAGAGCCATTGAAAGCACAGAACCGCTTGTATTTTGGCGAAAAAGAAAAAAGTGAAATTAAAAAAAGTGAATGAACTCAGAAGGAGAGTTTGGCGTTGCTTAACTGCAACCCTGTCGAGTTATTGAGTCGTGGATGAATGTACCACAACACACCGGAGACCAACAGTTATCGAAACAGTGGGTTTCTCCGGCGAATCGGCGCCGAGAGATGACAGTGTGGGTCTGTCGGCCAATAGGATCATGGTGACAGTTCTTTTAATTGCATCAGGCATAATCCACATCAATTACCTTCAAAAGAGAAAAACAATTATTGGCGACTATGTATTATGCCAACTTATTGAACCAACTCAACGACGATTCCTCATCTACCATATTCTCCAGATTTAGTGCCCAGTGGCTATTTCCTGTTTCCAAAACTAAAGAAATGATTCGGTAAAAAAGATTTGCTTCTAACGATGAAATCATCGCGGACATTGGGGAATCTTAATTTTTGGAAGGGATCCAAAAACTGAAAGAAAGAAATATATTAAGCTCTAAGGAGACTATGTAAGAATCAAAACTCTTTTTTTTGCTGCATGAAAAGAAAAGAAACAGTAGATGGAAGGACTGAAGCCAAGAGAGCAATGATTGCGACTGTGGCGCACGAATTGGGCTCTTGAGCAATTATTGAGACATCGGGCTTAGTGAGGTTTTTTTGACTCAATAGGCTTCTGGAATAAACAACATTACCATTTTTAGAGCGATGCAAATCCAGAAGAGGCTCAATTACACCCACAAAAGTGCAATGTTCAACGCGGTGATATTATCGACCCATATGGCTACAAAAATTAGTCCGGAGGCCGCATTTAGCAATGGTAAATCTTAGCAAGAATAATTAGTGACTATTTCTTCGAAAATATGGACAATATTGATTCTAACGATATATGGTTCTGAAAGGATGCCGCATATGCTGCACACCCATAAAACCTTTTGATTTACTAGTGGTTTGAAGAACGACAAAATCGCGAAAGGGTGAACTCGCCAACGAAATTCTGAGATTTTACGCCAACTGATTACTTCTTGAGGAGCTATATTAAGGTTTTAGTGTATGCTGATAAACTATACACTATTTAGCAATTCCGAGCAAATTGGTAATATAGAGCCGAGCCCTAATTATCGAAAGAATAGCCCAAAATGCATTTCGACAACAATGCATCTAAAACTAAAGGCTCTTATATGAGCATCATCATTTGAACGAAAATCGAAAAATATAAAGCTACAATTAAAGCCAAGTTAGTGAAAATTGCGAATATTAATGACTATTCTTATTTGTAGTCGAAAGACATAGATATAAGAATTTAGATTAGCTTAGAGTGCCTGTGTGGGGCCAGTAAGTTAGCATAAGATTGTTAAGTAATTGTAAGCTAGCATTTAAGCATTTTTTGTTAGTATGTAAGAGTTAGTGATTAAGAAAATAAAATGCATTGAAAACTGAAAAAAAAAACTGAACTCTTATTTATATGCATATCTAAGTTTTCTGGACAACTTGGTACAGTTTATGGAGTTCGCGATTTTGTTTCCTCACATATACTGCCTTTCTGTACGCAAACCAATCTGCCAATATCAGCCACCCGTTACTGCTTATACACAACACCTGGCGTCGTAGAGTAGAACTGATAGGATTAAGACCTTGTAGAACATTCTCTTTGACTTTTCAATACAGTTGCTTAGCAAAAACAAAATACCCACGATTTTCTTTGATTAGACTTTATTAAACCTTAACTGAGGTGTCTTGAGAAGGGTGAACATATACTCCGAGATACATATGTAGGCGGACTTATAAACTACATCGAAAGTCTAGATGTCAACATTGATGTTTTGTTCCACACGATGAGCAGCCGAGAACTTCTTTGTCAACATCGTAACTTCATTTTGTCACAAATTTATTGCGTTTCATCAGCCTCAAACTAAAACACTGGTAGTTCATGCAAGATATAGTGTGTCTTGTAAATTAATATTTCAGCTGCTGCACGTATATTTACACTTCTATACTTGACTAATGATTTAGTGCATTCTTTTTCCTAAACTTCCCCACCTAGTTTGGATAAATAGCGGATGGCTCATCAGAACCTGTTTTAATAGCCACTAATAAATGCATTGGGATTGCTTGTGGACCAATGACGAGGTTTCCGTTAAAATCTAAAAGTCAAAACCAGCTAACAGTCGCTTAGCTTTTGTAATAAAAATTTAGTTGGAAAGATTGCTAAGTCGTACAACGTTAACCTATTTATATTTGCCTTGTTGCAATATCTCTTCATTGAACAGCAAGGCTCTGAATCGATGATAAGAAAATGATTTGAGTATATTTGCATATCCATTATTTCAAAGACATGTCTTCTTCCGACTAGCATGATGTCGATTAGGTTGGAGGTCCGATCATCTGGAATAAGCCAAATCGCTAAATGGATCCTTTTGTTTGAAAATCTTGTTCCGCTTACCATCTTACAACTAAAAATTTTGTATGACGAAGGCAGACGGCTATTGTCACTTTGTAGAGGCCATGATATGTTGCAGAACGCCCTAACCAAATTTAACATTGAAATCCCCAAGTACGATTTTAAATTCGTACTCTAAACAAGCTCTACCAGAGTTTTTTTTAATAGTAATCCTTGGAAGATTTTATGCAATATTTTATGTATGGTAAAAGAAAAGGGTTTTGCGGCCAAATGGCCAAATAACTTATAAATCAATAAATAGCATTTGACTGAATTTAGTGCCGAAATTGTTGCTGCAGTTTAAGATATTTCAAAGGAGTGGTCTATACTTTTAACAGCAAAAACAACACGTTCATGTCTCATTAACATGGAGACTTTTTCAACAATGTTGAATGCACTCGCGTACTCCCCCTAAATTTCAAATGATTGATTCATGTCCGATTTAGTTCAAGTCAAATTGTACATATGTATGTAACATAACAGTTATTTTTTACCATATAATTTCCTGCTGCTCGGAACAATTTAATTAGGGCTTAAGCTTTAGATGATCAAGATCATTATTGACTCAAAAGCTCGTGCTTGATTTCATCAACACCGGCTACAGATCTACAAATAGATTTTTCCATATCCCCTCAGATAAGCGCTTGGTAAGTGGCTGCAGCATATAAATTTCTTCACTTTCTTGTTTTAATTAACGGTCTCAAGAACAGTACTTGCGTTCTCATGACGCACGCAGACAATACTCGTATTGTTGTAGTTTTTTGTCGTGCACTTTTGATCCCGGGACAGCTGTATCAACAAAATTCATGACGACATATTGTCTTATGATAACGAACTTGTATAATATACTTACTATCATATATTTTGGGTACGTCGTAGAGCCTTTGTGTTTGATATTTGAAAACTCAGCTGAAAAAGTCATCAATATTATATTTTAATTTGGGTAGATTAGTGGATTGGTACGATTTGCAGTGTACATACATATACATACTTTTGAGGATTTAGATACACGAGAAATGTTTTTTTTTTGATCATAGCCAAATAGCCTTAGTACACAGTTTGGAGCACTTAAATGTCGAGACGTTTTACCCTCTTCACCATAAATTCACTTTCGAATGCTTGATATTTTTTGCCGTTAAAAGTAATTTTTTTTAGAAATAACCTGCGTATTTGTGCATTCTTTTTCAGCAGGTAATTTTCACGAAAAATTTCAGACTATAGCCTATGCCAATACGTCAGCTTCAAATACGTTTCGTCATAATAAGAAGTTAATTTCATAATCATAAAATGCGAGAAATAAAGTTGTGCAGCTTAATATTAGAGACAAAGATTTTGATTAAAGTTTTGCATCAGGTAGACTAAATATAATTTTTCTTATATAACAATACCTTATAAGTTATATTTTAAAATCAAGAGTAGGAAAATTGAAGTGAAATGATGTAGTAGAGAAACATACGAGTATAAAGCAAGTCGAATAGATTGACATGTGTGATGGCGAAAGTTACCTTGTATCACGTTATATTACCGTGTACACGAGGATTGTTTTTAATTTTTAACTAAATTTCATTTTGTCAAACGTCAAATTTTGAATATGTGATTATACAATATCACATCTTGTGAATAATTTAAAATCTCTTGCTTTAGTTACGTAAATCTTAGAATTTTTCCATGTACACTTAGAGAATGTATGTATCTACTCCTAGAGGTGGTTCTTGAAAGCACTTCACTTGCCCCTAATGCAAACAACGTGAACAGAAAAACGCCGTACTCACACTTGTTTATGTGCATGCCAAAGTTGCATTGAAATGCCAAAGTCATAAAAGTGCTCCCAAGGTCTATAGCACTGGTAGCTTGAAGTACACTCTCGCTTTTGTTAATTGAAGTAAATTCAACGGAAAAAAAATAAACTTTTCACAATTCAAACAGCATATGCATTTATGGTTGACGATCATGTGTCTATAACCATGACTACATCCAACTCGAAACATTACCATAAGCGCTCATAAGACGCATTTACCGCACGATGCCTTAATTCATACTCTGTACTACAATTGGATGACTTGCGAAAAATCGCATCTTTGTGGAACCGTAAAAAGGTTGCAAACGTTAAGAAGGAGTACATACAGCGAATGGAAAAATGCAAAACTTCAACTTGGCAGACACTATACATCATGGTCAGTGTCAGTCATGTATGTTAAGTCCGTCAGTGCAATCGAAACCGTACAGTGAATTACCCCCGCAGCTAAAGTAATTAGCAACCGCCTAACATCAACGGCGATTTATTGGAAATGCTAATTAAAGTCACCGCCATTGATGTAATTGCGGTTTCTTGGAATACACACAACTGATGAAGGATAAACGCAGACTTATAAAAAAAAATCTTGAAAACATGCTTTAGGTCAGTAGGGGGCAAACGTTCCATCAGAAGAACTCAACTTGTCATAATCTTAAATGAGGATAGAAGTCTGTACGATTACCAATGCTGGTTATCAATTAAAACTCATTTTGTTCTTTGCAAATTGTTGCAAGGACTTAAGTGCACTAACTGTTGCATGTTTCATAAAACCTGTACCGAGTGGTGAAAGAAACAAATGGTTTGCAGTTCGTCATACTTTCATCATGAGTCAAAATAATACTTAAATGTTTACCAGTAATACTCAGGAATAATACTTTTCTCATGAACCAAGCCATTGAAATCGTTTACCTTTGAAACAACAAAAGCCGTTTTAGGCATGCGTTAAAAATCGTATCTATTCGTATCTATTGTAGTAAATATTGCTCCAATTTAACATTATTTAGTTATTTTAATTTCTTAAAAAGTTGGATTATTTAAGAATCGTTGGCATATGTTCGAGCCCACTTCGATCTGAATAGCCTATTTAACCCGATACAAAGAACCAAGTTCCTTAAGCTAAAGCTTCACGAGAACCTTTATAGAAAAACACGTGAGGTATGCTACGAGTGATATTTTCTTCCTCTCATATATGATTCTATAATTTTCAGGTATTGCCACTAAAGCGCAAGAAATTCATTTCTAGAATATTAGCAAGCTTTTCGACAACGAGATTGTCCCTCCAACTACGATTAGTAAAATAATTTCAAATAACTCCAATGGAAATGTGAGTTGATGGCAAACAGCCAGGAACATGACGTGGGTTGTCAAATGAAGATAACAAATATAGTGCTAGGAGATTGCTGTCCTGGCAATATGCGACAAAACGATATTTTTTAGCCGGATCCCGAACTACAGTAAGAATCGTGACAATAGTACGTTGTTTCTTCCTAAATAAGCATTACACTGAGCTTCTTTGTTTAACCAACTGAGAGCCTTCTGTAACGCGTTTTTTGACAGAGATATAGGGATTACAATGGGACATGTACATGCCTAGTACGCATGCACAGCGAAAGCTACAGAAATTCGTTGAATAAAGATATGATGAATGTGAATATATTTGATGATTTGTGCAATTTCAATCACCGTATCAAGAAAGATATCATATTCAATAATAAACAGTCTCACAAAATTATCGCCGGACAAAGAAAACCGGATCGAACCCCGGTCGATACTGAAGGGATTAAGGACATCTCACACGACAATAGCAGCAGTAAAGTTCGCCTTTTGTTGTTGACACTTAACCTAAAAGCAAAAAACAAGTTGGAGCGATTCGGCCGAGTTTTGTGCTTGCAATTGTGGTTCGAACACATAGAATTTTGAAGAACATATTCAAAAGAACAAAATGATTAATTCCGACGTTAAGTGATGCCATCGCACAGAAACGTCCCGTGCTGATCGATCGTGTTTCGTGAGGTGTTTCACCATGACAATGCGAAACCACACCAAAGCTTGGTTACTCTACAAAAATTGTTGCAGCTTGCTTGAGATGTGTTGCCACAGCCACCTTATAGCCCAGATCTTCCGCCATCAGAATTTTACTTATTTCGCTCCTTGAAAAACTTCTTGAATGGTAGAACGTTTGATTCTGAAGACCTAATCAAACAGCACCTTGAGAGTTTCTTGCAGTGATGGGTAGTTTTATGAACGTAATATTATGAAGTTGCAGAGGGTCACCGAACAAAACGTCCAATACATCATTAATAGATGCTCATTACGTTTATTAAATAAACGCACCTGAAATTCAAATGAAAAAACGCAATGCCTTTTTGAGCAACTACAACTTTTTGTATTTAGACCTTATGGTGACTGGCTGCCCACATTTGCCAAAATAATATACAGAATTATTAATATTAAGAATTGTTAATCAAATAGGTGAAAATTCACCATCGGAATACACTTGTCGGCGAATTGTTCGCTCTTGCTATTTCAATTAAATGGATTGCTATTAAATATTATCTTAGACATCGACAACTAGTGTATTTCAAATAATGTTAACTCTTTTTGAAAATATGATCTTTTTTGTCTTATATTCAAATCTAAATATGTATGTATCTTAATTAACCTTATGAGATATTGGCAAATAGAATTAAGAAAGCACAAACCGCTCTATTCATTTATATATGGAAAACTATTCGGACTATGTTATAGCAATGGTAAGCATATGGATAAGCATACGGATATGGATTTAAAACAGCAAATGGAGTAAAATTTCACATCTTCTGTGATCTAAAAGAGTCTCCGATGCAAGCAGTGTGTTCAAATCATAAATTCAGGTTGTTTTAGAGTGACAGAGCTAGTGTGATATATGTCTGATAGGGATATAGCCAGGCTTTACTCAAGGCACGCGAATCTATCATACTATCATACATTATTATACATCAATTCTTTTATAGAGAGGAGCTATTGCACAATCCTCAAGGATTTACCTGCCAGAACTAATTGAAACTTGGGTGCCAAGTTACTGCGGTATAGATAGAAGCGAAAAAGGTTCATGTAGATCTGCGCTTTTAAGTCAATGCTAATAGATTATATATGTTATATGAATAAGCGGCCTGGAAAACATTCTACTCTATTGAGGATAACTAAGTAACATGTCAATTTGAGTTTGCTAACCATCTAATCGCATTAGCAGACACCACATATAGAACTAACGAAAAATAACGAATTTTTCGACAATTATGGCCGGCCATTGAAAATGTTAAACATACTCGTATTATCGGCCACTCGTTGCCAGCCTTACACTCAAAACACCCTTACCTACTACGACGTCAACCCCGTCTACATGTCTTTATGTACGATTCCTGACGATATGTTTTAACTGCATCTAACTCTTTCCTAGCTTTCGATATTTCTCTTCGACTACTTTATACGAGGATCTACCTGTATCTTTCCTTGGTCCCGATCTTCAAGGCTTTTTCTATCAACGACGTTGTCTAATAAAAAACACGGACAGACCAAATCACGGGTCTTATCGTACTATTTTCTTAACTTAACGCCTCTGAAGGTTGCTACAGTTACAAGCTGCGGGTCATAGGTCATGGTACCATGGGAGTCAGACACCCCTCGGATCTCGGTCCGGGCCTGACTTGTTGAGGTAGGCCCCCATATAGGAGCGACATGATGGTTGTGGTTTAAACCAAAAATCACAGGAAGGGTACTCCAATTGGTTTAGACCCGATGCATAGTTGCAATAAGTACTGGGTACCGTCATCTTAAGATCAGCAAGAGGTTTTAGATCGGCACTTATACCATGGGTGGAACTTGTGCCTCCAACATAGTTCCGAATTGATATTCATAATACATCCAAGCGATGGCAAGACGTATCCTTGCTCCCATGGATATATGGACATCCCCCTGGGGATTCAGAACAGAAAGCTTCCTACTTGTTGATTGTACTCATATTTCGGAAAAGTTTTTAATTATTTTTCAGTTGTAGGAAGCACCCACAAAGCCTCCCCAGTTTTCAATCTCTGTTAGATTTAAGAGATTCTCCAATCTTTGGGAGGGATTTTGCTGTTCTAGATTTTGTCCTGTAGTAGTAGTACGTTTGCGAAATCGCGTAGAATTCAGCAAGAGGACCATCAAGATAGCATTATTTGGTTTGAGTACTTTAATCATAATAATAACCTTATCTTTACTAGGTTTGAGACAAATTGTTGTACGCGTTACTGTTCAGAACAGTGAGAAGTTGTTGTTTCTATCTCCTTAACAAGTCCTCTTTAAAGATCAGCAAAAACGCATCCACACTCCGGATATTTACGTAAATTATGCCCACAATGCTTATTAACGATGATAATGCTGTTTATTTCTGTCTTTTAGTAGTTTACGGACTATGAGATCCCATTGTCTCTTAGAGTCTAACCTGGTTCTCGAAACAGGGTGTTATTGGTAGTATGGATAGCTGCAGTTCGATTATTTCGTTCATTTCTTTAATGCCTTTTTTATAAGTTGCTGTGAAAATGAGTTTCTGTACAACCTGTATTTGAGGGTATCCGCTTAAATCTTCATGGTAAGTATCGCTACAGTATTGGGTAGTGCTGGACGATCTTAGACTCAATTGCCTTCAGTTGCACTCTCTAAGATGATCTGAGTCCCCTTACAGTTGTACGCGTCATCTAGGACAACATCTTTTTGTACTGCGTTGCTGCTCCAGATATGAATCGTTGATAAGTATCGCTACAGTATTGGGTAGAGCTGGACGGTCTTAGACTCAATTTCCTCCAGTTGCACTCTCTAAAATGATCTGAGTCCCCTTACAGTTGTACGCGTCCTCTATGACAAGATCTTTTTGTACTGCGTTGCTGCTTGAAATAGGAATCGTTGACCCAGAACGTTAATATCTATTCGCTCTATATGACTTAGCTATCTTAGATGACTGATGGCCCCTTTACTACAGCAAAATAGTCGAGAACATTCACCTGAATCAGCTGGCTTAAATCCCGGAGTTTTCCATATGATCAGTCTAAAGAAGCATACTAAATTATTAAGAAAGCAAAAGTCATGTGGACAGATTTGTCACCAAGTAGGAATAACTCTACCATATGCAAATAAAAATGTGTAGGTATCCTGCATACTAAAAAGTTTTAAATTAAAGTCTCACTGATTTTTCTCTCGCATCGTATTCGTGTCTGTCGTCTGTTTAATTTTTCTAAATTTCACTTTCTACTATGATATATCGTTTCTTGTCACAGATATCGGGAAAATGGTGACAGAAATAGCTACCTTAATACTAATTATATCTAATTAACATCTACGAAATAAGTGTATTAGATATCAATTCAAACTTTTCTTCACTTGAAATGTTTAGAATTCGATTGTGACATATTAATTGGCCATTTGATTAATTACCCCCAGGACATTCACTTTCTCCGAACAAACTTAGGCAATTTACTTAATTTTCAATTAATTACAATGATGAATTCGATCATTCGAGACTGTCAGCTTAGTGCTCCTTGTAATAAATATGATAACAGTATCTTAATCAAAATTACTGCTACCAACTATAGCTACTAGACCACCGGGTCTAAATAAATAAACAAAGAACTCATACTCTTTGCCTCTTCAGGTGTGCCTACTTGAGATAGTGGCCCTCCCTCGGGATATCGTATCTCTTAAAAATTCAACTTCTGCTTGAAGTTGGAAGTTAAAAATAAGAGTGATGTTATCGGTTTGTCACATGTATCTCTGTTCGTGGTTAGGGAGCGCAAAAGAAAGGTGTGGTATCAACAAATACAATATAAAAAAAAATTACTTCACTGCTCATTCATATTTGTAGTTCAGAAGAAGTCGTAACGTAACTGGGGCTCGGCTGACAGGTATAGACATGGGATTAATTCACCGCCGAATGTTCGATAAGCAGGAACATTCATCTGCGTGGGGTTAATTCAATTCATTCGTAGCAGGTTTGAATATATCTTAAAACATATCCGCCTGCATACGAAAAAGTATCTCCACAATAACATGCCAACCTTCAGTATCTTTTAAATCTCTGTTCAACTTGAAACATGAGATAGGAGTTCTTTCTAGAATTGAAAATAATTTTTACTAAACAGATATAGGAATTTTTGAAGAAAATAGTTATCCTTTTGTAGAGGGAAAAGAGCTCATAATCGCATGTCCTGCTAAAGCTATTCTGCTTCACTGAGAGTATTGCGATATGTGCAGGAATTTTCAACGACCAACGTTTGGGAATATGACTACATCTATTGTAGTTCTATGTATATGTTCAAAATAACTTATCGTGGATAACTTATGTGTCATATATACAGGACTGGTCACGTAGAAAGTACAAACCATGCACAGATACAGCTTTGAAGAACAATCGGTTATGTAACATGAGTTGACGTACTAAATCTACTTTTAAGTGAATGAAGGGTTTACAGACATTTTTTAAAGCTCAATATTTTTTTAAATATGAAAAATACAGAAGCGTTTGATATAAAAGATATTTTGAAATAAAAAAAAATGCTTTACTTTTAATAGTAAACTTTTCGCATTTTAATATTAATATCCAATAAATCTAGAACTCACAACTAATATACTAAGTGACTTCCTGAAAGTTTGAATTCTGAATACATACTATACATTTTAGATATTCTAGGGACTAGCACACCTGATCTATACCTTCATAACTAAAACATAGTCTTCATCAATAAACTTAAAGCTATTGTAAACGTTGTTTTCACCTACTATAATAGATTTCCAATACCACCAACTATAGGAATAAATAAATTATGAATTAATAGCCTCACTAATTTAATTTAAAGGAAATGGTGAAGGGCTGTCTGATCGCTGATCCCGTAGTGACTATCTCTAACCCCGTTGACAGATACTGAAAATTTAATGTTTCTTGTTAAACGTTCCTGGCGATTTTTTTTCTTGAGTTTTGGGATGAAAGTAGTTGTGTTGACTATAGTTAATATGCTAATCCTGCTTCACATAAATTTGAAATTAACAAGTCTATTCAAAAACAGAAATAATTTTGCCTCGACCTTAACACGAAGGATCTGTTTCCTTCTAAAAGAACTGGCTGTATATAACAGAAATAAGAAAAATCTAGATACGAGTGTCACGAACTTAGAAATGAACGCATCCGGCTGGTCTTAATATATCTTTGTCAAGAATATGTGGTAAAATATTCTTGGTTATCCAGGGAGATATGGTTGCAGATAATGTCGCTCATCCCATGCAATAACAACACACACTTTCTCACATTCCGTTGTAATTTTAACATGGCTTATTAACCAAAACTTCCGAAATTACCTCGATTCTATTAGAACGAATTTTAGGCAAGAGGTTATGGATACGTGGTATTCGACTGCGCTTTAGATTTCGTTAAAGACTGGGAAATGTCTTATTATTAGTATTAGTTAAATCAACAGCTCATTCGATTGAGTCTTGTGTTTCAGACCATAAAACTCCAGAATTTATACCAAAACAAACTGGTCCCTTGTATCTGCTCCGAAATTGTGCATGCATGGAAATCAATTCAGAAGCTGAACTTTTAATAAGAACTACAATACTAAAAATCATTATGAATGAATGGTACTCTACTCTAATAACAAGTGGAAAAATCATCCTTAAATAAGACGAAAATCAAACTCTTTGGAAAAATATTTAAATGGGATCCATACAAATGTCCCTTTCCCTTTAGAGATAAATCATAATAAATGGACCACTTTGGGGCTATTCGCTTTAAAAGGGACCTGTGAATTCGTTCGACTATTGGGAATTCCTAAAAAAGTTTGAGTAAGTAAGAAAATAAATGATAGAAATAGGGAAACGCACAGCTAGAAGTAAGAGGTATTCAATATTCATAACCATATATGTATATGTACATTTACACATCCGAAAGCTCCCACGTTTTTAAACAGGCGCGTCTATAGCTGGAACAATTACGAAACAAACCTAAACCGATAACATACTATAGTCTATGATGTAATCCTTTCACTTTTTGTTATACCCGGTGACATTTTCATTGCTGTCATTTTTTCTTTATATTTTACGTAGATGGTTCAATATTTCGATGCATATGTTAAAACAACAACGAACAACTGTCGTATACAAGTATAACAAATTCTTAACTTTAATCAGCATTTTTCTGTCACAAAACACAGTGGAAATTTCGCATCCATAAGCCAACCCACAATGGTGGTTAACAACAGAGGCTAAGTATAGTATTTAAGTGTTTTGCGCTCTGGCTCTTCTAAATAGATGTCAAGATATGGATTCGCTAGTTCGCAAAAACGCAATTATAGATATTCCGTCTTAGTACGACTGATTCATAAATCAATTATTAAGAATTTCTTGAAGGTTTGTCACGCCATTGCCTTTGATAGCGCTATCACCGGCGAAAGAAGAGAAGTTGTTCCTGACTCGTTGAAGTGCTGCTTCATCAGAAAATCTTATACGACATTAACAGCAGCGGACTTTGTACGCTGCTTTGGTATACTCCTACTCTAACTTCGAATTCTCCGCTTATTCCAGCTGTGAATTTGACGTTCGTTTTAACATCGTCGTACATATCGGGAACACTCTTTTCTTGGGTACATTTTAAGGTCTTAGCGCCGTTCAAATAAGACCTCTGGAAACTCTGTCGGACGCTTTTTCCAAGTCGATGAAGTTGATATGCACATCCTTCGAAAGTACGACTTTGAGATCATTACCTTAACATTTAATCAACTTATTTAAACCGGGAGTCGAATATTGATAATTTTGTCTTGATCTAGAGCGCTATTTTCTTATATTGTATAGACTGTTAAACAGTACTAAGACAAGCTCAAAACTATGACTTTTTAGTATAAATCCGATATGTTGTCTTTTATCTTTCACTGTAAGTGTCAAATATCTTTGAGACTGCGAAGGTACTATACACAATAATATAATACAATCCCCCTTACTGATTACTAAGTCATGTATAATGAAAGTATGAAAGGTGGAAAGGTATCTGACTTGTGTGTCAAAACTATCTTATTCCCTACATTGTAAACTTTGCAATCAGCGATGGCAAACGCTTTGTATACATAACGTAACGCAAGAAAAAAATATGTTAACTCGAAGCTGCTTTCTGCCTAAGAAATTTGTAGTGCTCTTACACTAGTGTACGAGTACGTTTATACTTATTAACCTAATAACAATTGGCAGTACGGTCTAAGAAAGCGACGAATATGAATTTCGCAGTTCAAGAGGATCAAACCCATCTCAGCCTAAATAGTGGAAATCAACAATGTGACAATGCCGTTATTAAATATAGAATAGAAGACATTACCATATACCAGTATTTGTTTTCTCTCAGTCAAACAGCACTAAAAACTTTAAGATCATAGTGTTTGCCTCAATTTGAGTCCAACATTGCTTCAATATCGTTTTGAGTCCATTGCAAACGAACACAGTCAATATCAGAGCTGAACAATATTGATGAAAATGGAATGGCCGATTTTCTGGCGAGAAAAGTTTCTACAGCATAAATTAAAACTTACCAATCACTACTATCGTACAAGGGGTCTTTGCCAGGCTAAAGGAGCTTTAAAAGAGTTTCACAGTAAATTTAAGTTGCATGTGTCTTTTAATTATAAAAAAATGGTTTGGCTATGTCGTCTAATCGCCCGTAGGTGTTTTTACGTACGTCACCACGTTCATGGATGAAGAAATGATAGACTGTGTGGGTTTGTGGAAATCAATTAATAAAATCAATCAATTTATTTCATTTAAATAAAAATTTGTATTTTTAAGAAGCCGCGGAAGCGCAGTGGCAGTGTCCACACGATTGAAAACTGGCGGATGCTACGGCAGTACAATATGAAACGTAGGGTGGTAAATGTTATATTCAGTCAAGTGTCTCATTATGACAGGTCAAGCGTCGATCGTTGAAGGTGTTTTTCATGAAACATACGATTTCGGTGTTTATAAGTGTCAGTCTACTAAACAAAGGAGCCTAGTCTACAGGTAGTACATAAGTATAAAGCTTTAATGCAAGTTTGCTCCGGGATCCATATTATCGTTTGTGAATGCGAAAACTTCAGCGAAACCAATTCCGGATTTGTGCTATACCACATTCCTGATCGATCAAAAATAATAGCTGCTTCAGCATTACGCTGAAGATAGACAGAACAGATGATATGGCTTTACCTGCGGATTCTGCAGAAGGTACTAGGTGGGGTGAAAATTAACCTCCTTGACCACCAGAATGCGTTGCTACTGCACCAAAAGGTTATGGGGCCTTGAAGTCCGTTCATATTTCATAGCATACATGCCAAATTTCAGTGCGATACTATCTTTAATTTTGTTTTGACAGCTGATTGTTGTTGACGTGTTTGGCATCATGCTGAGTATGGACAAAAACGATTTTCGTTCTCTCATAAAACATTATTTTTTGAGAGTCAAAACGGCGAAGGAAACAAAAAAAAAGTTGGATAAATATTATGGAGCTAATGCTCCGTCAGATTACACCGTCAAAAATTGGTTTCGAGAGTTTCGTGGTGGCCGCAACTCCTTTACCGATCAAGTCCGCAGCGGCAGGCTCTCAGATGCGGTTACAGAGGACAATGTCAAAAAAATACATGAAATGGTGTTGGCTGACCGGAAAGTGAAGGTGCGCGAGCTAGCAGATACCACAAAGATTAGTACTGAGCGCACACGCCATATTTTGGGCATATGAAAAATTTATCCTGCCGCTGGGTGCCGCGCATGCTCACTCCTGACCAAAAACACAAACGCGAGAGCACTTCGAAAGAGTGTTTAGACTTGCTAATGCGGAATCGGGCGGACTTTTGGCGTCGATTGGTAACTGTTGATGAAACTTGGATCCACTATTATACACCAGAGAACAGAATGAGTGCCCGGCAATGGACTGAAGCCGGCGCGAGTGCTCCGGAGCGGCCGAGGGAGGCTCGATGGGTCGGAAAGGTTATGGCGTCGGTTTTCTGGGATTGTCATGGCATACTCTTCTTGGGCTACCTCGAAAAACGAAAAACCATCCACAGCGAGTATTACTGTGCATTATTGAAGCGATTGAAGGCCGAAATCGCTGCAAAACGGCCTCACATGAAGTGAACAAAATTTTTATTTCTGCACGACAATGCGCCAGCGCACAAGAGCATCGCAACCACGGCTAAAATCCATGACTTACGGCTTCAATTGCTGTCGCATCCACCTTATTCCCCCGATTTGGCTCCATCGACGCCACGGAGGACGCCACGGAGGACGCCACGGAGACCTTCCGGAAAATTACTTTTCAGACGGGATCAAGAAGTTGGAAAATCGCTGGAATAAGTGTATCAACCTAAAAATAAATAAAAAAAACATTAAAAAATTTTTTTTTTCCATTCCCAAGGAGGTTACTTTTCACCCCACCTAGTATGTAGCTAATGATTAATCGGTTCAAAACCCTGGAATTTGTCTCTTAAAGTAGCAAAATCTAAGATAATGATTTTGAGAGAGGGCGGAGGTAGGAACTGTCGAAGAGAAAAAAGACATATCAGGGTGAACAAATTGAAATTATACGAGAATACAAGTACCACTTAATCTTAATTACTTCGAGCTAATACATGAAAAAGCACTTGAACCTGAAATTAGCAGAAGCATATCGAGCAGTTCGGGAAGTTGCATTAACAATAAGAGCATTTCACAAAGCCCGAGGCAGAAAATATTCCGTGCAACTGCATCTTCCATTATGCTTTACGGAGCACAAGTGGTGGAAGTCATATAAAAGAAAGAAAACAGACTACCAAAAATAATTTTATTGCAGATTCTATTGACCAGGGGAGTTCGATATGGTAAGCACCATTTTCAAAGTAAGAGATGAGTTCTTACCCCTTCACTGTATCCCGCATCGCCAAGAAATTCCTATCCTTTGTAATTTGTGCAACCGGAAAGAACGTGAAGATGTCTATCACTTTCTAGCAGTATGTCCCATTCTTAAGGAGTTCCGTATAAACATCCTTGGAGCGAATACACTCGAGTTGGAGGAAGCGATAAAAATATTCAACGGCTACAAAAGGCTGGGATTAATTATTTAGATACACGATGAATGTGCTCTACGAAACCGGATAATAACAGGAAGTTTCTAAAACTAAATATTTAATAAAAATTGTTTTGAATTTAAAAAGGCAAGAGTACGATAACTTTGGCGCCAAGAATTGATAACGGCATTTTGTAGAGGAGTATTTTTTACTATGGGAGGGGGGATCCATCTCGTCCCTTTTAGGAGTTATGGGCAATTTAAAAACAAATAACTTAAGATGGGAAAAAAATTATTAAAAAACAACGGTAACACTTACAATAAAGTACTATACAGAATATGAAAGCCCGAAACTTGTTCTTTAATATAAAATTTACATCAAATTATTCGCGTTGATAGTTTTTGAATAATTCACATTCAAACTCAAATTCTTGTAAAAAAATTAAAAAAAAAAATTTTTTTAACAATATTACTCAAAATTGTGAAATAATGTGCCAAATTGGTTTCTTGTACTCAATGTATTAATTCGTATTAATTCTGAATCGAACACAAAAAACCGTATGGCTTTATGTTCTCTAGTTTTTGAGCAAATTGAAATTGAAATTACTACTTTAGTTTTGTTTTTTTGGCATTTATGTACGTAGTCTTCCTTTGAATAAGTTAATGAGTATTATTGAAACATCTCGCAGACGCCTATATCAATAGTTTTTTCTTAATTAAGAGTACACGGGTGACTGTTTCGCGGGATTAAGGGATTTCAACTCTCTTTCCGCAGGCGGCAGGTCCCGCTCACGCAACTTCGTTGCTCCGCTCGGGGTATGTGCTTTTCGTCAGGCAGGCGCCTATGTCATCAATACTCTTCATCCACAGTACTCATCACAAAATTACAAAGTTCCCATTAATAAAAAAGTTTCACTAATTCGCATTATAGAAAATTCACATGTTCCAGTGTTGCAGTAAATTATTTACTTTGCGAAATATCTATGTTTGTACGTATGTAATATGTAATACACTTGATAATGATGCAAAAATATAACCGAACAAACGTTTGGCTTTTATACCGTTATTTCTTTTTGTGATAAGGTGTGTAGTTATTGATATTCACAAAGATCACTCTGTGTTCAACCGTAGTGCGAATCAAGTGATATTTTTTGTGAATAAGCAATGACGGCTAAGCACCCTCTAATTCCTCCTAAACTAAATAACTTCTCAGTGTTTTGTTCGTTCGGAGATTTGGTGTCGACCAACGAAAGAAGCATTGAATTTTTAGAAGAATCTGGTTTAATTCCCACTAAAACATCTTGTGTTGCAACTTACCTATGAAGGTAGAAATGTAAAGTTCGGTTGGATGTGGCGATGCTCAAAAAAAAGCTCTAAAAAAAAGGTGACAAAAATTGTAGAAATACAATCAACCCATCTATCGGTACATTTTTCCATGGACCTCAATGTCGGCTAGAGATTCGCGAGGTGCTTGCAATAATTATCGCTTTTGTTATCAAAATGCCTGTAAACACGGTTTTTCAGGTAAATGAATTAAACCTTAAGCTGCAACCTAAGGATTTTTTAAAAATATTATTACATGTATGTTATTACTTTAAAATTAGGATATAATCGCCTGGCGCCATCACGACAATAAAAGTGATCTCCTATAATAGATTACTATAACTATTGTCGTGAAATAGCCGAAATAATAGCATCTCACGTCGATGTTAACATTGGCGGCGAAGGAAAAATTGTACAAATCGACGAGACCTTTCTTACAAAAAGGAAATACCACAGAGGCCGTGTAACCGAACAAATGAAAATCGTAGTGTTGGGGTTATTTTGTAAAGAAGATAAGGTCGGACGCTTCTTTAAAGTGAACTCCAAAAGTAAAGAAGACTTGTGGCCTTATATACACAAATACTTTAACCCCAACAGCAGTCGTATTTATACCGACAGCGCGCGCCAATACATACGTATTGAGAAAATGTCCATTACTTCTGCGATTCATGAAATTACAAACCACAGCAAAGGCGAATATGTTGACAAGACCGATGCAACCAATACTATAAATGATCTTGAGAATCAGAGCAAGCTTCTGAAAAAATCAATTTTATGCCGTAATACAACGCAGCACCTTCACCAATATATGGCACTTTTCTTTTACCGGAAATACTGCCTTGAAAAAAATTATAAGGACGACATGGGCTCCCAAATCACGGAATTTTTAATTGACGTAAAAAAAGTGTACCCAGGTTTTGTCAAAGGTAAAGAAAGTGTGGGTTTGCAACTAAAGGACTTCGACCCTCCGACCGTTCACAATGAGCACTTAGAAGGTATTTTACCACCAAAACAACCTCGGCTCTTCACCATGATCGACGAACTCAACGAACTCGACATTGACACCAGTACGGACGATGACTTCATTGACGAAACTTACATACCTTTTTAATATGTACTCGTACATTGAACATTTAATTGACTACTCTTAACTAACACCTAACTTACTCACAAACTGACTGACTGGGACGCGGAATGCAATGCAAATCTACCTCCTCGTGGTGCATTCTGGGTCACGCTAAATGATTTGCAGTACTTTACTTACAAAAATGACCCTATCATCAATATTAATGCTCAAAGTGAGATCACCATAAATACCAAAAAAACAACGTCTTATAAAAAATAGTTTTAGTAATTTTAAATTTTCTCAAAAACAAAAAAGCCATGCGGTTTTTTGTGTTCGATTCAGAATTGATATGCGCATTAATGCAAAAAACCAATTGGGCACATCATCTCACAGTTTTGAATAATATTGATTTAAAAAAAAAACCAATTTTTCATTTTTTACCAAAAATTTAAGTTTGAATGCGAATTATTCAAAAACTATTCATACGAATAATTTGATGTAAATTTTATATTAAAGAGCAAATTTTAGGCTTTCGTTTTCACTAATGAAAACATGCAGGTAAAAAAACAGTTTATGCTAGCTGCAATGTATTAGTACTGCCCGCCTAATCATTCTCCAACGGAAGAAAACTATGGAGAACTCTTTAATTTACTACGCTATAACTTTTTTATTGGTGGCAACTTTAATCCACAACAAAAGGACAAAGTGTTCAGCAAGCAGGCCACAACTACAACTGTAAATTAGTTTCCTCTGGATCGACTTACTGGCCATCAGTTCCTAATAACATTTCATACCTTGTTGACTTTTTGTAGCCAAAGGTATTGTACTTAAAGTGTTGAAACTAGTTATGACTTATGTACCGTCAGACCATACTCCAGTGATCTTATTGCTAAATGATACAGAATTGCGAAAACAAGGCAATTCTAATCTTGTAAACAAGAGAATGAACTGGATTGAATTCACAGAAAAGTATGAAACACATTGAAACAAAATCAACTTACATGAACTTCACAATTGCAAACAATCTTCTGATGCATTAACAATGAAATTGTACCCGAAATAATACACGCGATAAAATAGGAGTAGGACATCAAAACAAAATCTTGCTCTAAAGCATGTCCGGAGGCATCCAATTATGTTGTTGCACAAAGAAACCAATTTTTAAACAAGGGACATTCCATAACAAATGACCCTTGGTAAACAAGAAAGGGCTATTTGCAACATGACCTCCAAATAGAAATTATGACAGAAGTCGTTAGAAAACATGCTATGCCAAACAATCAGCTACTGCAAAACCACATCAAGACTGGGATTAACGTTGTCTTAAATATACGAGACAATATCTAGACACTGAGAAGAACCGTATGAGCTAGGAAAAAGTATTATAAATATATAAAATTTTAAATTTTCTCCAAAGTGACTTTAAATATAAAAAAGAAAAATCATTTATATTTTTTTCATATATAGATAGGTCATGAATAAGGAGCTGCTTCTCGTGGCATTGGAGCTCCACAGTACTTAGTAACCGAGAAGTATCAAGTGTATATATTTTGAGATTCACCTCCTTTCACCAAGCAGAAAAGACACAAAACCTGGTCGGCTCTCCAACCGAACATATCTCTTATGGTGATGTTCGCATACCTTTAACTGAGGCAACAATAAATAATTAATAACTTAGTATAATATCTAGTTGCGATTGAAATCTCTTAATCGCTTCAACTTAAGACGGAGTTGTCATATTTATGAAAAATTACAAAATTATGCCACAATTTCGTTGAATTGGAAATTGACAACAAATAGTTTGCAATTATTTTTGCATCAGAAGAGCATTTTCAGTTTTTCTGTCTAATCACTAAAGAATTAGCTAACATACCTAAATACGGCTGTAAATAAAATATTGCATAATACCATGACTACATCAATCACCAATCGACATTGACACAACAAAACTTGTCCCATCTATCAAATAATGCAAGTTAAATTCTTACAAAATGATTTTGCATTTAATCACATATTCGTAAAAATAAAATGTGATTTTCATCAAATTCTCGCCGCAAAGTCCTCCTCATTGAATCGAAATGACAACAAACAAATCACATCGAATCAATCACAGCCCATTGACTGGTATGGCACTTTTAAAATGCCGAAAATTCCATTCCAATCGATTGTGCCCTTGAGATTTGTTCAGAATCGCATGGATCATCCGACATTATCGGCGACCCACTTAGAACACAAAACCACACTGATTGACAAGACATAAACATTGCATTGTCCCCCTGAAGAGGCCTAATTAATAACAAACGAATAAAGTCTAAAATACATCGCACCCCGCCGAAGCTGAAAAGATTCCGTACGAGCGGCCTTTTGATTATAAATTGCCATCTCATTATGAACGCACTTATGGTGCTAAAGTGTGCCGAAGAGTCACCGACTGACATGCATCATCGTCAGTGCAATTATGTACGAATTAACAGTCAAAACAACAACCTTGACTTTGATGGAATGTGTCCTTGCGTCGGAGACAATAAAGTGCACCAATAAATATGCTCATCATGAGTTCCACACCGGGGAATAAGTACTCTTCTTATTGCACTAATCCTTCCTTCATCGTCATCGTTGTTATAGGTCATACTTTAAGGTTAAGATTCGGTTGTTCCCAATAGTTCAAGTCCCATTTCATTCCCACTGGGATAATATCTAGAGAAGAGACGAATTTTGAATAATGCCTTCTGGGCGATTGCCTCCGGTGACGGATGAGCCATGTCATTTAAAGTTAATGTTTTGACATTCATCATGTTACTGGTGCCTGTTATCCATACTTGTCGGGCATAATGTCGTCTCTTGTATTTTTGTGCGGTCTACCCATCAATGCTTCGTCTCGTATTGATGTGTCGCTATTTTCTTTTCTCAATGACGGGGATATACAGAGGCCAGAGTTCGACAGAAGTATCTGTGTACGAATACAGTACCATGCTGTGGTCATGATGAATTGCTATCAATTTGTATCGAATCTACTTCGAAGTTTACTAGCTGCGTACAGTGCGTGATGCGTCTATGGGATCTGATAAATTGCTTCACAAGCGACAATAATGTACGTACTACAATATTTTTCCAGAAGTCGTTGTCAATTTTTTGTCATTTAGATGTGATGTTGGAAATATTGAAAGGCAAATAAAGGGGTAAAAATTAAAGGAACGATACAAATTGCCGATTTTTTAGCTAAGTGTTTAGTTTTGTAATTTGTGAATTTTGTATTTTGGACCTACTTATAACGATACAAATACTTTACAAACGATGAACTCAGATTAGTGATATACAATAGTTCACGATACCAAGTGTTGTGATCTCATTGGAGACAATTAACTTACCTTAACTATGACTACTCAAGAATAGACAAAAACATAACTCTATGCACAGGTTGCTGACAAGAGATTTCCTGCTGAAGCATTCTCCCCTAGCATCATCTATTGATATCAGGAGTATAGCTATATCCTATCTTTTTGAAACAAAAGTCTTCCTGATATCGGAAATCCTGAGAACTACCACTTACTTACAGGGCATGCCATGTCTCAGTAACAAATTGTCAATACTCATTATCGAGAAAAAAACGGGTGCCGTGAAATAAGACCAACTTTTAAAAATTTGTCTTATTTCACTTTTCAATAGTCAACTTTCAAAAATTGGCCTTGTTTTATTATCTATTATGGGGCATGCTGCCCCCTGCACCCCCCCCCCCCCCTGCTTGTGGTCAATGTAGGATTTGGAGTGGGTGCGAGGTTTCTTGTATGTAAAGTTCAGAACTGTGCCCTTTTTTATTTAATATTAAAGTTGGCCTTATTGGCCGGCGTTATTTCACTTTGCTAACGAGAAATAAGGCCAACTTTCAAAAATTGGTCCTATTTCACTTTTCAAATCTGAAGTGAAAGTTGGCCTTATTTCACGTCAACAAAAAAACGTACATTAGTGCTTATACAACCATTTCCAGAGACAAACGTAAACTCTGACCATTATCTTGTAACAGACAATTTCAAAGTTCGACTGTCGATCAAGGAATCGAAATCGATGTAGGAAGCCTTCGAATAAATGAAAAAGCCAGTGCTTGCAAGAAAACACGGAGTGCCAAGTTTTCCATCCAATTCGAATTTACCACATATGAACGCAGTTAATGAAGCAGTGACCACCTTCCTTCCAATGTGGTTTCAGATTTGCAGCAAATCTTCCCACTAACACAAAACCGATCTTAAAGCCCCATATGATTGCTTTTACAATACATTAACCTTACCAGGAAAACACCATGACCAGTAGGTTGGGTGGCTGTGGCTCAAGTGGTAGGGAATTGGCTTCACAATCGGACGGTTCGAGGTTCAATACCATAAAAAAAACTCAAACCTTGAACCAGGTAATTGGTACTCTTCAAAAGATGGCCAGTTTTCAGCAGAGAGATGCGTTATCATATGACTCTCAATTCTGGCGTTAAAGCAGATGCTGTGTAGTACAGGTGTAACAACGGAGGACATTGCCTTTGGAAATTCAACCCGCTGAGCTACGGAACGTTGCAATCAGGCTATCGCTAGATTCTAGGGCATGTAGTGTGAATATTCTGAAGGAATGACCCCAGGGTCAAAGTTGGTGGAGGACTTTTCTGTCTCAGATATTCATGGATCGGGATCCCGTTTAGTGAAGTAAGCCTATTTGCCATCCTCTGTAGAAAGTCTTTAGGTGTAAGGGAACATTTTTAACTAACAATGAGTCTAAAATATAGTAGGTATCCTTCACTGGCTATTTGTCAGCGTTCTGGCGGTTTATCCAGACCGTTACAAAAGAAGTACTCGCGAAAAAGTGTGCCAGTGCCATTTAGTCAACCTCAGAATTTTAATACTCATTTACATCAAAAAAGTTTAGTTGAGATCGGTGGTAATTTGATGATGCAATATCAGGAGAATATGGTGGTTAGGGTTAAATTTCCTAGGAGAACTCAACAATTTTTTTAACGGGTTTCCTTGCTACGTATGGTCTTGTGTTGCCATGTTGAAAGAGTACTTTCTTTCTTTTGGCCAAAGATGGACGTTTGCACTGGATTTCTATGTTCAAATATTAATATGGATACAATGACAATCACCATTTATAGTTTCATTTTGTTTAATCAGCTCAAAGTATTACCAACAACACAGTATTATCTTCTTCTGAAGCACACCAGCATTTGAAGTTGGTGATGGAGTTTTCCCTTTGTAAACATAGCTTTTTTTCCTACAGTATTTCTAAAAACTATCTATTTTTATCTCCAGAGCTAAAGCTATTTAAAAAAAAGTTCCCTTTTCTGACGACGAACGTTAACACATATGACATGGGAATTTGGTAATTCTGTGTTATTGCCTTTTGAAATTCATAAAGTATACAACATCTCTTTTTTTCACACATATTAACGGTTCGAAAGCGTTGCAGTTATTAACTTATATTAATTAACTTACATAAGGCACTTACCATGATAAATCGGTTTTATTAACGTCAGATTAGTTATTAACTTTCCTCAAGGCACAAAAGTGAATTGATAGAAAAGATGGAACCCTCTCGTATCCCTATAGTAGTGAATCTTATTGATTCTACCCATAATCTTCTCTGCTTACTACGTTATTGGCGCCGAAAGCGTGTGTAGACCTTTAGTATCTTATATATATGTATATAACTACAAAACTTTCCAAAGAAGAAGTAGCGAAAAGCTAGGGAAATGTGGATCGATTATACTTAGCCATCGGTTATTCCCTAGTCAAAATCCCGAACTATATGAACCAGTGGTAATATCTATAACATTTATGTTCTTCAACTGACTGGATCTGTTAAAGAAGGTAAACATAGATTTGTGGGTGCTACATCTGGAGTTCCGGCATAGAAATGTTTAATAACTTTGACAATTCTTAACAGATCGGCTTCAGTAAGCACGATTTGGAAACGTCAATTTAGTACAATTTCAACCATTAATAATTTTGCACCGAAAGAATGCGCCGAATAGTGAAGCTTTATGTTGAAGATAATAATAAATAAGTTCTGTTGACGTTCTGCTCCTTTCGACAACATAATTCTTCGTTTGGCCTTAAGTTTTATTGAGCTCGGGTCTGCAGGGAATCGCCAAGAACACATTATATAGCTTCCGCTTCGTTCCAATGAAGCTGTTGGAGTTTTTAGGAAGAGTGTTGCCAAAAATTCAAATGTCTCGTATCGCTGCCGATCTCATCTACTAAACATCAGTGCAACCACTGTAAGGAGGATTTTGAAGTAAGACCTTTACATATATCCATACAAAGTGCAGTTGACTCAAAGGTTTTTGAGACAAGCCGCATCGCATGGCTAACGCAAACAGTGTCATTTGAAAGGTTGAAACTGCGCCTGATTTTTGGGAGATAATTCTAACGACCGAAGGGGCTCATTTCACCCTCTCTGACGGAGTAAACGCACATCATTGTCAACTTAGGGAACCGATGGACCTCACATAATTCATGAAACACCATTGCACGATGAGAAAGTGATTGTTTGAGCCGGCATTTTCTCCAAAACCATCGTTGGTCCCTTTTTCATAAGAGTTGAAGGTCGGTGGTAATCGGTATCGGTGGATATTGGTGCACCTTGTGTGTCCCCAAATGCATGATAAAGGTCTAAAAGACTTTCGGTTTCAATGATCCAAGATTTGACTTATCCGGACTTATTCCTGTCCGAAGACTTTAGATGTACTCAAAACAACATTCGTACTGAAATATCCGTGATATCACCTGAGATGTTGGCATATGTTATGCAAAATGCCAGGAAAAGAGCCCAATTTTGTATCAGCAATGATCAATATTGTATTCAAAAAATAGCTCACATAAATTGTGAAGATTCAAAATAAATAAAAGCCCGCGACATTATGAAATCTATTGTTTTTTTTCTTAAAATCATTCAACAGTTCAATAGCGGAATTCCAGATGGCGCACCGTGTACTTTTATATATACAGCTAATAACCTAGTCACTAAGTATACATTCGTAAACCTCGAACTGACTGATAATATAGGGTCCGCCATCTAACGTTTTTTTTTTCAACTAGTGCTTATTTCGTGAATGGTAACACCTAGCTCATGTCTGATTTGACAGATAATTAGTTTTGTCTTTGAAAATCATGGTAATGTTGCAGAATGTGTGCGAAAATTGCGTACGGATTTTGGAAGAAGAGAAGCACCGTCAGCTCTGTATGTTCATTATCTTGTGAAAAAAATGAAAGAAAATGGCATCCTCATCGATAAACCAAAGCGTGAAAAGCCAAAAACAGTGCGTACACCCGAGAATATTGCTGCTGTGGCAGAAAGTGTGCGTGAAGCGCCATCAACATCAATTCACCGTCGTTCTCAACAATTGAACATTTCGGAGACATCATTGAGACGAATTTTGCATAAAGACCTTAGTATGACGCCATACAAAGTCCAATTGGTTCAGGAGTTGAAGCCAACTGACCATCCAATGCGTTAACATCGCTAAGTGGGCCTGCGATCGACTTGAGAAGATGCAGATTTTGCCGAAAAAATCATCTTTTCAGATGAAGCTCATTTTGATCTTGGCGGGTATGTAAACAAGCAAAATTGTCGCATTTGGGGCACAAAAAACCCGCACGCATACATTGAAAAGCCGATACACCCAAAACGAATCACAGTTAGGTGCGGATTTTGGTCCAGAGGCATAATTGGGCCATTTTTCTTCGAAGATGAGCAAGGAGTGGCCGTTACAGTCAATGGCGATCGTTATCGGGCCATGTTGAACGAATTTTTGTTCCCAAAAATTGAAGAGGAGGATATTGGCAATATTTGGTTTCAACAGGACGGCGCTACGTGCCACACAGCCAAAGCTACACTCGTTGTTTTGCGCCCTGTTTTTGAAGATCGCATTATCAGCCGCAGAGCTGATGTCGGAGCTGCGATTTGACACCGTTGGACTATTATTTGTGGGGTGCCGTAATAGATAAGTATTACGCCGACAAGCCAGAGACAATTGACGCTTTAAAGGACAATATTCGTGAAGCCATTGGTGAAATACAGCTGCACACAATCGATAATGAAAGAAACCTCAAGACCAACACCTCAAAATCATCACAGTTCTAGTGCAGTTTTACATCAGAAGAGGCTACTGCCGTACACCTTTTGGCAGTAAAAACGGTAAAGGGGCGAACAAAATACCAGAAAATGGCTAGACGAATTATACAGTGACATACTTGAATCACGCATAATCCCAAAAGCGTTCAGACGAACGAAAATTATAGCCAAAATTATATTCTCAAGACCGGGATATCTGAAAATTACCGTCCTTTAGCAGTCTAAAGTATTTCCTTCAAGCTACTCAAACGCCTTATCTATAATCGGATAAACCCTACCATCAACAAGCTTGTACCTATAGAACAAGCCGGGTTTCCTGGGTGTAGTAATTGTACGAAGAAGTTTCTATCAATCATTAATGCAGAATTTGATGACGGGCTTAAAACATTCAATGCTTTTATCGACTTATATATGTACTTTTCTGCTTATAATAGGTATACAGTCTTTGAGAACATCGTTAAAAATAATATTAAATGTCCTGAACTTCTCGGATATATTTTTGCCCAAGAATTCATTTGACTAATTTATATTATTAAAACAATTGTTTGTACAAGAAAGACTATTAGCAACAAATTTAAAAACCTTAATCGAATTTAAGAGTTTGGAAAAATTATTAACATTATAAGTTTCTATAACAATATTTGTTGCACTATGATGAACTGAGCTCGATAACAAAGGACAACATTGTGACACATACCCAGTTTATCCGACAGCCCAATGTGCATTGAAGCAATCCGTATTTTTGTGGTATTGTTGTTGTTGCAGCACGAGAGTTTTTTGAGGCTTTTAGGGTAAATTCAGATTTTCTCACATAAACATTTATGGGCCAAATATGAGCACCAATAACCCAACTAAGCTTTTCAGCAGGAACACCAACTTTAAAGTTGACATATTTTATTTTTGAATTCTCAACGTCGTTTTTTATCAATTTAAAACATTGAATATTATTGACATCAGTGGAAAGTTTGGAAGACACATAGTTTTTAATCGATTCTACGGTAGTACTAACAGATAATTCTGCCACTGGCTATTTCCACTTTTGTCGTCGTTTGGAATGTTATTGTTACGTGTAGACGCGGTAACAGAAGCATGTGACATATTGGGGTGAAGCACAATGGAAGCAGCTTGCAGTAGAACTTAAAGCATTAATATGCAACCCAGATTTTAAATCTTTGCGAAAAACCGACTTGTAGGAGAGAACGTGGAAACATTGTTATTGTTATTGCTGGACTTATCCCGGACGAGACTCATAAGTTCACAGAAATTCGGTTGGCAAATTTCCATTTACACACTTTTTTGTTAAGCACATCTACCGCTGATACTAATTCATTTAATTTGGTAAGTAACTGTTTGATGGGGAACCTGGAGTAATCAGTACAATTGTATGACAAACACGAATTTTTGTTGCCGAGTTCTTTAATCGTAATTTCAGATAGTCCACAGCAAATTTTATAAAAGGATTTACCACAGAAATATGCGCATTTAACTCCCTCATCAACTAATTAAGGCATCAAGATCAAGGCAATTAGCGCACTTTAAATTGATTTTGTTAGCCATAATAAGTAAAGGGTCCGCCATCTAACGCTTTTTTTTTCAACTAGTGCTTATTTCGTGAGTGGTAACACTTAGCTCATGTCTGATTTGACAGATAATTAGTTTTATCCTTCCGCTGAACGAATATGGTTGTGTATACGCTTGAACAACGCTGGGAAATATTGCCTGCAATCGACTTAGAGAAGATGCCGATTTTGCCAAAAAAATCATCTTTTCAGGTGAAGCTCATTTTGATCTTGGCGGGTATGTAAACAAGCAAAATTGTCGCATTTGGGGCACAGAAAACCCGCACGCATACATTGAAAAGCCGATACACCCAAAACGAATCACTGTTTGGTGCGGATTTTGGTCCAGAGGCATAATTGGGCCATTTTTCTTCGAAGATGAGCAAGGAGTGGCCGTTACAGTCAATGGCGATCGCTATCGGGCCATGTTGAACGAATTTTTGTTCCCAAAAATTGAAGAGGAGGATATTTGCAATATTTGGTTTCAACTGGACGGCGCTACGTGCCACACAGCCGAAGCTACACTCGATGTTTTGCGCCCTGTTTTTGAAGATCGCATTATCAGCCGCAGAGCTGATGTCGTTTGGCCACCTCGGAGCTGCGATTTGACACCGTTGGACTATTATTTGTGGGGGGTGCCTTAAAGATAAGTGTTACGCCGACAATCCAGAGACAATTGACGCTTTAAAGGACAATATTCGTGAAGCCATTGGTGACATACAGCTGCACACAATCGATAATGTGCTTAAAAATTGGACCGATCGTGTAGGCTACTGCATGGCCAGCCGAGGTAGCCATTTGAATGAAATTATTTTCCGTTACTAACCGGAAGGATTGTGCTTTTAAATAAAAAAAGAAATTTGAGAAAATATTTAGCAGTTTTTTTTTATAGCATTAGTGGAAAAAAAAAAACGTTAGGTGGCGGACCCTTTAATCATCAATTGTGCTTTGAGGACCAAAATTCACTCAAAGTAGCTTATGTTCGAAACGGCCCTTAATATTTATTATAAAATATGGAAATTCAACTCGCTGAGAAATTAAATTTCCGATTTTATAATATAAATTGAAAAGCCAATATTATTCTTCCGTAAATTTTTATTCAATCAAAATGCTTTGTGACCTCTTCTCGGTTCCGGAAGACCTTCTGCCGGTAAAATGAATTCAGATTGTGGAAAATATGGTAATCCGTTAGGGAAATATCAGGAGAGTACGGTGGATGCGGAAGGATTTCAAATCCCAACTGCAACAGTTTTTGCACCGTTACATGTAAGGTGTCTAGCACCGTCATGCAAAAGGATCGGACTACGCCTATTTACCAACGCAGGTTGCTTTTCAGTCAATTTGGCATGCAATATGTCGATTTCCTAACAATATTTGATAGCATTTGTCGTTTCTCCTGGTTGAAAAAATTAAAAGTGGATTGGTCCTTTAGACTCCACTAAATTGTCACCATAACCTTTTTTGGGTGAAGATCGGGCTTGGGGTGTGTTGTGGTTTTTCATCTGAATCCAACTGCTGCCCAGATCTTTTGCGATTATCATACAGTATCCTTTTCATCACAGGTGACTATCCGCTGCAAAAACTGTTCAGTTTGGTTTCTTATGTAAGCGATGTGCAGATTTCCAGGCGCCGTAGTTTTTGGGATTCATTCAGTTCATGGTATACCCACTTATCGAGTTTCTTTACCTTTCCTATGAGAGTAAGGTATCGACTTATTATTATTGGGGATACTCCCATGCTTTGTGCAATCTCCAGCACCGATTTCGTTGGGTCCGCATCCACAGTTGCACTTAAAACATTAGTTGACGATGAATTAACGTTTCCGGCTTCCTACGTGGTTCATTTTCGAGGCTGAAATCTCCCGAATGGAACTTTCTAAACCAACGTCATATAGCGTGTTCATTTACCGCTACATCCTCAAATGCGTCATTAAAGTTTTTCATTGCCAATGACGCATTATGTCCCATTTTAAATTCGTAAAGGAAGAGGGTTCGAATTTGAACTGCCGACGGCATGGTAAATAATTCCTAGAATAAAATAACAGTATTTGTAACGAACCCTAAAATTCTCACACGTCAAGTACACATACCACTTTGTTTTATAAAAAAAGAAAATTTAACTTTCTGGCGCAGATGGTCACTGGATAAGTTCTTATTTTCGACTGGGCGAAAATCGGACATTTCATGTGGTACCACCGAATAGTCACCGTGCTTAAAATCCATCGCCTTTTTATTTATTCCAATGCGACAATAATTGCAGTTCGCTATGACTGGACTTTTTTACCTTATGTACGCAAAAGACCATTCAACAAATACTGGATGTGACATAACACTTATATTTACCTACACTTCTCTGGATTATACCTGGCTCAGTTCCTTCTACATTCCAACACTGGTGGTGCTAAATTTTAGAAGTTTTTTCTATTACTAGTATACGGTGGAGACATTGAAATAATTGAGAGAATGCAGCATGATGTCAATTACACGTTCGTAAGTATCTGAGTATACACTTGAAACCGGTGAAGATTGGGCTATCGGTCAACCAGGGCAACACAAGATACTCATACACGCTGCCTACAAAAATTACATTCAGCCCAAATGTCTAGGCATTTACAAATGACTTTATATGAGTTGACCCCGCTTTTAATTCCGACAACGAGACCAGAGCTAAGATCAAACAAAGAATATGAATACCTCTTGCCAATCGCTGTTTTTGTTTAGGTAAACAGACGACTGAGTAGCAAAACCTTCTTTCAAATAACTATAGTGACTTCATACATGACAATAATCATCCCAGTTCTGCTCTCTAGCGCTAAAATCTGGACTTTATTAAGTATGGATAAGTCTATCTTAATTCATTTTGAGTTGACTTCAAGTAGTCCTCGTTCCTATCTCCACAAACGGTGGAATAAGGGAATGATACAACGAAAACCTGTATGGGCTGTACAGCGACATCTAGTCAGAATGGTCCGAATACAACAATTACAATGGCTTGCATATATAGAGCAGATAAGCATCCGAGGTCCGGTTCAGAAAATCTTCGTGGATTCGACTGAATGGATTGACGGCAAAGTTGAAGAAAATATCGACTCATATTACGCCTTAAGGATCTTAACAAGCTCTGCATGTGTAACTTGAGGCAGCTTACTCACTATCGGACTGAATGGAACGCCTATGCGTTAGGCATTAATCCTCCCCAGACTGTAGCACCATCGAAAGTCAAATAAGTTTATTATTGTCAGTATGGAGCTCTTAAGTGCACATTTTCCTCTAAGTAGAGCGCAGCTACTACAATATTTAACCTAAACATACTATATGGAGAGAAAACTTGCTTTCAAAGGATTAAATTACCATGCATGTTTCTAAAATAAGTTATAGAATCCCTGAGAGATGATCAACTATTTTTATAGAAAATTATATACTTTTATAAATGATTAAGGATAAACATGTTGTCAAAAGCTGATTGTTGATGATATATACTCTAAAAGCTTGTAAAGTTTTTTGCCAGTAACGTTTAAATGAAATTTAGATTTAAAGCTATTTGATTCCCAAGTATCTCATATGCTTATTTTAGTATAAGTGCTGGTACTGAATGATCAAAGGACTATCATATAAGTTTTTCAACTCTGATTCAAGAAGCCATAGATCGCAATACTTTACCATCACAGACATCACGCTGCACTTTTAAATAAATCTGGTAGTTTCACAGTAACGAAATAAAAATAATAAATAGGCATGAATAATTTTTTTTTTAATTCCTGGCTTGCAACCTTAACAAGCAGAGTATCAGATTAAATAAGTTCAAAGAAGCCACAGCCAAAATATTACAATAACTTCCCTAATTTTCCATATTACGATACTAACAAAAGATGACGCGTTCTTCCAGTTAAATTATTTATGTCGGTGAGAAAATTTTCTATACTATTAAAAACCATATATAAAAGTATGTATTCAGGATGAAGGCATTTTTTTAATTAAGTGATATAACTATTATAACAGTATAACAAAAAATATTTAAAAAATCTTCACACGAATTCTTCCTTCATTTAGTTATTATAGTACTTACCAACACCAGCTACATGTATCTTCTTCATCCACGGATAGATAATTCTTTCTCCATCTGTTGTTTCGCAATTCAGATCATCATCCGAATCGGTTTCACCAAGATCATCATCATTGCCATGTGATCCAATCTCATCAGGTGATCTATCTAACATGAGGCGATCCTCCTCCAGCATGTCGTCCTGCAACAACGCACACAAATCAACAATCTTAATTTATTTCACAAAATAAAAAGAACGAAGTCATTGTTATGAGCGCACACATTCACACATATTGAACGCATTATAAATTAGCAAAATAACATGGCTTCAGTTTTGCTTCCGCATTTTGTCTTTGCAAAGTGTTCTCTCGAGCCTTCTCTTTAGTCCTCTCATAAGTGATGGACTCCCAATGCATCAAACTCTGTGTAAATTTTAATGCGACCAGAAATTATGACTTAGATAGATGATAGGTAGTACTCATGTGGCGCTCCCTGCATTATTTATCTAAGTTTAACATACATACGAATGCATTCGCTTGCATGACAGTGTGCGCTCTCATGCAAACTTGTTGGTTGTGATTAGTATCGAATGAATGCACACTTACATGTTCGGAACTTGTGTCATCACATCTTAGTCGCATACCCAATTCTTGAAGTTGTTGACCTGCTGGGACGGCTTCTTCGATGCGTTTTTCCAATTTTAAGCCTGTGGGTGGAGTAAATTGAGGTCGATTAAAAGATATGATAATGTTTCCAATTAAAATTGCATTTACTCAATTTTACATGCATTTGCAATGGGAAACAATTAATTTGAGTTGAACAACAACTGTCAACCAAAATCTTGGATAGGATATGTACATGTTCTTATATGCCTGCAGAAAAAGAGTTAATTACAACTAGGTTTAGAGTAAGATGGTTTGGAGCAATTTGTACCCTGGTATAACGAAGTAAATTTTTCTTTTAAGTCTTTTAATTGACCGAATATTTTTAAAAGGGAAAAATCTACGCCAATAAATATGAGTATGAGTTGGCATGGAAGGGTTAAGGCGTCTCTTTTGGAGTTTCGAAATTTATTATTTTTCCAAAATCAAAGGAAAAATAAATCAACAAACAACTTCTTTTGTTTTTAAGAAAACGTTATACACTCAACGCTATTATTAACTAATTTATTATTATGCAAAGTCTTTGAAAAATAAAAGTACTTTTTTAACGTCTTTTGGCGGTCAATGGTAAACATCCGAAAGTAAAAAGTTCTTCATATCTCACTTTCTCGCCTTTCGGAATCGCCAAGAAACCTTGGGTTTCCTTTCACTGTGCACAAAAAGATAACAACGCAGTAAGTGCAAAAGACTCCGCCCGGACTGTCATGCAAAAAAATTGTTCTTTATTTAAGAAATGAAATAATAACAGTGGTTAAAATTGGACCAGTGCCTGTCTTGGACGTCAAAGTGCAGGACCATTCCAATCATCGCCATCAATATTTTTAAGCAAATATTTATGTGCTCTTTTTTTACTATAATATTCGGGTTAATTTTTAAAGAAATAACATTTGAGAATACCATCAGACGAGGAAGCACATTCATTTTGTAAATATAATGGAGTTTGTACTATAGCACTATAGCGTCTTTTCAGTGTGTTCGCAGACCAATGCGACATTCTGATTATAGGCATTCCTGTTCAAAATATGTAGTTTATAGCCTATTACAAATTTGCAAATAATCCATTGACAACTGCTCTAAATACAAAACCACGTAGAAAATTATCTTCGAACTCAACGGTTTTTACCGGAGATGTTTTATGCAGCTATTTTGACTGATGTCAGAAATTATTTTTGGCTATTTTTCTATGATGAATCGAGGTCAGGCCACTGACAAAGTTACCGATGAATTTAACCAAGTATACGCACTATCTTCTAGGAAATAACTATTCACGGTTAGCAGTCTGGGAATAAATATGATGTTGCCCCTGTCAGCTAATTTGTGGCTCTTTGACTTTTGACCAAAAAAAACAGACAGAATGAAAGATAATTCTTTATCATTTAACATTTATAGATGGTTTCTTCGGGCATATGAGAACAGCGACTAGAAATTACCAAGCTTTTCCTGTCAGTCAAATCCCCGATATTATCTTCCAAAGCTGTAATGTTACCGCGGTGCAGATCAATCAATCCATGAAAAATAGACCTTACTGAAAACAAAAAACATGCGCACTAAGAGATATAACAGATGATTTGAAAATTATACTTATCGGAAGCCCGCCGCCTTTCAAATAAGCACCCTTTAGTTTTACTTAGGGTTGGAATTTATAAAGAGCATCTTCTTGGTACATATAATCAGAGTATTTGATAGGTGTCAACTTGAGGGATTTATTATACTTAATTTTCATATACAAAATCCACCCTAATGTTCACATTCAGTTGCGAATCTCCCTTAAAAAACAGAACTGAAACGAAATTTGAACAAAACCATCAAGGTGTTGTAGAGAGTCCAGAAACATTGACATAATGGCGCTCTTTTCAACTCGGTATGTCCCGCAGTTGTGGCAAAGGTCGTAGAAAATATAATTTGGCCAAGAATTAAAGCTAGGAATCTTCAACAACGTATTGTTAACAAAAAATATCAAAGTTCTGAAGTCGTTTGATTCATAATTCGATAATGAGTGAATGTGTGATGAGGCTTATTTTCAGATAAAGGGGTTCGTAAGCAAACAGAAATTACTTAGGAACTGAGACCCGATGGCAAGGCCACGATTTAAATTTTGAAGTTATAAGATGTAGTTTTAACAGGGTGGAGTTATAACGCGTACCGCTTGCGTCACGATCGCGCTACTAAGGAACATGTTTGGCAACCAAATAGTTTACAAAAATCCGGGATTTAATTGATCTACTCATTTTACGAGAATGACAGGAGCAGACTTTTTTCTGTGGAGTTATATGAGAAAATAATTGTACATAAATAAACCCATCACTATTTTGCAACCAAAATATATATTCGTGCTTATTATTTTGAGGGAAACGATTTTTCACAACTACCTGTTAAAAATGTCCATCAACGAATAGATAATTAATTCAAAACTGATTATTAAAAAAAAAACTTCAATGTTAAAAAGTTGTTATCATTTGAAATAAGTCAATGAAATTTGCGTCATACAACAAATTTTATATATTGGCCAGTTACAAGCTTCCTTATTCCTAGATTGCAGTACTGTTGTCTACTATTATTTAATGCCCATCAAGTGCAGAATAAAGAAATATTTGAGGTGTGATCTGTAGACATATGAACAATGTTTCAAGAACGTAACTGATTTTTATAAATACAGGCTCTGTGTTATGAATGATCATCAAAGGCATGAAATGCTCGAGAGAGTTGTAGCTTTAACAAGGTGCTACTCAGTTTCCCGTTGGATGTTGTTTGGGATGTCATTTGGCACCGACGCCATGATATGTATTTATTTTTGGAAAATGTAAATGTAGTTGTTTCTTTCATTCTTGTCGGATAGACTCAAGAGCCTGGCATATGTCCTTCAAAACGAAGCTAAATATCTTAGAATGACATTTAACACCATGTTAAAATGGAAGATACTCGTCAAAAATATACGTAGAGAACAAGAAAACAAGTACAAAGAAATGATTTGTCTGCTAGGAAAACTTTCCAAGCTTAACATCCGAATTCTATATAATGGACTCAGTATGGTACAATTAAGATTAACATAGAGGAAATTGTGGCAATTATGTCGTTGAACCCAAACAGCTCCAATTTTCATGAAATTTTAGTATGTTATAGTATTCGTCATCTTGAACAAGAATATATACTCGGATAGTTTTTTTTCTTTGAAAATTCGAATGCAGTTCCGAATAGTATTAACCTTCAATTTTCTTACAATGTTTTATATTCATAGTCTGACACATCTAACATAAAACTCCAAAGCGATTTTTGACGCAAACTACTAGAAAGGACTAAACTACTTTTCCGTAGGGTTCAGTCACTCACGCTACTTCGTTGCTTATAGGTACCTGCGGGGCCCATTTCAGGGCAAAATGACTTTCAACTGTCTTGCCGTGGGGTTTAGCCGCTCAACCGACTTCGTTGCTCCCCTAAGAGCATGTCAACAACTGTCAGGTAGGCGCCTATGTCATACAGGTACCTGCATGGGTCGCTTTGCAGGTAAAGGGCATTTCAACTCCCTTTCTGCAGGATTTAGCCGCTCACGCGACTTCGTCGCTCCGTTAAGGGTAAGACAACACCTGTCTGATAGGTGCCTATATCTGCAATAACTCATGAATTAAACCACCAAAGGCTGGTCGGCGGGTTTAATTGTAACGGATAAAATTTTGTCTGTAAAAAGGTGACTCTCTGTGCTCGCTCCCACAGTGGATGAATGGCACTTCTGGGGAAATAAACCGTTTGTATAGGGTTTTCCAATAAGGACTTGACAACTTTTGTTTTAAATAAAACGCAAACTATTTGAGATATTTCAAAAACTTTATTATCGGCTTGAAGTACAAGTACTCGGCTTCGTTCATATGGCCACCGCGGGCACGTTTGCAGCGGTCGATTCGTTGGACCCAATTTTCAATGATTCCGCCACACATTTCGGCCCGAACGGCCGCTATTTCGCGTTCAATGTTGGCTGTGAGCTCTTCCAACATCGTCGGCGTGTTGGCATAAACCAATGACTTAACGTAGCCCCACAGAAAATAGTCAAGCGGAGTTAAATCGCACGAACGAGGCAGCCAATCGGCTGGCCCATGTCTTGAGATAACACGCTCACCATACTTACTCTTCAATAAATCGATTGTAGCGTGTGCTGTGTGACTTGTAGCACCATACTGTTGAAACCACATGTCGTCCAAGTCCATATCTTCCAATTCGGGCCAAAAATAATCGGTAATCATGGCGCGATAACGCTGACCATTCAAGTAACGTAACGATCGTTATCGCCGACGAAAAACTATGGCCCAATAACGCCGCCGGCATGCAAACCGCACCAAACAGTTATTTTTTGTGATGGAGTGGTGATTCATGAAGCACATGTGGATTTTCACCCGACCAATAACGCATATTTTGCTTATTGACGAACCCATTGAGCCAAAAATGAGCTTCGTCACTGAAGATGATTTTGCGATGAAATTCATCATCTTGGCGCATCTTCTCCAGAACCCAATCGGATAACGTACGTCGCTTCAAATGGTCCATCGGCTTCAATTCTTGAGTCAGCTTGATCTTGTATGGGTGTAAACCAAGATCCTTATGCAAAATACGCCATAATGTGGTCTGACCGATGCCCAGTTCTTGAGAACGCCGTGGAAATGACTGATTTGGATCGTTTGCTACGGACGCCTGAACAGCAGCGATATTTTCGACACTTCGACCAACCCGTTGTCTCACTGACACGGCAACATCACACAACGAATATGTAGACTCAAATTTTTGCACTAAACTTGTTATTGCCTGTCTACTAGGGCGAGAATTACGACCGAAAATTGGAGTTAACGCTCTTAAAGCTGCAGTTACCGACTCCGAATTTCGGTAGAAAATTTTTATAATTTGCAGACGTTGCTCGTTCGTGTACTTTACCATGATGAAAATGTTGAGTTTACTGAATAAATTGACAGTGATAGTTTGATGATTAGTGAAAGAGTGCGTTCACAAATTAAATTCAAAATTGTCAAGTCCCTATTGGAAAACCCTTTATTAAGTAATGTGTGCCAGAAAATATAGCATGTTTGGTTTTGAAATGAAGTCTCGAAAGTGATTTTTTTACAAATAAATTTTTTTTTTCCTAAAATAAGCACATTTTTCATTAATTGATTATATCTTCAAAACTTGTTAGTGGATTATAATGTGTTTATTTGCGGTATCAACTATGTACATATGCATATACTCGTACGTGTTATAGTTTTGAAGCATCTTTTCAAGCTCTGAGATACATTTCCATCTTCGAGACTTTGTTATTAGTTACAACTGCCACACTTTCGGCTTGCAAAATACAACAATGAAGAAGAACCATAGCTTGGAACTGTTTGAAAATAAAGTAGTTACCGTCAATGGATTGCATTAACGATCCATGATCTATGAATCTTTATGACCAGAATTAGAAGGTATGAATGTGAAGGAAAGAAGACACTCCGTAGTACACAAGTTGCGAAACATTTGTACTTGGTTCTTACAGAATTGGACGCCAAGATGATGTGATCTCCAAAAAGCTTCTTTTTGTGTGTCCATGTGAAACGGAAAATGTATGCCAAAGCCCCCCAGTCAATTGGAGCACAAAGTCAATATGCGTACTGTTGTTGATTATGATTAAATGGAGCTCCAAATTTGAAATGTGATGAGCAATTTTATCAAAAGGGCCTGAAAGTGCAACAGAAGTTACGAAGCTCATTTGACTAAAATCGATATTTATTATTATCGATTAAAATAAAAATTATATCTAATTTTCATAGTTTCATAAAAATTACGCGTTTTCTTGATAAAACGAAATGGGATCTATTATTGGAAGACCAATTATTGGACAATGAATGAATTACACAACATAAGGCCTTAACTGTACATATCTCACCAACTCCGGCATTACAAGTACAAAAAACCAAGGCAAACACTTCTCTAACTTATATGAGATGAGCTAAGGAAGAAACCCTGTTGATATTTCAATTAGTTACCTAGGTGCATACGAAACAGAAAATTGTGGATACATTTACTTTATTTACCATTTAAAAATAAAACTCTAATACTCTCAATTTGTCGAGATCGAATTTCAATATTGCTTATCGGTGAATATTGAACAAAAGAAGAACGCATTTATTTTATCATTTAAAATTGCCAGAGTTTAAATAATTCTTTTAGAGTAATCGTCACTTATTACATTACACATTGACCAGAATTGGCAGGAAGTGCTTGGTATAGGAAGAGTAAGTATCTTCATGATATCAATTGCTTCGCTTCTACAACCCTAAATAAATTAGAATATCCACTATCGGGTGCTAGTGTATGGAAATAGAGAAAATAATATAATAAATAAAATGGTTTTGCGTGAACCACTAAATATCTTATGATACAGAGAATGTACATCTTTTCTACAAAAAATAAAGTACCTCAGTTAAAGTTTCTGTAAAATATTCTTTTTTTTGTCGGCTAATGAATCTTAAGGCGATAGATATTTTTAAAATGTTTTAGTTGTCCTGGATTCCAACAGAAAGTTATTACATTATTCACACAGCTAAAACAAACAAGCTCTTAATTTGAAATGGATATTTCTGAATCGTTACCTATATTACTGAAACTAGATGTAAGTCTAGCTGTCTTAAATCTTCTGTCCACTTACTTACTAGTACTACAATAGTTATTGTATATAATATAATAAAACGGAGGTTCATTAACTGAGGTACCAGCAGGTGAAAGTGACTTGAGCTCTATTGCAATAATTATACGAGTATCATATACAACAACGTCGGCAGCACTTTCTTTAGTGTGAAATCTTATAAGCTTATTATGCAAACTGGATGATGCAGGTATTCCTTATTCGAGTATATTCAATACATATGTGTTCATATATTCACTCAATACATAAGTGATAAAAAATGATTTCTTAAAAATAAGGCAGAATAAGGATTTAAAATATTCCTACATATTTTAAGAATAGATTTTCACTAAATACGAATATACTTCTTTGTTATTCGATGGCGGAGAAATTCGAAAAATGAAATCAGAATTTCTTTAACGGAAAGGTTTATTATTCACATTATCTATTGTAATATTTGGAAGAAATTTCCACTATTCAAAGTTTTTCAGCTCCTTGGGTACGAGTACATTGGTAAGCGATAAACTATACATACCTAGAAACATCATTTGATCAAATTTGAATGAAAGGTTTACAGTTTATACCCAGGGGGTTTAAATAACGCATCTACGTTTTAAGGAACATTAATTATTTTTAATGACTTACAAACTTTTCACACTCTGCGTATGTACTTAAATGTTTTATTCAAAAAAAATACTTTCATACGAAGTAAACACTGGAAGTGAACCTCCGACGGGAAAGTGTTATTTGTTTGCATTCATTACTACGAGTATTATCCAAACACACAAAAAAAATATCAATGTATTGCGAGTGAAATATCCGAAACTGTAAATTCGGCATCGATCATAACATCTTTGCTTTTGTCCATCTACTTTGTGGACAATTTTGTGCAGAGATCACGGCCAACACCAGTATAAAATCCAGCTGATGAAAAACTAAGCCCAAGGGAACACGACTTACGATGAAAGTTCGCGGATTAGACTCTTGAGCAGCAGTTGACCCACAAGGAAACCTTTAATATCTGTAGTGAGTCAAATGTTTATGGCTTCATTGCATCTTTGTTTTTCAACCCAGAGCTCGAGTTTCAGCAATGGTAAACAATTATCAGTGATTATTTCTACAAAAATATGCTCGATATTGATCCGGGGATACCTACTGCCCATGAATGCTTCAATTTACTGAGGACTCGATTCAACGACAACACTATATGACGAAGTGGACTAGTGAATTGGCCACCGAGATCGTGCGATTGACCCCATTCGATTACTTCTGGATGCGTTTGAATAAGTGGAACAAGCCATATGCCTGAAATAGTGCTCAAATTATAATGGTGTGTAGCATTCTTCTAAACAAAAAAAAATTTATTCAGATTTCATTCCTGTCTTAATATATAAAAATATAAAAAAGAAATGTATTTTGAAGAAATGAAAATATTTAATTGATAGGATCCCAAAATTAATGAAAGTGTCTGAATTCATATGAATGCATAACGGACGCCTTTTACACCATATACATTTTAGGTGTATGTATTTTTTTATTTCGGTTTTTAAAAATATTAATATGTACATATTACGGAAAGTTTCAAAATTAAAATTTTTAAATTAATTTAAATTTAAATCTAAAGAGCCTCTTACTATTGTGACATGAAATAACTTTTTTATTTGTGTTACATGTGATTTTTTGATTTTGATAAAAACTAATTTATTTATTTATTTATATTATACATGCTAACACAGAAAGCATTTACTTATTAGTTTGTGATAGATTAACAGTGTTAAATTTATTATTATATAATTTTAAATTTGAAAAATTATTTAATATGCAATTAGGTATGATTGATTTTATCGGTTTATTTTATAATTTAATTTTGAATTGAAAAACTAAAATTAATTGAAATCCATACGACATCGTTTGAAAAGAGAAAGGATTGGGAATAGTAAGTCGCTTTGATTTTTAACGAAATGTTTAATTTCGCTTCTAAAATTTCGTCTGTCATTTCGTTTTATACAATATCAAAAGACATAGAAAAGTCTTGTAGTATTAAAAAGATAACGTGGTTAGTATATACTCTATCATATATGTCATCCACTACTTTTAATAAAGCAGCCATATAGCTGCTTTTTGCACGAAATTCTAATTGAACTGGAAGAAGCAAATTGTTGCGAATAAAAATGTCACTAAGCAGTTTATGCATAATCCATTTACATATTTCAGAAAGGAAAGAAAGAATCGATATATGTAGGTTTAAATTCATTAGCTATGAAGTTTTTAGGGATAGGTATAACTTTTGCCAATTTCTATTGGTACTGAACAATTCCAATCATATAAATAGAGTTGGTAATGTGTGTGATGTAAGGCAGCAAATGTGTAATATGCATATAGAATTGCTTTAATAATGGTGGAGTGAATCCTATCAACACCAATAGCATTAGCTTTTATAGATAGGAAGCATTCGACTATTTAAAAAGCATCCATCCTTGTAAAAACAAAAGAATTGTTAGTTGGTAAAACAACCCCCTCATGTAAAAAGTTAGGAACTGAATTTGTCTGTGGGTTTGATAAGAACTTAAATTTAAGATCATTTTTTGTCAATATCGCTCGAAAAAATAAATTTCTTTTTTGCCGACCCCAAGTTCACGAATGTTGTTCCATACTTTACGACTATATGAAATAGAACTGAAGTGGTTGAAATAAAATTTCTTATTATCGGTTTTTTTCGCCAACAACACTGTTTCGTGAGTTTTTATACACTTTAGCAGCACTCTAACGAGTTAATCACACTTTGGTTCTATCTTTTACAATTCTCGTTTTAATTGGAACGTACATGTCAAAGAGAAGATTTATGTTTCCATGAGTAAATCCTATTTGGTCATATGGCGAAGGTATACATATAATAAACGAAGATCCATTGAACACAATTGTTGTGTTGTTCAAGAGAATTTGTACGAGTATCAATGTTTTTAAAATCTCAGTATGTGTAACTTGATGTGTCTGAAAAAAATCAATTTGAAAATCATATGTAAAAAGCAAAAATCATGATTTGAAAAGGCCGGCATATCAATTTGGTTAAAAAGTAACACTTTGTCAATATTATTTATAAACAACACGATCAATAGTGTACTAAATGAACGAGTGAAAGAAGCTTTTACATAATAAATTACTACTGAAATCACCACAGATTATAACGTTGGCTGAATACGTCGTGACTTCTACAACTTCTTCATAAATCGGAGTCAAATCAACAGAGCCATTTGATCTATAATATATGTATATAACACTTAAACAAATATTCATTTCGCTACATATTATTTTAACAAATGTATACCAAATAGTGGATCCTTTGGACGAATGATATTTTTGTTTGGAAAACAAACCCTTTCTTACACAAATCGAAAATGTTTTACCGATCATAGCATATACCGTATCTTTCATATCATGAGCAAACCAAGTTTCTGACGCATATTGCATCAACCTTAGAATTTGCAAAATATCTGTGAACTCATCTCATTTTGGGTTTAGTACACAAGTCCTAGATGGCAAATCTAAATATCTATTCTCTCACTGCAAAGTAGATACTTTAAACATATGTCGCAGTTCCATCACTCCCGCCGTTAGTGGAACTCAATCTACTATTATCCAAAATTATTTACCAAAGTGGAGAAAGCGGTTTAGAAACAAATAGTCGAAGTCATCTCAGGTGCCTCTTTTTATTTCCGATATACTGCATGATTAAAGAAACAAACAACCATGGATCTATTTCAAAAAGTTTGCGACAGGATTGAGAGTTTCTTCAAAGAACTAAATGTCGTCACAGATGGGTGACATCAAATAAGTTTATCGCTAATGCAGAAATGCTCCAAAAGTCTGCCCATATCAGCAGAGAGGGGAATGCTTTCGTTTCGCGGATGATTGGACGTTACTTTCACTAATTTTAAATAATGCCCCAGATAATGTTAAAAAGAAATGTTTGTATATATCCTATAGAGGTCAGGATGGAGTCAAAAATAGTCTGTATATAAAAGTATATATAAAGTTCTGCATAAAGTGCTCGACTAGAAAAGACATCGCCTGGGGTGGTCATATCATCAATATCAACAAATTTACATTTGTGAAACTGAGCTATCCGTTAAGAGCTTAAACAATTGCAAGGTTCGAATATAGGTTTTCCAATTACTTCAATTGAGGTCAATAATGGATACAACATTAAGGCTTGATAGCTAGATATATGAATTCATGAGAAGAAAAATCACCTTTAATTAAAGTAATTCCTGTCTTAGGAAAATTGTAAACTTAAAATCTTGACCGCGTGTTGCTTCTTCTTTTTAATATTGTTTTTTAATTTCATAACCATAAAACTTACGTATTGTACCTATATGAACTCTAGGTTAAATTGGAAAACATTCTTATCAACAAATGGTTATATCTCAGCATAAAGTAAGCTTCATTGATTAAAATCAGAACCGAATCTGCACAAGTTTCCCAAAAAGATAATCGTTTATAGCGTAGAATCAGCGGATATGGTACTTGCAGGAATATTTCATAGTTTAAGTTGGTGTAGCTTTGCCGCATATATTATTCGAAGCGCGATCAAGCATCGTAGTGTCCAAATATTGAACCTATTCATAGATTTGAAGCTGATTTTCTGACATTTCATCACTGTGGTAAATAGCGTCCATTATATATTGTATATTTACCATCGATCGAAAAATAATTAATATCTATTATGCAAATTTTTTTGATTTTCCAATTTTTTCTAAGTCGGAAGCATCTGATATGCAGCTCTTAAACCCTCAAATGAGGGCCAACAGTGGCTGTAAGTCGCTCATGGTGCTTATTAACTTCACCAGAAAATTATTGATGGAACACAAATCGCAAACGATATATCAAGTCACCATAGCTATTTTATAGGATATAAAGAAAAAGAGCAGTAATTTTCTGGACAATCTTAATAATGCTTCTATGTCATCAGCTGAAGAGGAAGTTTAAGTGAGTTAACGACATTTATAATTTGTCATTGGAAAATTTACTATGTAAGTGGCATATCGAATACATCTCACGTAACTTAATACGTCATCGGATATTTCTTAAAGTTATCAAAGTGATTTTTCAAGTTTTCAAGTATTTTCCTAAGATCGGGCTTAAGAATGCTGACGATATCATCCCCATTTGAATGCATATTCGTATATGATGTTCTTCGACTACATAATTTTAGAAACCTCTTAAAGTATAAGCAAGCCTATTTCTTATTCTACGATCGAAGCACCCAAATTTAATGTTGATTAATTCAAAAGAAAGCCATTCTTATTTTCTACAAAGTACCAGTACGGAAACTTATATGTAAGCAAATACTGGACGAAAGAATAAGTCATCTAAAGAAGGTCTGGTGTAAGTAAGTCAAAAACGTAGCATCTCTGATTCCTTTGACTAGTAACATTTTCCAACTCATAAGCTAGTCTTCCTGAAAGGTAATGCATGTACTCGTATGCACGTACTTGTCTTTTCTTCGTTTGGCCTTCTATGACAAAAATCGTTCCTTCAATTTATAACTGACTTACACAATTTCCGTACTCTAGTATCAATTTTAAAATTCGTGATAAATATTCGTTATATAAGCCGCTATAAAAATTATCAAATCCTTACAGCATGTAACTTATCCTGACATAGAATCAACATTAGTCAGCAATAAATTCAGTCAACATTGTTTGAGTATTTATTGTAACTATAAAGGTGATTTGCCCAAAATATATTCTACTTAAACTGACTGAGGCTCAAGGCTTCTTAAAATAGTATCTGGAAATACTCAAGTGATTCTATGTGATGATGTATTTTCTTCAACAATCAAAATCAAGGTACAACTCTTCTTGATTTTGAAAATACAGAATGCGGGTATTATTACTCAGACTTAGATATATTACTTATAATTAGACTGTGTAACTAAGTCTTGAATTTACACTTCTAACTTCTTTTATTTCTGCTCATCCAAACCAGAATGACTACCAACATTATTCAGCATCAGTAAGAGTTGTTTGTGAAATGTCTACTTCAGAGAGGAACAAATGCTTCAAAAGCTGGATTTATCGAACATTCGTACATCTTAAAACTTGAAATATTATATATTTTAGTACTTTTTATTTACTTTTATCAGAAACTCATTGGCCAACATGGTGGTACACGAGCCTATATGCCCTATTTGCACTCTAAACATTCATATTCTAAGACCACTCAGTGGAACATAGAAAATGCTTTCTTTGTCATAATATAGGCTTCAGGATTGATTTTCATGGATGCACAAGAGAAAGCAATTGTATTTGATGTATAGGTACACTTAACCAGTCAACAAAGTTGTGGTTTGAGGGTGGATATTCCAATATTTCATATGATAATCATATCACCAATATCTCACATTTTACATCGACGAAACTAAGAGAAAAGGCGATATTTCCAAAACAAACCATATTACTTCGCAAAGCCTCAATTCCATAAACCCTGAATAGCAGTAAATGTCCGGATGATTGTCCATAAATGTCATTGGATAATTGTAGTTTTGCACATAACAGATAATTTAATTCAATGTAATTTAATTCAACTCTACCAAAAGCAACGTTCTATCCAATAAAAGATTCCACAAAAAATCACTGATTGACACTGCCAAAAACGCGTGAATACTTTATTAAACTCAGTTTCATTACAGATGTTGTAGGCAACAGAACTATAATCTACCCAAAAGCAGACACCTACATCTATGTTCAAGCATATCATGGTGTGAACTTTGTGCTTCAGATTTCACTTTTTCAAAAGAATCAAAAGTCGAATACTGTTTGAAAAAATGTCGGTTTGGATATTTGTAATAATAAATTTATTACAATATTTAATAGCAGTGTTAACACGCACTGGTTACGAATATGATTTGAAATATTGCATAAGTAACGACTTTACATACTTTTAAGCTTACCTAATTCTTGCAAACCCAAAACAGTGTTCGTTGGCTCCGTATTCGGGCACTGAATTGGCAAATCAAGCATCTGATGATGACCATTACTAGCCCCATAGTAACCTCCATAGTAACCATTCGAATTGGAGTTCGCGTATCCATTATTCGCTATTGCTGCTTCTGTTCCCGTTGCTGTTGCAGCTGACGTATGTACCGAATGTGACGTATAACCTGCATGCGGATGTGAATGTGGATGCGAATGATGATAATAACTAGCCGTCGTTCCTATACTCTGATGGTGATGATGATGCGGGGAATAATTGAAATTATTTGTGCTCTGATGATGTAAGCCACCAATAGACGCTCCACCACTATGAGCATTTGACATGTAATCACCGCCAATATGAGTTTGATGGTGACCAATTGGTCCTGTCGTCATCGTATATCCATTGTAATGATGGTAGTCATCAGCTGGAGGGAATTTTGGTTCAAGCCCGGTGCTCATCGGATTTTGAACGTGCGGCGCATGCGGGTAACCCATCAGAAATGAGCTCATTGTTTGTATTTTTCCAGGCAAAGTTTATAATTTGTTCCCTCCTTTATTCTCGTTAATCTTGTCCACTATTTCTTTCCGTCCTCTTTGTTAAGCCCGTATTAGGAGAATAATTCAAATTAACTCAAACTCTCACTACCATCTGACCTTCAGTAAGATACTCGTATAAAATCACAATTCAAAACACAATACACTTCATCAACTTGACCAACTTCATCAACTACATCAACTCCATCAACTGTATCAAGTGCGCTAAGAACTGAAATCGAAATTCGATATCAAATGCGAAAGAATCGCAAAGTCACTGAACAAAGAATCTGGTCGCTACACAATGCCATTCAAACGAATTTTGAGGGAAACGTAAAAAAACTGTGTAAAACGCGAACAATAACTAGTGGATAAGATGGCGTGCGATGGCGCAATACTTAAGCCGTCAATTGAAGTACCTACGCTCGCTTTTTTTTCGGAACCGAAAAATGCGACTCACAATTCGAGTAAATTCACTGTGAAGGCCATGAGCGGGCAACTTGCGCCGTGTTTTTATGATGCCCACTGTCAAGCGATAAGCCGCCTAAATTGATTAAACACATCAAACCGAAAAAAAATCTCGAAGGGAACTAAAAATCGAAAATAAACAGTGAAACTAGCGCGTTAAAAGCGAGGAATTAGCCGTCGTCTATAACGAGTTGGAATATTATACTTAAACCGCAAAGACACACTCGAAGCAGAGAGCGTTAAAACGTCCGTTCGTGACGAACCGTCTTATTGTTGTGTTGTTGTGGCCTGCGGATGGAAGTTGTTGGTGCTGTTTTACAGTGAAGCCCCCAAGTATGGGTTTTACCTGTCAGTTCAGTAAACAGGGTGAGCCAATCATTCTAACACACAGGCAGTAAATGCAATGGTATCTGCCCCTTTAGCTTGTCAAACTGGATAATCTGGTTTCAATATAGCAACCGCTTAGGTAGTGTGTAAGAAAGAACCACCCTCACCAATGGTCTCTGTTGGCTGTGTGAGTAAAAGAATGAACGTAGCCATATGAAGTTGCACACTTATAGCACGCCATTTTTTTCAGAATGAATACATGATGGTGGAGGAAATTGCAAAACGCCTTTCAATGTATGGATGGAAACGTGAAGCGAACTAAACCACGCCTATTGTTCGAAGGCAGTATTTTTAAGGAATCTATTACATTTGAACACAGTGAGGTGGAATAAATGAACGACGAAATGAACATTTACGTCAAAAGTTTTGGAACGAGATGGAACGCCATTGTAAATGACAGTTGACAAGAAAAAAGAATCAGATTTATATAAATTTATAAGTAATTGAGGATATTATGGTGTGTCATCCAATTTATCAAAATAAAACATAACATACACTTGTTGCACAGTATAAATGTTCTGCACCGAAAAGACCTAGGATCGAATCTTACGACATACCAACAATTGTCATACTTTGCACATCTAAGTCAAAGAAGGAGAAGAATTTGGATTTGATATACATATCTTTATTATGATATGTCTCTATATTACCGTTTTTTGAAGTTGAGTGTTGTAGCTGAATTTGTTTTTCTAGTGCGGAAGACCTTTAAACTTTCCTTCACATCTGAAATGATTACCCCTTTTTTCCAATTTACTGTTTTAAATACTAGTGAATAACATAAAAATAGCTATATTTAATACTAACAAAATCTCAATCTTGCCGAAAAAGTACAAATAAGCAATATATTTAGCTATTAGATAAAGATATAGAAAGATAAATTTAATTTATTAGATTTGGCAAGTAAGATACATTCAGTTGTTTTAAATAAATAAATTTAAATTAATTTATGATGTATTGTGCATATGTATGCAGACATCATGCAAAACAGGATTAGATTGCAGTCTAACTTATTGAATTTATTATCTCAGTAAAATCAAAATTAAAAGGCCAATTTCTTAGTTCACTACAAAAACGGATACGATTTCTGTTTTTTTTTAGGTTAAGGTGCAATATATTAAAAAGTCTAAGTGTAACTGGAGTGTAGAAGTTTAAAAAGAGACTATTGTTGAACGATGCAATTACTGCTGCTGAAGTGTTACTGCTTCGAAGTCCATGGACAGTTGGGTTTCGGTTGGTTAATAGCCACTTCTTAAAAAAAAATATCTTAAGAACTTCGCCAAAGTAAAAGTGCAAATGTTTATGTGGAAGAAACTTTGAAATTGTTAAAGGCAGGAAACTGTTTCCAAGGCCCCTCTTTCTCCAAATCAATCTAATGATATGCTTTGGATGACAAACAAATGTTGGATTTTATTTGTATGTGTTCCTCCCCAACAAACTATACCATTATGTAACCTGGAATATTTCTATCGATTTTAAGCACTTAAAAATAGTATTACAGCATTGACATGTGTAGCTACTCGTATTTTCCGCATTGTATGGTATGAGTGTCGTACTACCTAAAACTATGCTTGCAACAATTGCTATGAATTACGCAGATTATGGTTAAAAATAGAATTAATGTAAATGAGGAAGAGCATTCTTACGTCCAAGGACTGAACCTTGAACAACGCCAATTAGGATATCCAGAGTTTGGCTGAAGCAATTTGCAATCTTAGCTATAATACTTGTTTCCCATTGCTTAGATAGGACAGAAACGAACTGAGTATAAAGCCTCGATTTTTTTCTAATTTATCCGCAATACCAAACGTCTTTGCTATGTCCATAAAAAGTGCGGGTGTCAGTTTTTTACTATTAAGACTTTCATAATTGAAACGGGAAATCTTCAATAACGCATCCTCTGTAGATTTTGCAGCTGTTGTAATGTGTTTTATCTAGAAAATCTAGTTTTCACAAACTTGTGAAAGATTTAAGCAATAATTATTATAATTATTATATTTAACAATAATTGGTAAAGTTGCTGAAACCCTCTTTTGATAAAGTAATCGGAGCTATACTTGTAAGCAAATTCATTGAACGCGCCAGCTTTTTCAGTGGAATTGTATATCATCATATCTTAATAAGAAATACTATTTAATAACTTAGAAGGAGGCCCAGTGTAGTATGTGAACATTAGTCCAACTTTTGTTCACTAGACAAGTATTAAGTTGTTCAAAAAGTACTTTTATCCAAAGATATGGTTTTATCAGTCTTCTTGTTACTAACACTTTGAAGAACTAGACCAGTCAGATATATTGAAATTTGAACTGCTTATAGCTAGATTTGAACTACGATCGAGTCTTCCAAAGATGTGATTAATAGATGTACTTGATGATTGAGCTACATTTGTCAGTTCATTGAGACATAATTCTAAGTTACAATATTTGCAGACAAACCAGATGTATAATTAAAGATAATATAAGATTCTGATAAAATATCTGCATTTATATTCCCAAGAATGAAAAGGTTTTTCAATTTTTCATTCATTTACACTTAACAGAGAATTCAATTCCTCAACAAAAATGCTTTTACTCTTTACATGTAACCTATAAAATTACATTAAAAATAAATATCTTCTCACCAATAACACACGATACCTTTATCATATCTGCACTTGCCAGATTTATCCAGCAGTAATAGTAATCGTTAAAACTATGTTATGAAAACAGCCACACCTCCAGCTACGTATTAATATTACACGTAGGGGAAAACGCTGTGTTTTACAGCTCTTTCTCTTTGTCAGTTATCCATATCTCAGATAGGACTGTTCAATCAGACGTATTGGTAAATAATTCTAAATGGGAAAAAAATACAATACATCAAAAATTCTTCCGAATATTCGCAGCTATTTTGATGAATTCTAAAAAAAAATTACTTAGAATTGGTGGAATGTAATATATGTAGATCTAAATATCTCTTTATCATAAAAAAGAAAAAAATGTTTCCCCTTCAATTAATCTAACTTTTTTTAAACAGCCCTGAGTTGAAATTCTTATTAATAAAAATTGGGCTATTTGTGATGTGTGAATTATCTAGTTTTCCACTTTTTGCTTATTATGAGTTACTTTACTTCTAAGTTTTTTGAATTTGATGCAAAGGACACATGATTTTGCACATATACCTAGATGTTGATTTAGAATTCAGTGTTCTTGCAATGTCCCTTACAAAACAATATTCCTTTTTTCGTGGTTCTCGTGGTCTGAGACAATTGCGTGGTATCCCTTTTAAGCCAAAATTTCTGAGTTACGGACATAGCCACCAATAAAAAAGTTCCTGACACCATCATTTCTGCTTCTCGCGATAAGACCCTCATTGTCCACATTGTAAGACCCACAGAAGCGTTTGTGTGGACACTCGCATTTTATCAGTGACATTATCCTCTAATCCGATGGACACTACGTACGGTCTAGCTCCTGGGATAAGACTCTTAGTCTCTGAAATCTGGTCGCTGGCAAAACCACAGACGACCACACCATTCACGTCCTTTCAGTCGCCTTCTTTGCTAATACCCGTCAATTGTTTCTGGCTTCACCTTCGGAGGCAAAGACCGCAAGGCTCTCTTATGGGATCTTAGTGACGGCAAGAACACAACGGTATCATCAATGCTTGGTGTTTCTCACCAAACAGCTACTGAATATGCGTTGGTTATGATTCGCCCATTAAGATCTGGTATTCAGCATGAAAAAAGACCGTCGAGGAACTTCGGCTAGAGGTTAAGAACCCAGTTCTCATAAAATATATCTTATTTTCAAAACTAATAATAGGAAATGTACTCATATTTACGTACTTGATGAAATGGGCTGTGGGTAATACCTACAGCCTAATGCTGGAGTAAACCGAGAAAGCACATTTTAGGCAGGTAGGTAGAGGTGGCGGTTCAGCATGAATCTAAGTGGGATGGCCGTGGTGTAGTGGTACTAGCAATCGCTTCTCACTCGGGGGTCAAGGTTCGAATCCTACACAAGTTTTTCAAGTTTCTCATTTGTGTAATTGGAACTCAGGCAGAAAAATTCTGCGTGTGAAGGCATAACACTGACACGTAGATTTGGCTGTCGTAGAGTTTCAAGCACAAAAAAATAGTGTGAATTATAACCTTCGAGTCACTCTGAGTGACCCCTGGAGAGCGAATATCGAAACCAAATACACCTAAGCTTCCAACCACTACAAAAAACCTATTTTCCTTTCTCCTCCTTCTACCTTTCCGCCCGCGCCATGGCAACAGTAAAAGGGTATCTAACCTCTTAGGCGCGCGTATATACGAGTATATTATAAAAAAAAAGTAGCACTAGAATGTGACTTTTTGTTACAACAACTCTTGTGCACATCCACAAGTGAAATAGTCGGTGCCTAGATCCAGCCAGTGGAGTTGAGAAAACGGATTAGATGTCATTAAGATCGTCGAAGAATGGTTGGTTTAGTGAACGTAGTCTGGCTCTTGCTAGATCCTTCTCAGTTTCGTATGGGGTACCTAACGACTTTCAACTAGTTTGTTTCTGTAAAACAATAGTTTCACATATTATCATTTAAATGCTGCCATGTGGGTAAGCGTGTAGATTCCAGCGTTGGTTAGGACAAAAAGGCCTATTTTTTTCCAAGCGGATGACCTCCCTACTCGTATATGGGCATGGTTTAGTGTTTTGTGATCTTTCAAACCAAATATTTAGTTATTTTATTATTCATTAGTTTTATTATTTTATTATTCATTAGTTCTTTAAGACTTCGTCCTTATTTGGTTTGTCGCTCGACAGGAATGCTGAGTGATTCGACTAAAATTTCTTTTGTTTCTTGAAGCTTGTGTTGACTGCCACTTATCTCGAGGCTTTAAGTTTTTGGCTGTTATTTCCAATATTGCTTTAGTGTACTTTGGCTTGTGATTTAATAATCTGATACATTTTTATAAGGAATAAATCAACAACATTTTTAGATTTTTTTGAATCTGTTGGCCAATACGTGATACTAAAGGTTAAGGGTTAATGAGGTAACCTGATTTGGACATTTTTCTGATACTTTATTCTGCCATGAGCTAAGACTACGTTATTTTTACATTATACACACTGTACATTCACTTCCATCCCCACTTCGAATGATATTGTAGTTCTTAATAAATTCAACAAAATCGAATTAAAGAATAAAATTATGCGGACAAAATTGTCTAAGACTAATTTTTTTAATTCGATGGAAACTTTTTCTCTTCACTGTATGTAAGAATGTACTAGATGAATAAGAACCACTCATCACGAACCAACACATTTAAGAACTCTACGGAAAAGTCAAATAAAAATTGATTTATGAGACTTTTATCTCTTTCATTCCTATGTGCTTCGATGAAAACAACTGCGCAGGCTCTCCTATCCAAAAGCAATAAATTAAACGAACTCCGCCTCTGAAAAGGTTTCAAAGCGCTCTATTGACACTTCCATTGCACTATGTCAATGGCTTTTATTTTGACCCTTTTTTCTGTCGTTTTGTTTTTTGTTTTTTTTTTGAAATGCATCTGACATCTCGGACCCCACATGCCAAACGGCAAACAAACAATCGACAATATCGATCGATGGAAAGAAGAAGCGTCCTTCGACGACCCCACTGTTGTGCATCGACCGTAAACTGACTTGCAAAACTCTTTGATCTCCCCATACTCTGGAACTGCTTCGATACCAACTCAGCAGACCTTGTTGTCTACGGCATCCTTCCGCATTGGCACACATTTCCCAACTTCGAATTGTAATTAATTCTTTATTAGCAGACAGAGGAGTAGATGTGTATACATACATATGTAGAAGATACAGAAAGGAATATCTACAGGAACTGCTGAGTGGTGGTCACATTCAGTGACGGATACTGACAATAAGTTCGCCAGCGGTCTTGCTAGCGATTGTGGTGTTTGTCATAGCGAGCACCATGTCGTATCTTAGGGAAGGAGGCAGTAAGCGGTTTTTGATGATGGCCTAATTGCCGGGCAATTAAATTGAATTCAATCATCACCTTGGGATGGATTCAATATATCGCTAATTAATTGAGTAACGTGCGGTCCTGTGGGCAACTCACTGTATCTACAATGCGTGTGTGGTTGAAAGTTGGCCACAAGCTGGTACTTGCTGGCTGACTGACTGGCATTGCACTTGCCTACCAACAACCCAAGTTGTTTGTATCTACATAGTTGAAATCAGGTGGGTGGAAATGTGATAGTTGCATAGAATTTTCCGTTACATAAACTTAATTACGTTCTAATTAGTTTTTAATCAGGTTGGCCTGCCATATTTGTATGCTGTACGGATACGGATTGTGATAAATTTATGATCCCTGCTTGGATTTATGTTCTTTTAATTGATAGTGCCTCCTTTGTTGAATGTGTAACTGTGATTGAGTTGTTGATTAGTGAATTTAAAAAAAATACATATATCTACATATATTTATTTATACAAATGTGCTGTTCTAATGAACTGACAAAAAAATGATTCGTGTGATCTGAGTAAAACTTCGCGCGAACAGTAGTAATTATATTCTACTTAATGGAGTACGCCCAACAATGATGTGATAAGATTTTTGATTAATAGATAACAGAGAATACGAATGCAAAATGCAGTTGCATTTAATGACATGTTGGCAACATTTAACCCCAATTTATTGCTTTTTAATTATTTTCAATTCGACAGAACAGATAAATTTGCAACTGTTGACTATAAATCATTAACACAAAAAACCATAAAATAATTGGAATGTTGAAAGGAAATAATTTACAACGTTTACTTAGTACGCTTTCTTACACTTGTTTCGATTAAATCATAAAATTTGGTATAGACGAATCGTTTTCAACATACCAATATGCCGAAGATGTTGCAATTATATAATACAACATTAACTCGACCTTAGACCTTAGAAAGTGCGAGCTGCAGAGAAAAGGTGTGCAGATGACCTTTCCCCGACGGTGTTCTCTCACAGACAAGAACTTAGTAAAATTAAAGAATAATTGGACACATTCTCCTTCAATTTAGGAAAGAAACAACCTCATACTCATAATGGGATAAGTGGTTAAGATTGTTACAGGAGATCAAACCTAAATTCCAAACCGAACTGAAAAGAGAAGTAGATCAGATTAAAAAACCAATTGTAGCTTTCTTGCAAAAAGACGTACAGCAGTATATGGTTTCAAACCGGCTGTCAAATACCATACCACATTTTGCTTCGATATTCTGGTAGAAGGCCTTATAAAAGCACTACCAGTTCTCAAATCTCATCAAGATTAAAGGAACATCCTGCATGGAAACTCTGGGATCAATAAGAACATGCAGCTGGATCTATGTATATTGTACAATAGTTCTGCGGTCATATCGCCTCTTAGACTACGGAAGGGGCATCTATTGTCCCCATCTTTCGGAATTCCTAACGGGCATGATCATCAACATTATCTACAATGACGTTTTGAAAATGGATTTCGGTTAAGAGCTAATGGGCTGGGATCCAACATGAAGCCTTGGGCGATAACAGGCAATGCAGAGTTTTGAAATCAGAGATAATTCTTTTGCCTAGGGTCTAACTTAATACGTGTACAGTAAATAACACCCTTTGGCCAATGTTTAGCAAGAAAATATCTAATAATGTTTAATCGTTGGGATTCACTGGTCTGCTCTGGAATCGTCGTGGTGCAATGTGCCATAGATAATTCTGCCGACGTTGCATGAAAGCGGAAGAAGTTGAATATTTTCGCGACCTTATGTCTGACTGCTCTGACTGGCTTCCTCGAAAGAAGCATTTTTGTGGAGAATTGTTTCTTCATAGAAATGAAAAACCTATGTAATATTAAACTAAAGAACCTCCTGCGACTTATATTACTATCTGGGAAGTTGTAATCTGACGGCCACCCTTCGAAGCCTGTCAGGAGTAAGTTTATCATCATATATGCACACTGAATTCTGTGCTGGTTTAACCGAGCAGTGACTCTTTGCCACAAGGTACCTGTCAACCTTGATTATATCATAAATAACATGACCTTCGAAAATATCGTTGCAAATGTGAACAGGAACAGGCTCATTGAAGCCTCGTTGAGTTTGCAGATCTCAATCTGATTCCACAGGCCTCTCCATCATGAATAACATATTTAGTGAAACCGAGGGTATTTTTGAATTTATTTTTCCCATTGTTTTACTTAACTTGTTTAAGCTCGAATTAACCTAAGCTTCAATTGTTTTCGAGACGAGACTGCGGCCCTCATCCTATGTGACAATAATAAATACAATGCTTATCTTCAAGTTTTTCCACTTGCTAGAACTGAGAACTTCCAGTTAATATGCACTTCCAATTCAGTCATGTAAAGATAGATTGTGTATATGAAGGCAACCGTAGCTCTCATCTTACTGTAAATAGTCTAATACTGAAATATGTGCATATGTTAAAGCTGAAGGCTACGCTGCCGTCGGAAAAAAGAACGGAAGTCATATCTCAATATGTCCCTTCAATATAAAAACCTGCACAACCTTAAAATAGGAAACGATTTAGAACCATCGCCAGGTGTTATTACTCCAAGTTTGATTTTGTATTTATCTATAATTCTTACTACACATTTTATTTTCATTATTATTTTGCTCATGTACTTTATTTATCATACATGAGTCAGGTTTTTTTCTTTTTTCGGGGCTCTGTTATAGGTTTCTGTATTTCGTTATGTGGCGTTGCCTGTACACGATGCAATAAGAAGCTCTTCCTTTTCTAGTATTCCTATGTGTTCCGAAATTTCCTTTCTTTACGCATTTTTTACTTTATACACAAATTAAAAATTATAGTCTTTTGTACAGAGTGTTATGTACATATTCCATAATCTCGCACGGGGTTTATTGCCATCAGCTAGTTAAATTAGTCCATTTCGCAATATAGGTAATGTTGTCGTTGAATCAAGTCATCAGTTACTCAGGCCAGATTGCTAGAAACACGTATCGTCCGGATTATGTTCTCGATGAAATAATTACGTAACGTTGGCCATCCACTATAACACGAGCTATACGAACATTACGTTAACACGCTGTTGCAGAATGTATATAGTACGAGTACATGAGTATGAGAGCCCAACATAATCAAGTAATCATCTATTTTTTTAAATTGGAAGACCAACTTTTAAAATAAGTTTCAAATATTCTTCTGGTAAGTCTATTCATGATAATTTTTCTGCCCAATACTTAATATAAATGTTAAAGGAAAAAGGTTAAAAAAAAACACCTCTTGGATTTAAAAATCAAATACAACGGCGTTAATAGGAATATTAACAGTTTTAGGCATGAGAGACTTCAACTTAATTTTTCTTCGCTCTTTTATAATGTCCTGGGCAATCGTTACATCAGAGAACCTGCGGATAAACCTTCTTGGGATTCGATAATTTCTCTAGATGTAGAGGTGCTGGAGTAATTTTAGTCCCCGTTTTATTGATTAGGGTGTATGTTCCAAAAGGGAAATTAGATTGCATGTCTTGAATCAAGCAAGCATCTAACGACTTTTAGAAAATTATATTTGTTCATATTTTATAAAATTACTACTGAGCAGTTGGCACTGCACTAGGTAATACGTAATATGATACATCTAGAGCAAGAATGATTCAAACGAGCTCATATTTATTTGAATCGGGGATATGCATCCCTAATCGATCAATAAAGGAGATACCAACTATAAAAATTAGTCTCTAAAATGTCACGTATAAAATAAATAAACTTTAAACAATTCTGCTGGTCCCTAATAATACGGTCTTAGGCGACCAAGTTTTGTATCTTTTTATTATTCACCCTCCGACAGAGAAAAAAATGGAATTTAAATTTTACTCAAGTTCCTGCATCTTTTTCGAAGTCGACAAACAGTTTAATGCCATTTCATTGTTATTCTTTCGTCAATACTCAAATTGTCCCTATGTGCACGATTTCTCTGCGGAAATCTAACTGTCCTGTCAAGGTTTATAGGATCTCCACAGATTCTTTCGATGTTCCAAAAAGCCTTAAGCAAGGCGGTCCCTTGGTTTGTGATTCACATAACATTAGCTTGTGAAAATTAGGTGTACATCCGTAGGTGTAAGATGTAAGTTATAAGTAGCACAAGATTCTCTGACAAAAAGATCCACTTAGCCAACTAGTTAACTTGACACATGACATATTTTTTGCACGTTGCACGATTTAGGGCTTGACTGTCCAACGAAAGTACTTTCAAAAATTAGGAAAACTTAAAGGCCACTTTCGAAGGCTGGGCCACCTGGAATAATTAAGGCCGAAAGTGTTTGATAACGAAACTCTTCGGTATATGCCAGCACTACAGAATACAAATCACGCATCGGCTCAATTCAACTCTAAGAGTGTTGCGATATAAAAAAAAAATATCCAACAGTCCTTTTGAATCACATTTATCGGAAAACACCAAAGTTTGGAAAATAGGTCTAAGGATCCTATCTAACAGAAAGGCTAATAGGGAAGAATTAACTCTATGAGTTTTACCAAGATATGGATGTACAATAGTACAAAAAACAAAGTTTCAAGAACTACGACATCAGTCGTATAGTTGGCAACACTTCGGCTAAGGGTCTTCAAATGCTAGTCCAAATTTCCAGTTCAAAGGTCAAGATGAATGGATACGAAAAGGAGTGGCGAACTTGTAGGTCCTTTACTAGTCTAAAACGAGCGGGAAGTGGCTAAGATATAGTAAAATATCTTCAAATGCTTAAAATCACTACATTAAAAAAAACATACATTTTCGTTTTCATTGGTTTCATCTTCGACCACTTTTAGAATAGATGAAAATTGATAGCACATAGGTAACGTACATCTGCGCAAAGAATGGTTGCTTCAACCATTTTACATAAAAATTAGAATATTCAATGACTAGTATTCTAAGAGTTGTCTTTTTTCTCAAAATATTGTTATGAATAAACCACAAAGAAAAATAACTTTTGCAACTATTAGATTTGCTGTTTTGAATGTCGATAAAATTATGAGATGACAGTTTATTGGGCATTAATTTCAAAAAGACAACACCTGCATAGCTTGTTAGGTAACTGAACACACTTACCAAGAGTGAAGGACGGTCGTATCAGCTGATTCATACATAGTCTAAAACAATCGAATAAATGCCATGAAAGGAAAGAATATCTGGAAAAAGTTTAAATACATATGTATATATGTATATTGCAAAAAATTGCAAACAATGGCGAGCGGACAAAATTAAGACCTTAGAATTCTTAAAACCCTTCCACTCTTAAAATATGAAATTGGTTTATTCACATTTACCTATCTAACAAGTTACGTGACTACCAACCAAAACACTATAAGGCTATTCATAAAAATCTATCTATCCTAAATTCCATCAATCACTAAAGCTTGCATTTCTCGTTGTTATCGATATATTACATTCCAAATCGTTTCAATCACAGCCAATACATATTGTCCAACAAACCATATATCATCTGTCCGCACTCATCATAATAGCCCTCAAAATTTAACATGGAATTACGTTCAAATGAGCACCTGTCTTCACAGCGCAACGGACCGAAATTAATTAATTATCCCCAAGATGCACAGCACAAAATGAATTTTTCCCTGACTCTTTAACTCATCGAGAATTTGACCAATTAAATCCATTAAAGCTAATTGCATATTTTTTGCGGTTAAGAAGAAGATTTCCAATGCCCTTGGCATGAAGAGGACCCAAAAATATACTCCCCTTTAATGAAGGGGTTTGTAAAATCTCTCAAAATATCTGTATTCATTGCCTCGAGCAAATGACACGGAAATTCCAATATACTTCAAAACACCAATAACAATCATCAATTGAAACGCTTAACAGAGTCTAATTAGTTTGGAAATTATCTACGAGTACCACACGTTAATACGTAGTTGAACAGTTTCCAACCGCTCAAAGACTGAATTGAATTGAAAATGTTGTACCCTAAAACCTATCTGAAGTGAAAAGCTGTTAATACTTATATCTCGCTCTCCTTTATCTGAATTTTAATTTTCTTTTATACATATATTAATGTGGGTGCGGGCCGCAATACGGACGGATATATGGAAAGAAGGTTCATTCTTGGATCGTCTGTAAAATTCAAAGATGAGGCTTAGTTGTCTGAAAAATGAAAAATTGAATGAAAGTTCGTGAGCCTTTCATTGGTGGACTGACAAGTGTGGCATTGGGTCGTCGCTTTTATGATGTTGAGTGACCACCAAAACTCGTATTGGTGATGACGACCTCGGATTTCATCGTGTCATGCTAAGGGTCGTATACATTTGGAGGGGTTATCTCTTCTTGTGTATTCACTCCACCCACCTGTAAAAGGTAAAGGAAAAATCGTTACCTTCTTCTTCCTTTTTGTAGGATGTATGACGTGTTCAGTCAGCGTATTCTTTATGAGTTGGCATTTTTCGTAGCGTTAAAGAAAAAGGTTGATGGCCACTGGGAGACTACAAAGTGTTGCTGTCATCAATATTGATTCTTTGATGAAATCGGTTAAATTGTCCATGTGCAATAGTTCAGAAAAGATATGTTTGATTTCTTGTGGGTGTTACCAGACACCGTGTTTCAAAGACATCAACAAGCAGGTGAGAATAAATTACTCTTTAGTTAACAGGAAACTTTCTGTTAAATAAGGCATAACAGATTTAGCATGATTAGTCATGTACAACTTATAAAAATCTATAGGTTATGCTTGCAAAATTGTTTACTTACTAGCTTAAAATTAAAAGAAGCATTGTCGGAACTAAAGTAATGAAGGGATTTTTAACGAATCTAGTGCTAAGACAATAGCTTTTAAAGAAATATATCCTCTAGGATATACCTATATCTAGAACACTTAGGCAAGAAGCCTTAATTTCATCGCATATGAGCGATCGATATGCTCTCAAGCCGTAACAGCCCACTAAATAGAAACCATCTATCAGACATTACGATCGGCATGAACACGAGTTCAAAACACCAAAGAAATTGGTTAAATTCTTAGTTCGCCTTGCAAAACCTTGCGAAATATCCTGTGCTTCCAACATCAAGGACAGAAAACCAGCGGTGACAGTATTAACAAGACACATAGTCTGAAAGAGAGTACCAACAAACAAATGCACTAAAAGAGCAGGCGTAAAAAGTGTCTTTGCGGAGAAGAATGATAGCTGTTCGCGAGTTCTAGGCCAAATAATATTGAAGGAACATCAGCTCCTTCGAAAGGGAATGAAAGGTCTAAATCCTGGTTGAGGCCATCTAGAAATGTTATTGTAGAAATGATTTTTGAAAATGTTATCAGAAGTTAAAAACAACTCCACCCAGCCTAAATAGATGCATGATCTTTAAAAAGAAAGCTGTGCTAAAAACCTAAAGCATCACTTCTGCAGACTTTTAACTGGAGATGATGACTAACATTCCGTTTTCAAGAAGAAAAAAGATTTCGAATTCTGTCCACCTGACCGAAAACACGCGATTTTCAATCGGCGAAGCTTTTAAAGCGGGTTTTGGTTCAGTTAGATTCATACCATATACAAACTTATGTAGAAAATATGGTGGACTAAATCCAGCTTGATGGATTTTCAACTTTGTTATTCTGATCATCAAGAAGAAGGACTGTCTAAACTGTGCCAGTTACCTAGGACTTAGTTTCCCCAGCTTCCTATCAAGAGTATTATGTGAACGCCCAAAATCAATATAACTTACGAGTATTACACTGCTGATCAGATATTAAGCATTCTCATGTTTTGGAGAATACTCTGTGACTTTAAGCTCAGGCGAATATCAGCTGGTTCACTGCTTTATAAAGGTCAGTGATGATACCATCCAAACTTTTAATTGTAAGACAGCATCTCTGAAAAAAAGGGCCATGTCATGTGCTTTCTTTAATTTAATAATTTATAGACTTGTTCGCAATTCATATGCTAACACTCGAGGCACATTATCTCAAAGTTAAAAAAAAGGGTCACATACGCTATTGTATTGTAACATTGGCTTCAAGGGAAGATATTCCCAGGTTGTTATTGCTAGCTCCATGGTTATTCGAATAGAAGCGTCGTATATATGTATGCACCAGCTCCACAGGGATCAAATGACAATAGCATATATTTTATTCAGCACAGAAATGAATGTATTATACATATGTATATGAATCTCCATCCCCACCCGGCACTACTTTTGAAAGATTTTGGTTTGTAGGAAGATGTATGAGAAATGTTAAGATAAAATGACAGATACGAAAAGAACGATGACCATCAACGGATGTGACAAAATGTGATCCAGCAAGCATTACGCGTGTTCATCGATGTCTCGATGTTAAGAAATCAATAGTGGGAAAACGTAAGATTGAGCGAAACAGCTGATAGCACCATATTCGACGCAAGTCGAAAAGTTTCATAACTTTTCGTTAAATATCTGATCAGCGCCTACATTTCAGTTTAAATATTCTTCTTTAGCTGCGAAATAGTGAGGGGGTTACTTTTTTAATTAAACTCGGAATTTTTGGAAATTATTTGATCACCACAAGTGGAACTCCTTAGTAGCTCCATTGTGGAGCGGCTCCATCCTGTTGAACATACATCTAAGGACTGTCATCAATCGCTTGTTATGAGTTTCTCAAATCAGTAAGTGACCTTTATGACACCACGTAAATGCTGTCTGCAAGAAAGGACATAAACTTGGAGGTATTCGTAGTTAAGGATTTGGACTTTGAGCTTCACTATAAACTCAAAAATTGATAACTGAAAAAATTTGTTTTAGTGATATTCGGCCTCATTTGTGAAAACGTAATTTGTAGTTTAGTCAACTTAACTCATGCCAAGAACATCTTAAGCGATGAAGAAGTCTTAAGTAGATCCTAAAGAGGCAGGGGTGCGCTCAAATAAATTTCTCTGGGGTTAAGAACCGTAAAATAGACGCATTAAGCCTTTAACGTCAGAAGTTTAGTAGAATTTTATATATAGTACAGTTGGAAAAGAAAAGGTCACTACATTTTGCAAATATTTATGTATATGTTTGTGCAATACATAGGAACTGTTTGTATGTATGTAACATTTAAGCAAAATTAGTGAACTACAAAAATTTATTTTTTTATTTTAATTTAGTTTTTTGTGTACTTTGTTTTGGACTTTAATGTTTTTGTGTGATATAGATACATATAGTACATGTTATCTTTGCATTGTATTCTGGATTTTTACATTTTTTTTACGTATTTTTGCGGCCTCAAAACAATTTCCAAGTCCGTAGGCTCTCGTTTCTCTCCCTGGTATTTATGTCCCACGGAAAACATCATTAATCAAAGTGAAGCTTCATACCGTTCGAGTGTATCTAACAGCAGCCTCGTAATTCCATTTTTTTTCTGTTTTTTACCCTTACTTGTTTCTTGGGTACGGGGATGTTAGTATATATGGTTGTATGTGAGTACATATCTAAATAATTGTATATATTTTTTGTTGTTATTGTTTCAGTTTTCCTGTTTTTTTTGTTGCCGATTTAATGTCGGCGGCAGTCAGACTTCGCATGATGTCTGCTGAAAGCGTTTACTCTTCTATATGGGGTGGTGTGATGTTCTATGCAATAGCAATCAACTCTGCAGGACAACATTTGCAGTCGAGATGGGTTGCTTTAATATCACAACGTTTACTCATACTCCACTCCACATATTGCCAGAGCTCTCAGCGAGACTTGAAAAGAAAAAATAAAAATAAAAAAACTAGAGTCTCATCCTATCATTTGGGATGATTTTCCTCTCACCAATCGGAGTCGATTTAATACGACTGTCAATCAGAAAATCTCTGCGCTACCTCCATTGTATATTTGGTGAAATAATTTGCTGATTGATTTGATAAAGCTATTAAAGTGATTTTCATTTAAGAGCATCCATACGTATGTACGTACAATATTTACCCACATACACTGGCGATCACTAGAATGAGGCCATACATTTTGCAATCGATTTTCACTCTTTATACCTGTTTGAAATGTTGTACCCCCAAACTTTTACTACCTGTGAACAGGTACATATTTTCCCAACACGGAGTCATAAAATTAAAGAGTAAATAAGACACGACCATTGGAATTTCCCAAGATCAATCAATGAACATCTTGAAAAGCGTATAGAAAGATGCAAAATTTTCGAAAGAAAGGAAAAAATGAATAAAATTTTTACATTTTATGGTTTTAAAACATTTATTTATTACGTTTTTCTACATTAATAATGAGTATGCTGACCATTCTTCGATATGACCTCTATAAGACTGTTTGGAATAGAATCATACAGTTTTTTTTTTTTAAATAATCAAGAGAAATTTGGGCCCAGGCATCACGAATAGCTTCGGTTAAAGTGCCCTTGTATTCAAATTTTCTGCCGCCTTCATACACTTTACGAGAAAACCATGTCCAAACATTTTCGATTATGTTTACGTCCGGTGAACAGGGCGGCCATGGCAAAAGTTCCAAGTCTTCTGATTGAATCCAACTTCTAACCACCCTGGAAGTGTGGATGGGGACATTTTCTTGTTGGAATATCCAAGGCAGGGGTCCGAAAATGTTTTTCACTTTTGGAAATGACCGTTCCAGCAAACATTTGCAGTTGTTTCCGTTCATTGTTGTGGACAAAAACTCCAACTCGATTGTGCCATAGTAGGTAATAGCTCCCCACACCATTACACCTGATGTAAGGCTGTGATGTCTTGCCAAAATAAGCTCCTCATTTCTTAGATAATGGAAATAAAAGTTGTAGCCATCGGGGCCGTCAAGGTTAAACTTTTTTTCATTCGAAAAGACAACGCGTTTCCATTCATTGCTCCAAGCGACGTGTTCTCCTACAAAATTCATTCGATGCCCCTTGTGTACTAGCCTCAAAACAGGTTTCTTTAAGTTTTCTTCTCTGCAAATTACCACTTTTTCGTACTGTCCTTCGGATCGTTGCTATGCAGGCTGATACTTAGCTGTTGGCCCTTATTTTAGTCGCTGGTAGAGTAGAATTTGAGGCAAGACGTAGAATTAACCGCTTTTCTCGCAATGTTGTTGCTGCTGCCTTGCGTCATTTTTGATTTTTCCCATAGTATTGTGGATCCGCAAGACAACTGTTTACAACAGCCTTAATTAAGTCTCCTTGAAATTTCTCGGCCTGAGAGTCTTAAACTCAATGAAAGCATTTATTTTTCCTCTTTTTGTCGCTGTCAAAGTCTTTCCGGAACCTTTTTTTTTAAACTAAATAAAAACAGTTCTTTTCAACGCTTATTTAAATATTCTTAACAAAACTTTGAAAAAAATCCCTGATGTGAGCTCCTGCAACGAAATATTCGCAATGGCCTCATCCTAGTGGCGCATCTTTTTATACATTTTTCAAGAAGTTCATTGTTTGATCTTGGGAAATTCCAACGGTCGTTTCTTATTCACCCTTTAATTTTATGACTTCCTGTTAGAAAATATGTACCTGTTCTTGGTAGTAAAAGTTTGCGGGTACAAAATTTCAAACAGGTATAAAGAGTGAAAATAGGAATTGTATGGCCTCATCCTAGTGATCGGCAGTGTATGTGCATACAAATATGGATTTTATATCGAAATGATGATTAAGAATACAATGTTTTTAAACACCTTACTTATAATATTTATTGTTTGGGGGTTTATGGGAGAAAGAAGGGATGTTAACATACTAAACTCGATCTGCCTTGAAGTGTTCGGTAATTCTTTTTAAACAGAGTCGGATGAGTTCTTATGAATTTACTATCGCACATTTTATGTCACTGTGTTGCGCGTAGATCATAGCCTATTGTTTTATGTTGTCAATCTTAAGTGAGAGGAGTGAGGCACATTCGTATAGACAATGAGATTTGGAAATAAATCGTCTTGCACGGTAGAGAATAATGTACCCATCCGCATTATAGCGGATTAAAACGTTTCACTCGTTTCAGCGAAGCTCTGAATCAATTATCAACTGATTTGACCATTGATGAATGGTTCACACAGTACGTAATGATGAACCAATACATTGTTATACGGATATACGAGTATTATCGCAGAAAAGCTAAGCGAACTTACCTCCTTCAGTTAAGATACTCGTATGTATAATAAAACACATTTTGGCGGTGTAGCAAAGTTGCAACCATGTCATGCACGGTGTTGATCTTGATATACGAGCATCATTATCCTAAAACGACTAAGAAAAAATTCTGTCATATGTCAGTACACAGCACATCAGCGCTGAGTACTTGTAGCCTGATGTGAGCGTGGGCCAGCCACTTCATATTTTCACAGTAAAAGAAATTCTGGTGTTATTGCATCAGCGGCATGTTCAGTCAAGACTCCGTGTGCATTGTACCAAAGCTCACTTGTTTTTAAAGTGTAAGCAAAGCCTGAATACCAAGGTATCATCAGTGCATCTAGAGCAACGCCAGAGTGCTAAAGAATCTTTCATACTGATATAAGATCGACAGCGCCTTGATGATTCCCGACGCGATATGTGTAGTCAAAACAAGTTGAGTGATAGCACCCAAATACTAAACCTCGTTGGAAAAACAGATTTTGACGTCTTTTTGCACTACATGAGTCAACCAGGTCACCTTCTGGTAAATAAAATAAGCTCCGGTTTTAGAGCATTGACTAAAAACCCATTCCTAGTGCACCAATCGTTGAGCACATCTACTTTGTTCTGTCTGCCTGAGCTTTAGACAGTCGAAGCATCCACAATGTCGGTGAAAATGCCCAGTGCGTACTCCCTCTTTTCAAGCGCCCCTTCTATTCTACCCCCCAGACCTTTAAGCACAGTCTGGCAGGGTCTTCTGCGATTGGGCACATGAGGTTTGACCATTCTCTCAATGTTCTTGAAGTAAAAGTCAAATTTATAGGAATTGAGTCCTTGTCGAGTGTGTAGACATGTATTCTGATTTCCAGTCTAAAGGCCAGAAATTCGGTGTGTATGCTAGTATCAACCTATCAGTGAAGACTCTCTGCAGAGAGCAAAACTGGATGGTTGTGTTGTGTTATATGCTGGTAGTATTGTTATGGTAAATTACAGGTTACAGTGCTCCAGTAATAGTTGTCCGATCGTTTCGTGGATCCAACATCGAATGAGACCTATACTTTGTTGTAGTAAACGTGCAAATGCGATGAATGAAGAGATGTCATTATGGTTAAATTTGACTTAGAATGGCTACAATCGTTAGAGACTGCTAAAGTCTTTTCTGATCGAGTCTCCCAAATCCACAACATCAAGCACAGAATACCAGCAGCCACATTATCAGCAACCCATTAGATACGCAGCTCGATCAAAATCATAAATGGTATCCAGAAATTCTACCAAGAGGATTTAAAAAGTACAGAAGAAAAAGACCAATAAAAAACATATATGAAAACCCTATATCAACAATCCGATTCAACAGTCCTCATCGGTGTGGTTTTAGGTCCACAATCAATATTCATCTTTCGGCAGATCTTAAAAAAAAATCCAGAAACTTTATGTCGATACCCACTAGCTGATTATTTATTTTAAGGCGGCATATGATAGTATTTATAGGGACAAGCTGTATAGAGGCTTGTCAAGTTTTGGCATTCCTGCCAAACTCGTCCGCGGTGAACGCTCGCTGCTCCATAGAAGTCGGTACCATCAAGTAGGGGTTTTTACAAGAATAAGGATTTTTACAACATCATACTTCAAAGAATTGTCCCAAATGCGGAAGACAATACCATTGACAAAATATTTGAAAAGTCTGTACAATTATTAGGATATGCTGACGACATTGACATCATTAGAAGAAACAATGGACCTATTGCTGAAGCGTTTTCAGCATTGGAAGGAGAAGCGGCAAAAGAAAATTTAGTGATAATGATCTAGGATCCCGTCTTCGTTCGAATTCGGAATTCGAAGAAGAAGATATGACAACGAACTGTTGGGATATATAGCAACATAGACCTTTTCAGGCAGAGCTCTTAACCTCGTAAAGTAGCGCCGCCTACAGTAAAAGCAAGTGCTCCGGTTACTCTCTGTACGCCTACCGCTCTAGGAATCTTTCTTTTCAGACCTTGCGTCATATTAAGAGGCTCTATGGTTATGCACTGTCCTGAAATTGCGAAATGATGGACGAAACCGCATTTAATTTTAAAAATTTTATTTGTGGCAAGTATTGACCGTTGATCATGAAGAACATGTGGGTTACCAAAAAATACAAAGTAGTGAAGATGATATCTGCATAAGTTATGCCGAGACCAGCTTCTGGGTTTGGAAAGGGTTTATATGGTTTACTCATATCTTAGAGGATAAGGGACAAAGTACTTATAAATGTGTGGAATAAATCATTTGTCATATATTCTACGTAGTGAAACTTACTTCCGTAACGTGATGTTTCCAGTTCCCATATTATTAAATTGCCGAAGGACAACCCCACACACCGTTGCATGATTCATTTCAAAACACCCAATTAGTACCATGGAATTATGAATTTAACGCCTCACACTAAAACATCTGAAATTAATGCATCCGATATTTTCTCACAGCATACGAATAAAGGTATTTCCTTGAATAAAAAAAAGAAATAAAATAAAACTACAACAGTAAGGGCCTGCCTCTTTCGTTTCCCACATCACCACAGCACATCACTGTACAAAACCGAAGCGAACCACACAGAAACGCTTTCGCCAGCGGGCTGTTATGATTGTAGCTAATTAAATTGAAAATTTTCGAAAAACTTATCAATCTTAATGAGGCCCCATCGACAGACCGCAATTATTCAAAAAATCAAAATGAAAAATTTCAAAAGAAACAAAAAGATATAAAAAAATAAAAATATAAAAAAAAATTGTTCGGTTCACGATTGCAATGATTAATGATGGCCGACGTCCGCCGTCGTCGTATACTTCGTGGTGGGCTTTTACGAAAAAAAAAAAAACACTAAAACCTGCTGATACACATGCACTCTTTGCATATACGGACGGTCTTTGCATATACGGACGGTACATACTTAAACGAACGTACTTACAGTTCTATAATGGGATTGCATGTCCTCGACAATCATGGCGGTCCCGAGTGCATCTGTATCTGAAATGGAACGAACACCTTTTCTTAAAGGCCGGTGTAAGTTAGTTCTTCGCACGAGCCGCCAAAGCAGCCACCGCGGTGCGTCGGCCGCTCTTGCTCTCTTATGCGTACTCCTTTTTAATTGAATTTGTGGAGCGTGGAAAATTAAAGCCCCCTGCCAGTCGCGAGTTTGATTCAAGCGTGAGCTATTAATAATTCTGTTTTGACACAATTCAAGCACATGAATTTGTTTTTATTTCCCAGTTCGGTTGGTAATAATGGTACCAAAAATCCAAACAATATATTGCCGTACAGCTATTACCCGTATCTGAAACTCAATATGCAATATCGTTGTCGTAAATATGCAAAAATCTCGAAAACCGAAAATATATTGTACGATATATATGAGTATGTTGCGACCTGAGGACATGAATGTCCTTGCGTGACCATCCATCCATCAATCAGTCAATCAATGTTGGCCCCATGACGTTACATCGTTAGATCGCTGGATTATGAAGTTGATTTTGATTGGCTCCTTCACTGGAATTTGTTTGGTTTGTTCTTCTTCCTTTTTATAAATTTCTTTGTTGGTATTTGACATTTTTGGGATATGTTTGCCTTCGTCTTTTAATGTAAGCCACCACCAGACATTTCACCCTCAAAGTTCGTTTGTTTTGGGTTTGTAATTTTTATTTAAGCGCACTCTCCCTATCTAATCCACCCCTGGAAAGTTTTCCAATTACTGTGCAGAGATGTGAAATGGTAAAGTGGGCCTTTTCCTTTGTCGTGCAAAAGCCGTGTGGCAGGTTCTACTCCATCACACTTGTCAACATGTCACTTGTCAAATTTGCATGAAACTCGGGAAATGGTGATGGCAATGAGTACTCGCGAGAGCTGTTTTACCACTTGGGGTTACTATTATACATTTATTGTGTTAGGAACAGTTTTCTTTTCCATTTTTGTTTGGAATTTTCTTGCTTTTGTTTTGTGTTGATTAACATAGAGCCGCCATATTGTATCCGCTGGGAAATGTTAAAAATGAATTTTAAGGTTAGGGTTCGCCTAAAGAGAGAGTAAATAATTTAAACGCAATAAGGGATCGTTGTCTCGACTATGACTGTGAAGTCTTAGCCTCATAGGAATGAACAGAGTATTTAGGAGTATTAAAATATTCATAAAGAGTGCTTATAATGTCAAACGTGAGTAATTTCATTTTTAGAAAAATGTCTTAAAAATAACTAAATCTCGAAACAAAATTTTATGAAAAAATATGATTTCACTCAATGTACTCTGAATCTGCAGCAAAAACTAAATGCACTATGAAATGTGGCGATCACTAAGATAGATTAAATTGTGATTGGAACCAGACATGGCTGGTTCGACCATTCGGGGTATCTGCAAGCTCTGTAACTTCACAAACTTAATTTGACTACGTCTACCATTTTGTCAGCAATACTCGTATTGCCTCTAAAACTAAGTATTGAAGGCATAACATGTGATTAAAATGAAACCCTGGTGCCATATAGAGAACTTGCCGATCAATCAAAAATGGGAAATGAGAGCTGCTCGTAAGGAAAATCGACATTGAGAATGCTTTCATCAATGCAACTATTGACAGCATGAGCTCCTAGCCAAGGCAGCATTGCGTAGATGAATCACTCGTTTTTTGGAGAAGAGTCAATGTTGGTGAATAGCACTGACTGCGGCCAATATGCGACTATTCCACAGGACGGCGTACTGTCTACCCACTGCGTAGAGCTCTTAATGGGTCTTGCGGCTACGCTCAGGCATAGGTAGTGGCTGTACTGTCTATTAGATCATACTCTCGAGAGCCAACAAACGCGCTTTCAGTCAATTCTTTCAAAACTGCTGTTGTTCTCGTTACAAAGAAGGAAGCTGTGCTTAAAGCTTAGCTGTACCCTCTCATGCCTTCCAGGCTAGAAGGGGAAATCAAGTTATCTCAGAATAATGTCGGAAGGCGGAATTCACTAAGTTTTACTAAGGTCCTCATTAATTGACCAAGCAACGCTCAGAGGAGAATTTCTTAGGTCGCGAAGCTGGGTTAGGATTGCCTGCATTATCAGTTATTAATTCTTAAATTCACAGTTGTTTTTTGTGTAAGCATAACTGCAGATGGCGTGACTATCCCGGATTCCGGCAGAACAAAGAAGTCTTTTACAATATTTCTCAGCGGTAAGGGCCTCTTATGGTGTCGTTCTATAAGAAAAAACTGTAAATTATTGTACTTACTGGCACCGTAACAGGGCTAACGACCTAAGTGCGATTTTTTTTTTTTTTTTAAGAACTTAACACTCAAGTGGGTATGAATACACTTAAAGTGCCTGAGCACGTGTTAAGTTCATTTTTGGAACATGGGATAGAGAGAGAAAGAAATATGTTTGGGCTTAGTGGTTATTTCGCTCCATGGTTGGCATCCAACATTTAATGGGGAGACTAAATTCTTAATGGAAGCTGGTTTGTTGTTGATTTATATTCAACTACTCCTATTGCTTGATTTTCGTTAACTGAAAAAATGAATAGGTCATTCGAGCGAGGCTGGGATTCGAACACCGAACCTTCCGATTTAGAAGCCAGTCCACTACAACCATAGGTATACGTTAGATGACTAGAGCCCAGAGCTACATATAGTACATCTCTGTCAGTGTCCGGCCTACGCTCTTATCTTATCAAGCGTGGCGATTGTTAGTTGCTGTTACAGTAGGCATTTTATCAGAAAGGTTTGAGAAATTCGCGCCTGAGTGACAGAAAAAAATACGAATATGAACTTCTGTCAATATTTACAAATAAGCGACTTGCAGAGGTGAATTTATAAGAACTATTCAATGAATATGAAGCCCAACTAAAATCCTGAAAAAATTAAAAATAAAATATCTGAAAATCTGAATAAAACCATTTCAGCTGATTTTAGACCAATATTTTGCTTTAAGGTAGAATGAACTGCTATTGGGATTGCAATCTTCAAACTTTAATCAAATAAGTCTTCTAGTCGATTGCCTGCTAACTAACATGTTGTAAACATTCGTCGGCAAAAAATATACCCAATACGGCGGGTGTAATTTTTTTTTGCATAAATTGATTCCTTAACATGTGTAGAATATGCTGGTAAAGTGATTTTTTAAAATTTGAAGTCGATATAAAGATATAGCAGTTAGAAGAAGCTGAGTGAAGTAGTAGGAGGCGGGCCTGAGACCCTTCTATACAAATGTGCACTTATACAAGTATAGACAAGTTTAGAGAAATTTATACAAGTATAGAAGGCGATTTTCATAGTTTTAACCGTACTTGAAACTTTAAACGCGTTTCTCTCAAAACTGTGTTTTTCAAACTTTCCTCCATCATATCTCGAGAACGGTTTGACCGATTCAGTTGAAATTTGTGGGATATACTCAGCACAGATGACCTAGAACCATTGTAAAATTCCGAGTATGCCTTTTTTTCGTAGCAAAAACCTAAAAAAAATCATGAAATTTGAAACTTTTTTTCCAGAAGTCTGCCAAAAACAGAATTGCAACTATTATCACCGCTATTGTTATTTGACTAATTATTAATAGGAGAAATATCAGTATTCACACACACATTAGTACAATCTGTACTGTGGAATATCAAATCTGGCGAGTGTAGATCCAATGCAGGTAAGTTGAAAAACATAATCTTCGTTTTATCGCTTATTACTAGCTTGTGCATACCAAACCAATGCCATAAGACTTCTACTATAAGTCATGGTTAACATCAGCAACCAAGTCTAAAATGGAATTATTGGAGTATGTACAAGCTATATCGTCTGCAAAACCAGTTTGTGTACCCTTCAAATTTTTATTAAATATAGAATTAATAAATATTAGGAATAAGATGGGGCCAAGAACGGATCCCTGTGGGACACCAACCTGAATATCAAGGCATTCACTAAAATGGACACCTATCTTAACCATTTGCCTCCTATCCTTGAGATATGATCCAAAGTAATTCAGCATAAACCCTCTAAAGTCTGCCTTTTCTAACTTTATTAGTAAGAGCTCGTGGCCCACAGTGTCAAATGCCTTGGTAATGTCTAAAAATAGCAAAGCGGACATTTTTTTGCTATTATAAACTAGACTACAAAAGTTTAAGAGTGGGTCCTCCATTGGTTTACCCGCTCTAAAGCCATATTGATTTATACTTAAAAAATAATTTTAATAATAATTTTACTTTTTACTACTTTCTCAAAATTTTTTGAAAAAACAGAGAGATTGGTCGGAAATTTGTGAGTTTAGATCTATGTCCCTTTTGAAAATTGGTATAACTTCAGCAACTTTTAGGTTGTCAGGAAAGAATTCGTGGAATATACGTTATAAATGTGAGCTAAAACGTCAACAATATTTAACGCAATCTTCTTAATAAATGCATTCGAATAACTTTTACGAGTAGATAAATTTGATTTGTTCAGCAACATAATGGTTTTAAACAATAGATGAAACTGGTTCAAAGAAAAAACTAGTTTCTTGCCTTTTTTCTATGTCAAAACATCTTTGTAGGCAAGAGTTGGGAGTATTTTTAAAACCGGCATCAGCCAAGGTATTGGTGGCAACACTCGTAAAAAATACATTAAAAGCATTAGCTATTTCAGAAGATTTTTCAATGACTGTATCATTAAATCTTATACTAGATGGTGCACCTTAAGATGCAGTTTTTTTGAAGAGCTGATTTATTAAATCCCATTCCTGTTTTAAATTTCCATTAGCCCGATGGAATTTATTGACATAGTACTTTTCTTTACATAAAGGAGTTTCGATTTTAACTTCATTGGAAATCTTTGCATAAGCTTCTCTAACATGTATGTCATTAGGATGTTTTTTATATTTTAAACGGAGTTTGTTTTTGATTTTAAATTTTTTAAGTAAGTAGTTCGACATCCATGGCTTTAGTCTCTTAAGATTGGTCCTACTACTCCCTAAGGGAAATGAGCATAAGTCAACATGACCTTTCAAAACAGATAGAAATAAATCAAAGGCTCTAGAGAGATTAGATTCACCATAAATATCTATCCAATTTTCATATAGCAAGCGGGTATTTAGTCCTTCAAAATCTATTCTCTTTACCGGTTTAGACTGATTACAGTTATTGCTAGGTCGAGTAATAGTACGTTCAGATTTAAAGCAGATACATGTTATACAGTGGTTGGAGATTCTGAAATCAGAAATAGTACTAATCAAAGATAAATTAGCATTGCGACGAGTCTTGCAATAGATATGATCAAAACAAGTTTGAAAAATTATCAGTAATTCAAGTTGGCTCATTTATGCAAGACTTAAAACCATTCCCTGACAGTAAGGCTTGATATCTTTCAACAATTACTGAATCACATAGGATGTCGATATTTATATCACTCAGAATAATACAATTTTTTGAACGCTCATTACTTAATATGGAAGATAAGTCATCCACAAAGACATCTCTACTTACATCAAGTAGTCTATAATAATAAATTTTTGCGCACCAATAGTGACAGAAAGTGTATATCAGAACTTACAAGATTTAATCCACAGCACTCAGGATTCAAGTTCTCACAGATAAAAACAGCTACACCACCTGCAGCATAGGAGTTATTACACTTTGTATAAATCTTATAACCAGGTACATATATTATAGAAAACCACTTCATGATCATAGATCCATATTTCAGTAACAAAAATTAGTTTAGGCTTATTAATACATAAATGATTCCAAATTCAGCAAAGCAAATCAAATTTTTTTCGCAAACTGCGAATATTTTGGTGAACGATATACTCGTAGACGTCATTTCTGAAGTCATTAGAGTGAAAAACACTTTTGTACAATTCTTTATCAAATGTACAGAAGGAACTTACAAGGAAACTATTAGGAGGATCTTCACTTAGAGAACTGATATTATATAACATAACTAAATCAATCTAAACAAACACAATTAAGATATATTCTCTAGATCCTCCAAAGCACTGATTTTAAATGCTTTAGTTCCTTCTTTTTTCCTCATTAAAATGACACCATTTTTTACCCATAGGAAGGAGTATTTTTTTTCGATTTTTACTTTTTTGGCTTTATTAAACAATGACCTATTGGTTTTTGTTAGAGACTCATTAATGTGGATTGGATGACTTCCATGTTGTCCACCAAATAAGCTGGATGTCAGTAGCTTCTTTCGTTTGTTGTTTACGATACTTTGCTTGCGCTCAGCTGATCTAAACTTGATACACACGATGTTCAATGACCTCTCCGGCGAGGAAAAACGGTTGACTGACGGGTTGAAGACCCTTTCCGCGATTTTGGGTTTAAACCACAGCCACCATGACGTTCCCACAAAGGAGCCTACCTCTTCAAGTTAGGCCCGGACCGAGATCCGGGGGGCTCCTGACTCCCATGGTACCGTGATTTAAGTCCTGGTAGGGACTACCGGTGGTCCAGCCGCCAACAAGACCTATGACCGGCAACTTGTGACTGATAGAATAGTAGCAACCTTCGGTAGCGTCATCTGAAAATGTTTACGATAAGACCAGTACTTTGCTCTGCCCCCGTTCATTATTAGACAACGTCATTGATGGGCGAAGCCTTGATAATTGGGCGGGGGACCTCACATTGGGTATGCCAACAATATCAACACATTTATCTAGAGATTTTTATTTTAACCTGTTGACAGCATGATTTAAATATTTCACTTCGTTCTTCAAAGACTTGTTTTCGTTTTGCAGCAAGTTTATCATCGATAGAGCTTTGCCGTTCATTTCCTTTAGCGAAACTATTTCATTATAGAGTACTTCCAGAGTAATGACGGCGGTAGAGCCAATCTTTTCTTTAACAGACAGCAAGTTGTTAGAAGGAGATGGATGGATCTTCCTCAGTTGTAGTTTTTGTATACTTTCTGTGCTGTTATTGGAACCACTAGAGTCTGACACTTTTTCTTGTACAGGTGAGGGAGGGCAGAGAGAATTTCGTCTCCGTTGGTACAAAGAGCACAACTATAGGAAATATTGTTCCTCTTAAAATAGGCACTATTACTAGGTTGCAGATTAACACAAGTTAAATGATAATACACTTTGCAATTTCCACACTGAATTTTTGCATCACTTTTTTCAACTTTTTGACCACAAGTGCACGGCATTTTTATAATATATTTAAGTTATTAAATTTATGTATAACGCACCTTGCTATACTCAGTACATTCAGGCTCTCCCTAAAGATGATATGAAACACACAAAATCCGGAACGATTTTATCCATATTAAAAGGTGTTTTTTTAGAGTTATACAAATTCAATATGCAATAAAACACTTGAAGCTAATGTCAGTGTCTACAATATTAGCTTTATAATAATTAATAAATAATTTTATGCCATTAGTGGTTAAATATAATATCAGGCATATGTGTGCCACGGCTAGCTCGAATGAAGCGCAAACCTGAAGTCCAATTTTCGACAATTTTATCCAGCAACTGGGGCCATGTATCAGTAATAACACGGCGAATGTTGACTTCCAAATCGTCCAACGTCTCTGGTTTATTATAGACTAGTGACTTCACATATCCCCAAAGAAAGTAATCTTATGGCGTGAAATCACAGGATCGTGGAGGCCAGTTTACAGATCCACTACGCGAAATTATGAGCTCAGCTAATGTTTCCCGCAAAAAATTGATGGTGTCGCGCGCCGTGCGGCATGTTGCGCCATCTTGTTGAAACCAAAGCTCTGTCACGTCAATGTCATTTAACTGAGGAACGAAGAAGTCAGAAATCATGTTTCTTTCCATTGAACAGTGTACCCAACATCGTCCCTAAACAAATATGGGCCAATGATTCCACCAGCTAATGAAGCACACCAAACAGTGAGTTTTGATGGTTGCAAGGGCGTCTCGACAAAGGCTTCTAGGTTTTCTCCATTTTAAACTCGGAAATTTTGCTTGTTTACATATCGATTTAACCAAAAATGGGTCTCATCGGAGAACAAAATTTTGCTTTGAAAATGATGATCAAGCTGAAGCATGTTTTAGGCCCATTCACCGAACCTACGACGCGTATAATGGTCACGCGGTTTCAAATCGTGCACAAGCTGGATCTTATAAGCTTTTAAGAAAAGATCTTTCCGTAAAATCTTCCACAAAGTGGATGGGCATTGCTCCAATTGCTGTGCACGATGGCGAATCGACTCATTCGGATACTCCTATACACTGCGCTCCACAACAGCAATAACTTCTTCTGTTCGCACTGTTTGTCGTCTTTGGGATGCGTATTATCCATTAGACTGTAAGTGGTGCTGAAACGATTCATCGTGTTCCAAATAACTTGCTCAAATGGACGATTAAGTCGGCCGTAAAATGGACGTAGCGCACGATAAGTTTGGCGAACAGAACCATGGTTTTCAAAATAAGTTTGCACAATTTGCACGCGTTGTTCTGACATTAATCTATTCATCGTAAAATGGCAAAACCCACTAACCACAAATCAACTTTCAAATCTCAAATTGACAACCTATAGGAACAGTATTGCCAGTTTAAAAACCAAACCTCTAAAAAAGAACACCCTTTCCAAACGGGGAGTAGTGGTGGTTACAGTGTAACTCCATCAATTCAACGTCATCAGTCAAATACCACACCGCTAACTGGACGAATTAATTCAGATGCCAACAAATCTATTAAGGCAAATGGATCAGAAAAACGGAACAACGAATGGAAATCATCCACCCAATGTTTGCGGTGGTGGGGTGGTAATCAGTTATCAATGACTAATCTTGGTGTTCAAACTTCACCGATGGTAATGTTTGATACTGCGGAAAATTGTGATATGTTACAGACTCCAACAATTCCAATGGTAAAGTTGTCACATCATATGTTAGCTCTTATTTTCAAGATTTTGAACAACCTCATCAGGTGTTTATATACCAGTTCACATAGCTCCACCACAACCTTATGTTTATGCCCCACCAATGGGAGTGCCACCAGGAACAATCCATTTAGCTGCTGATTATTAGAACATGTGTGCACCGAAACTAACTGCAGTAAAAATACATTCACCAGCGACACATACTGGCCCTCCATCAAACTCACTAACGCCGGCTTATTTCGTTCCATCGAATTCTGGATCTGGAGGAACCACATTTATTGACGGCCCAAAAGACCCAAATCACTTTTCATATATTGGATATCCACCGCCATTGCAAGTTTACTATTCCGCTTCAAATGGATTAGCAACCCCCTCTGGACAGCCAGCTGGAACACAGGGATTGAGACCGCAGGGAATTCAGTCACCTCAAACTGTAACTATGATGTCCTCTACCCATCAACTGACACCCAATCGGCAGGACATTCAACCGAAACGGCACTTATCCACGGGATAACAGAGAAAGCCAAACGATCAAGACCATTTCCACATAATGTACAACCATAGGTACACTCGCATATTTGCTAAATGCTTTTTTACAAATTTTTTCAGCAAATCTTTGTTTTTATTCCTACCTACATTAGTTTACAAAATGAAGTTTGTTTCATATACATTTGATAATAAATGACTTTTCTCCCTCTGAATTCGAAAATCAAGGTTAAACAATTTTTTATGGAATAATTTTTGAGATATTGTGATACTTTCATTTTTTCGACCTCTTTTCACAATGAAGCCATATCTCGGGACCGATTTCGATTCCACCGCTCATGAAATGTTGCAGGTGCTATCCCAAAATGTTGCAGACAATTCTGGAATCTGTGAACATATGTCTATTGGCCTCAGGGACAAAATTACCACACACGTAATAGAAATTATTCGGATCGTTTACGCATTCAAATACTCGTGAGCATACTGAAATAATTTTCAGTCGATTTTTTTCTGGGTAGTATTATGTATTATGACACTTTTATCAGCTTTATGTATTTAGATAAAGAGAAACTGGACGTTTTTCCATCGATTTCTATCTTGCCGTGGCCACAGAATCATGTTTAAAATTTTATTTTTAAAAAAAACCTAGTCTATTTTTTCGACATCTTTTGAACAGCTTTACTATTTAAATAACTTATCTATATAACTTATATATACATATTTATTTATCATTTCATTTGGTACCTAAATGACCAAATCGGACATCCCTATCTCGATATTTGGCTTTTAAAGTCAAAATATGTCGAAAAAATTAAAAAATCACAACATCTCAAAAACTATTCCATAAGAAAAATTGTAACCTTGATTTTCGAATTCGGTGCAAACAGTGAAACTAGTGCAAGCAAAACAACATTTTCAAAAAATACAACAAAATAGTTCTTAAAAAATTGTTGTAAATCGACTTTTTTTCTTTTTTCAATTAATATTTTTGTGCAAAGATTTTAAATCCAATATTTTCAAATGTCGCCATACGCTGGCTTGTAGGGTACGCGAACTTGTTTTCATAACCAACTACTCATCAAAACAAAGATTCCGATATTTTGATCAGTCGTTCATAGACCTCAGCGGAGATCAAACGCATTTCGTGTTCGGCTTTACAAGTGTGGAAAAATAATAATAAATAAATAAATATAGTATTAAACAACAAACTTTCGAGTGTTCGGTAGCCGAAGTGGTAGAGACCCGGACAATAAACAAACATATAGATGTTGCTCTGGCCAGAGCTAAAGGTGCTTTTGCCCTTACAAAGAGACTGTTTTATAACAGCCAACTCGATGCGAGGGTGAAGGTAATCTGATACATGGCCCTTATCAGGCCCATGCTTGTATTTGGATGTCCCGTGCGGTTCAACGTCAGAGCAAGCTTATTGGAAAAGATTCGGATGTTTGAGAGGACTTGTCTTCGCTTATACAGAACACCAGAGTCTGAGTACATAAAATTCTATCCTAATGAGGTCTTATACAATAGGGCGAACCTAATAAGAGTGGACAATTTCGTCATTAAGTTGACTCGAAGGCACGTTGCAAGAGCAATGGCCTCATCAAACAACCTGATCTCCGGGGCTTACTACCCCAATTATATGTATCAGGACAGATTGGCGGTTCCGCTAATCTTCCACGTCGATCGAACAGCTGCGGACAGGCGATTCAACTACGACAGAGACGTCGCACATGGCAGTGCGGAGCGTCTCCGGTTCAGTAGGGCGGTAGGGAGTCGCGACTGGAGGGATGTTGCTTAGCAGCACCAACAATTTTGGTGGCTTTTTGAAGGGGAGGATGCTTCATCGTCGAACTCCTCCAGTGATAGTTAGCTTAATGTGAAGCAAGGTGTGCAAGCAAAAATAAAAACAAAATAAAAATAAAAACAAAAATATATATACATACGTATATTTATATATTATGTATATATATATTATGTATGTATATATATGTATGTATGTATGCATTAGATGTAAGTAGGTTAAGATTTATTTTTAGGTAGATCGTAGGCTTTTAGTTTTAAGTTTTATAAAAAATTAAAAAAAGTCCAGATACTAAGTTGTTTTTGATTACAATTTATTTTCTTAGTTTTAGTATTAATAAATGTAAAAAGAAAATAAAATTAGACTGTAAGATTCGTCGAAAGACACAGTTTAAGTGTTAGGTTTAGCTTAGAGTGCCCGCATGGGGCCAGTAAGTTAGAATAAGATTATTTGTAAGTTATTTAAGCAAATATTTAAGCATTTTTTTGTCTAGCATTTAAGAGTAATTTAAGTGTATAAATAGAAATGCATTTAAACTGAAAAAACTGACCCGGACAATAAATTTTTTTTTTTTTTATTTATTATTATTTAATTAATTTAAAAAGACAATCTTTAATAAAAAAGTGTTTGCTTAAGAGTGATGGATTGTGGAGAGCGGTCCGCTATGCCAATAGCGGGATCGGCTGAGATATCAGGTGAGGTTTCGAGTGGTTCGAGCCAAACTCCGAAGCCAAAGAGGAAGAGGATGCTAAAGCCAACCTCTAGTTTGGCACAACCTCCCACTCTCACAACGTCCACTGTAAAGGTTGGTGGAGTGAGGGCAGGAAACAACTTCGCTTCATTGGCAGCAAGCGAATCGGACGATGAAGAGGAGAGAAATCGGGTACAGGCCATAGGGTACAGAGAGCAAAGGGTACAGGCCATAAAAGGACAGCAAATGGTCAGAAGGAAGAGAGAAGAGCATGAGCAATCCCAACAACAACAGCAGTCGCAGCTTGCTCAAAAGCATCCCCAGAAAAAACAACAGCACAAGTGCTACAACAACAAAAGACTAAGAAACACCAGCAGCAACGACAAGAGCAGCCACAACAGAGGCAGCAGCTAAAACAGCAGCAGCAGCAACAAGAAGAAGGAGAAGGTGCCTCCTATCAACACCTATAAATTAGAGGTAAATGCAACCAAGGACCTGTGTGAGTTGGTCATTGGTAATAATTTTAAAATTATGAGATTTGGGAACGAACGCCATGCCATCCACTGTAATACAGTGAAGGAAACGACGACGGAGAACTACTCATTCACACCAAAGTGTGAAAAGCGGCAATCGATGCTGCTGAAGGGATTGGAACCGTCTTCTGATCCTGAGGAGATCCTGGCACTGCTCAAAGAGAAGGAGTGCGAAGGACTCAAGTTTGTGGGGGTAAAGCCATTTACTACAGTTAGAGCCAAGCGGGAGAAACGGAGTCTGACGTTCTTCCCGGTGCAGCTCAGTCCCGAAAGCCGTCTGGATGGTCTAAGGAGTATCAATGTCCTAGACTACCAACTGGTTCACTGGGAAAAACTAAAAAGGAGTAAAGGCGTTATACAATGCGTTCGCTGCCAGAGGTTCGGGCACGCCGCGTCGAACTGCCAAATGCAGCCTCGATGCGTGAAGTGCGCTAAGAACGACAGTTCCGAAGAGTGTGCTCTGGCTGTTGACGGAGCATCCGATAGGTCGCAGCTCTCGTGCGTGTTGTGTGGGAACATAGGACACACCGCAAACTATCAGGGTTGTCCTAAGTTCGCTGACTTTAAAAAAGCAAAACTGGCTCGGCAGCAAAAGGTGGAGGTCAAACGTTCACCTGTTAGGTTTCAAACACCAACCGTCACGTCTCAAATTTCCTACGCCCAAATGGCATCACGTAGGGGGCTACGGTACAGCAAGCGACTATTGTTTCTCCGGCGCCAATGCCGAGAACAACGGAAGCTGCACCTAACATACTGGCCATCATGCTCGCAATCCGAGGACAGATGGCTCAGCTGCAACAGCAGGTACAAGAAGAGGTCAAGCGGGTGGACCAGATCTACGCGCGGCTGCCGGGACTAACGCAACACATGTCGCAATGGGTACGCACATGGTGGAGCAAACTTTGAAGGTCCTTGCGGTGAATGTTAATTCACTGATTAGGATCGAACGAAGAGCCGCGAAGTTTAAATTGCTACAAGACCAAACTCCGAATGTGCTTTTCGCTAGCGAAACCAAGCTTTTTTTTTGTTTTTTTTTTATAATTTACGCGCGCCTAAGGGGTTAGAAGATACCCTTTTGCTGTTGCCTGGGCGCAGGCGGAAAGGTAGAAGGAGGAGAAAGGAAAATTGTTTTGTAGTGGTTTGAAACTCAGGTGTGTTTGGTTTTCGATATTCGCTCTCCAGGGGTGGGAGTCCGAATAGGACGGAGAGTTTTTTCTTCACTCAGAGTGATTCGATTTATAATTCACAGTATTTTTTTCTGTGCTTGAAACTCTACAACAGCCAAATCTACGTGTCAGTGTTATGCCTTCACACGCAGTATTTCTCTGTCTGAGTTCCAATTACACAAATGAAAAACTGACTTGCCATGGGCAGGATTCGAACCTGGACCCTCCGAGTGAGAAGCGATTGCTAGTACCACTACATCAGGGCCACCCCCATAATGCTAAGCTAACCGATAAGCACAAACTGGAGTACAATAATTATATTGTTAGATGAAGAAACCGGCCCAGATCCAAACGTGGAGGTGGTGTAGCGATCTTCATTAAAGAAGGTATAAAATTTAACAGAGTGAACCATTGCGTGTTGCGCAGGTTCTGGGTGCTGGAGGCAGTCGTCATTTACATCCCGCTCCGCAGTGGAAAGCGGCTGTACTTGGCCTCTGTTTATGCACCTGAGGCTTCACAATCCACCCTATTCATTACAGAGCTCGACACGCTTTTTCGATTTCTGAGGCTGGAATCGGGGGAGAATTATTTTATAATCGGCGGGGATTTCAACGCTAGACACAGAGATTGGGGAAATAATTTGCCAAATACTAGGGGGAACTACTACTCGATTGGTGGGGTCAGCACGATGTCATGTACAGACTCGGTCTTAAAGCGACGGATAACCCGTCGTTTTCCAGAGGCGGGTCTTATTTGGATCTACTGCTGTACGACGAATGTATACGACTGACAGGTACGAATTTACAAACATTAAACTGTCTGCGCACATTCGTGTATGACAGCGAGCATTGCGGTTTTAGCACCGAAATTACGGTTCCCAACGAAATTGCGGAATTGGAGGAGTTTGTCCAAAGATATTCTTACTCCTTCACACCTTTAGTTTTAAATGCATTTTATTTTCTTAATCACTAACTCTTACGTACTAACAAAAAATGCTTAAATGCTAGCTTAAAATTACTTAACAATCTTATACTAACTTACTGGCCCCACACAGGCACTCTAAGCTACTCAGAATACTTATATCTATGTCTTTCGACTGCATTTACATTTTATTTATAAATACTTACTTAAGTATAGAATAAGGCTAAGAAAAAATTTGTTTACAAAAACTTAGCGTAAGGACATTTTTTTATTTTTCATTCTCGTGGTAAAGGTAATTGGGGTAGTAAGCCCCAGATATCAGGTTATTCGTCGAGGTCATTGCTCTTGCAATGTGCCTTCGAGTCAGCTTAATTACGAAGTTGTCCACTCGTATTAGGTTCGCCCTATTGTAAAGGACCTCATTGGGATAAAATTTTTTGTACTCCGACTCTGGTGTTCTGTACAAGCGAAGACAAGCCCTAAGGCAAGCCCTCTCAAACACCCGAATCTTTTCCATTAAGCTTGCTCGTACATTGAACCACACGGGACACCCAAATACCAGCATGGGCCTGATAAGGGCCATGTAGCAGATTACCTTTACCCTCGCATCGAATTGGCTGCTATAAAACAGTCTTTTTGTAATGGCAAAAGCGCCTTTAGCTCTGGCCAGTGCAGCATCTACATTTTTGCCAAAATACAGAAACTGATACAGGTTCCAAGGTATCTGACTACATTTCGACAGGCAAGAGGCTGCCTGTGTTGTCCAATGATCGAGAACTTACGCCAATTTTTTCTGGTATCCCTAGAGGCTCCAGACAACGGCGTCCTAAAGAGAATGGTTTCCGACTTCTGAAAGTTGATTTTCAACTTCCAGTCATCGCAAAATCGTCTTATCTTATCGAAGTCACGCTGCAAGAGAGTATTAATGACCTCGATTTTTGGACCTGTTCTGTACGCTACCAAATCGTCTGCGTACGCAATAGTATGGGGAAGTGAACCTATCAAGTCGCTTGTATAAATGTTAAATAGGATCGGCGAATTGACCCCGCCTTGCTGAAGACCATTTTTAATTTGAAATAGAAGTCACATCACCATTTTTCACGATGAACTGTCTGTTGGTTAACATATTATAAAGAATGTACAAGAGTGGTTTACTGATACCCAGCCTAGTCAGCTTATAGAAAAGACCCTCTAACCATACGGTGTCGAAGGCCTTCTCCAAGTCAACAAGGCAGGCACCAGTGCACTGTTTCTTGCCTTTGTTCCATTGGATATCGGACACCAGTTTAGACGCGGCATGTGAGATATCATGTCCCGCCTTAAAACCGAATTGATTATCCGGAACTATATGTTTGTCCTCAACCCACCTAGACAGAGCTCTATTGATTACTTTTTCAAAAACCTTACTGATATTCGGAAGGAGACTTATCGACCGGAGATTCGCCGGATTGGATATATCCTTTCCCTTTTTGGGGATAGGTTGAACCACCGCCGTTTTCCAATGCGCTGGATAATGTGCATTATTCATTGCATTATTAAACAGGGTGGTGTAAATGTCCACCGCTTCTAGAGGAAGATGTCGAAGCACGATGTTCGGAATACCATCGGTCCCCACTGATTTCTTAACCCTGATTGTGTCGAAGATCTCATGGAGTTCTTCCTTCGAAATGAACGGGGGTAGGTCACCCTCTCTGGCAATGACATTATTGGCCATATTTTCGTCGCTGAACCGGGTGAAACCAGAGCCCTCGGATCGCCAGTTCCCTATTTCATTTCGAATGCAGAAGTAGTGCACCAAGACGCTATTGTCCAGGTCGTAATTAGGGCCAATGGTATCAGTGTCCTTGTATACTTCCTGGAAAGTCGCCCCTATGGTCTCAACCTTCTCCTGTGGATCCTCGATCACAAAGAAGTCGTCATCATCAGCGGCCTCATTTGGATCAATACCTGCTATTGTCAGTAACCGTTCGTTGTCTGTTGTCCGGGCTATTTTAAGACACTGAAGGTCGTTTTGATTTTTTCTCCAAAATAGTTTATTTATATGCGGAAACATATTCGGGTTGCTGGTGTTTACAGCCCGAACCTTGTTGTTCCAATACAAACTTACAGAAATTCTGTAATTTTCTTCGAATATTTTTAATCGACGACTTCAGTGTCCTAATCTCCGGGTCTCGTCGGTCAGTTAACTGTCTGTACAAGTTTTTAAGTCTTGTCTTTTCTGTCGGTGCAGTGCGTCAATAGTAGGATTGCGGAACAGGTCTTCGTTAGTCGTACGTCGATACCGCGGTATTGTAGTGTCCATAGTTTGTTTAATTGTCTCGTCCATTTGTTTTAGGTAATTGTCGATCTCCTCGTTTGACAAATTCCTATTGGACGGTGGGTGGAGCGTGTTCGAGGAGAGCGCTCTAGTCAAGGTTGCGGAGAAGCGTGTCCATCGAGTCTTACTGTAGTTGTAAGTATATCTTTGGACAAACTCCTCCAATTCCGCAATTTCGTTGGGAACCGTAATTTCGGTGCTAAAACCGCAATGGTCGCTGTCATACACGAATATGCGCAGACAGTTTAATGTTTGTAAATTCGTACCTGTCAGTCGTATACATTCGTCGTACAGCAGTAGATCCAAATAAGACCCGCCTCTGGGAAACGACGGGTTATCCGTCGCTTTAAGACCGAGTCTGTACATGACATCGTGCTGACCCCACCAATCGAGTAGTAGGTTCCCTCTAGTATTTGGCAAATTATTTCCCCAATCTCTGTGTCTAGCGTTGAAATCCCCGCCGATTATAAAATAATTCTCCCCCGATTCCAGCCTCAGAAATCGAAAAAGCGTGTCGAGCTCTGTAATGAATAGGGTGGATTGTGAAGCCTCAGGTGCATAAACAGAGGCCAAGTACAGCCGCTTTCCACTGCGGAGCGGGATGTAAATGACGACTGCCTCCAACACCCAGAACCTGCGCAACACGCAATGGTTCACTCTGTTAAATTTTATACCTTCTTTAATGAAGATCGCTACACCACCTCCACGTTTGGATCTGGGCCGGTTTCTTCATCTAACAATATAATTATTGTACTCCAGTTTGTGCTTATCGGTTAGCTTAGCATTATGGGGGTGGCCCTGGTGTAGTGGTACTACCAATCGCTTCTCACTCGGAGGGTCCAGGTTCGAATCCTGCCCATGGCAAGTCAGTTTTTCATTTGTGTAATTGGAACTCAGACAGAGAAATACTGCGTGTGAAGGCATAACACTGACACGTAGATTTGGCTGTTGTAGAGTTTCAAGCACAGAAAAAAATACTGTGAATTATAAATCGAATCACTCTGAGTGAAGAAAAAACTCTCCGTCCTATTCGGACTCCCACCCCTGGAGAGCGAATATCGAAAACCAAACACACCTGAGTTTCAAACCACTACAAAACAATTTTCTTTTCTCCTCCTTATCTTCTAACCCCTTAGGCGCGCGTAAATTATAAAAAAAAAAAAACAAAAAAAAAAGCCTGGTTTCGCTAGCGAAAAGCACATCAGGAGTTTGGTCTTGTAGCAATTTAAACATCGCGGCTCTTCGTTCGATCCTAATCAGTGAATTCACATTCACCGCAAAGACCTTCAAAGTTTGCTCCACCATGTGCGTACCCATTACGGCATGTGTTGCGTTAGGCCCGGCAGCAACGCGTAGATCTGGTCCACCCGCTTGGCCTGTTCTTGAACCTGCTTTTGCAGCTGAGGCAACTGCCCTTGGATTGCGAGCAAGATGGCTAGCATGTTGGGTGCAGCTTCCGTTGTTCTCAGCATCGGCGCCGGAGAAGCAACAGTCGCTTGCTGTACTGTAGCCCCCCTACCTGACGCCATTTGGGCGTAGGAAATTTGGGGCGTGACGGCTGGTGTTTGAAACCTCACAGGTGAACGTTTGACCTCCACCTTCTGCTGCCGCGCCAATTTTGCTTTTTTAATGTCGGTGAACTTAGGACAACCCCGATAGTTTGCGGTGTGTCCCACGTTCCCACATAATACGCACGAGAGCTGCGACCTATCGGATGCTCCGTCAACACCCAGAGCACACTCCTCGGAACTGTGGTTCTTTGTGCACTTCTTGCATCGAGGCTGCATTTGGCAGTTCGACGCGGCATGCCCGAACCTCTGGCAGCGAACGCATTGTATAATGCCTTCGCTCCTTTTTAGTTTTTCCCAGTGAACCACCTGGTAGTCTAGGACATTGATACTCCTTAGACTATCCAGACGGCTTTCGGGACTGAGCTGCACCAGGAAGAACGGCAGACTCCGTTTCATCCCGCCTGGTAAATGTGGTAAATGGCTTTACCCCTACAAACTTGAGTCCTTCGCACTCCTTCTTTTTGAGCAGTGCCAGGATCTCCTCAGGATCGGAAGACGGTTCCAACCCCTTCAACAGCATCGATTGCCGCTTTTCACACTTCGGTGTGAATGAAAAGTGCTCCGTCGTCGTCTCCTTTAGGAGCTCTTTCACTTTCGCGTAGCCCTCCACTGTATTACAGTGGATGGCATGGCGATCGTTCCCCAATCGCTTAATACTAAAATTACTACCAATTACCAACTTACATAGGTCCTTGGTTGCATTCACCTCCAATTTATAGTTGTTGATAGGAGGCACCCTCTCCTTCTTGTTGTTGTTGTTGTTGTTGTTGTTGTTGTTGTTGTTGTTGTTGTTGTTGTTGTTGTTGCTGCTGCTGCTGCTGCTGCTGCTGCTGCCGTTTTTGTGGCTGCTGTTGTTTTTGCTGATGCCGTTGTTGTGGCTGCTCTTGTTGTCGTTGTTGGTGCTTTTTAAGCTTTTGTTGGTGTTGTTGCTGCGTATTCTTTTGAGCAAGCAGCGTCTGCTGTTGTTGCTGGGATTGCTCTTCGGCTTCCCTCTTCCTTCTTGTCATTTGCCTTTCTTTGATGGCCAGTACCCTTTGTTGCATCATTTTGATGCTGCTACTTAGGCCATCATTTCTTCCTCTTCGTCTTCCGATTCGCTCTGTGCCAATGTAGCGAAATTGTTCCCTCCCCTCACTCCACCAAGCAGTTTTACAGTGGAAGTTGGTTGGTCGGGACGTTGAACTATGTTGGAGGATGGCCTAAGCTTCCTCCTTCTCTTAGCCGTGGGTGTTTGGCTTGACCCGCTTGAAGACTCGCCTGATAGTAATTCAGCAGATCCGCTTATTGGAATAGCGGACCGCTCTCCTCAATCCGTTACGGGACTTTTTTTGTTTTTTTTATTATTATTTTTTTTTTTTTTGTACACTTCTCTTTAATAAAAATTGGAAATAAAAATTGCTGTCTGACGACGGGAATCGAACCCAGGCCTCGGGATCGTTACACTAGGTATTATATCGTCCAGGTCTTTACCACCTCGGCTACCGAACACTTGAAATTTCACTGGCTAAAAGTATGCTACTTATTTCTCTGCCTTTTTAAGCCGAAACACAAAACACTTCTGCTCTACGTGGAGGTGTATGAACGACTCATATTCTTACAACTACAGTAATACTCGATGGACACTCTTCTTCGCAACCTTGACAAGAGCACTCTCCTCGAACACGCTCCACCCTCCGTCCAATAGGAATTTGTCAAACGAGGAGGTCGACAATTACCTAAAACGAATGGACGAGACAATTAAACAAACTATGGACACTACAATACCGCGGTATCGACGTACGACTAACGAAGACCTGTTCCGCAATCCTACTATTGACGCACTGCACCGACAGAAAAGTAGACTTCTGACAAGACTTAAAAACTTGTACAGACAGTTAACTGACCGACAAGACCCTGAGATTAGGACACTGAAGTCGTCGATTAAAAATATTCAAACGCTAATAAAAGAGAATTACAGAATTTCTGTAAGTTTGTATTGGAACAACAAGGTGCGGGCTATAAACACCAGCAACCCGAATATGTTTCCGCAAATAAATAAACTATTTCGAAGAAGAAATCAAAACGACTTTCAGTGTCTTAAAATAGCCCGAACAACAGACAACGAACGGTTACTGACAATAGCAGGTATTGATCCAAATGAGGCCGCTGATGATGACGACTTCTTTGTGATCGAGGATCCACAGGAGAAGGTTGAGGCCATAGGGGCGACTTTCCGGGAAGTATACAAGGCCACTGATACCATTGGCCCTAATTACGACCTGGACAATCACGTCTTTGTGCACGACTTCTGCATTCGAAATGAAATAGGGAACTGGCGATCCGAGGGCTCTGTTTTCACCCGGTTTAGCGACGACAATATGACAAATAACGTCATTGCCAGAGAGGGTGGCCTTCCCCCGTTCATTTCGAAGGAATATTCAACATTTTTACAAGCGACTTGATAGGTTCACTTCCCCATACTATTGCGTACGCAGCCGATTTGATAGCGTACAGAACAGGTCAAAAAATCGAGGTCATTAATACTCTCTTGCAGCGTGACTTCGATAAGATAAGACGATTTTGCGATGACTAGAAGTTGAAAATCAACTTTCAGAAGTCGGAAACCATTCTCTTTAGGACGCCATTGTCTGGAGCGTTTAGGGATACCAGAAAAAATTGGCTGTAGTTAGATACCTTGGAATCTGGCTAGATCAGTTTCTGTATTTTGGCAAAAATGTAGATGCTGCTGTGGCAATGACCTCGACGAATAACCTGATATCTGGGGCTTACTACCCCAATTACCTTTACCGCGAGAGTGTGCGCTCTTCCTCTACCTAGATCAGAAAGGGTTGATCCAGGATATATCAGCGGCACGAGTATTTAAGAAATATATACATATATTAGTATATACCTTTGTATATACCTTTGTATATACTAATATATGTATATAATTGTGTATAATGTCTATGTGTGTGTATGCTAAGTTAGGTAGGCTAAGGTTTATTTAGTTAGATATAAAGTTTTTATAAAATATAAAAAATTATGTCCATATGCTAAGGTTTTTGTTAGCAATTCTTTTTTCTTAGCCTTAAGTATACAATGTAAATCATTCTAAATAAAATATTAATAAAGTGGAAAGACATAGATATAAGAATTTAGTGTAGCTTAGAGTGCCGGTGTAGAGCCAGTAAGTTAGTATAATATTGTTAAGTAATTTTAAGCTAGCATTTCAGCATTTTTTGTTAGTATGTAAGAGTTAGTGATTAAGAAAATAAAATGCATTTAAAACTAAAACTAAACTAGTTCCTTCATTCATATTAATTACTGCATTTAAGTAATTTAATAGATCTACACCAATTATAAATTGGTATCCTCTGTTGGAGAGTCTTTTAACTTTCCATCGAATTAATGCGCGTAATGAGCTTCAAACTCATCAGGTACTTGAGTATGTACTTCGTACGAGATGGTATCCCTACCTGTCAGTGTAGTGAAATGTATTAGTTTAGTGCTCTTTTTTTCAAATTCAGAGAGTCTATCATCAATTATACTGAAAGTTGAAACTGTATATATTACGCCTATATAAGTATTAGAATAAATTGTTATCTTATGCGTTTGGCATTCCTCTACCTGGATCAGATAGGTTTGATCCTGAATAGATCAGCGGTTCCGTTAATCTTCCATGTCGCTTGGACAGCTGGGGACAGGCGACTCATCTACAACAGAGACGTCGCACACGGCAGTGTGGATCTCCACAGGTTCAGTAGGGCGGTGGGGAATTGCGATAAGAGGGATGTCGTTCGGCAGCACCAGCATTTCTGGTGGTTGAATGATGGGGAAGATGTTTCGTCATCGTTTCCGTCAATTATGGACCAGCCTCACTAATGAGGCAGAGCTGACCAATCTATTTACTCTGTAAATATCGGTGGCCAGCTTGCATTGGTTTAGGTTAACATTTAAGAAATATATTCATATTGTGATAACCACTTAAATGTGAGCAGCGACATCTAGATTTACAGAACAGAAGATGTCGATGCTCGAAGACCAGAAAAATGGCAGCACGAGATTTTGTGTAGACTACCGACGTCTCAATGATGTCACTAAAAAGGACAGCTACCCACTTCCAAGAATCGATGACACTTTGGATATGCTTTCTGGAGCGAAATGGTTTTCAACCCTTGACTTGAAGAGCGGTTACTGGCAGGTAGAGATAAATCGTACGGATGGTGAGAAAACTGCCTTCACTACAGGAAGTGGTCTTTGGCAGTTTGCAGTGATGCCGTTTGGACTGTTCAACGCTCCGGCCACCTTCGAGCGACTAATGGGGCGAACATTGCAAGGACTCACCTGGAAAACCTGCCTAGTATATTTGGACGACGTTATCGTCATAGGTAAGACATTCGAGGAGCACCGCGAAAATATAAAAGAAGTGTTTGAGAGGCTGCGAAGTGCTCATTTAAAGCTCATCCCAGAAAAGTGCGCCTTGTTCCGTCCGGAAGTAAAATATCTGGGTCACATTATATCAGCGGAAGAAGTAAGAATGGATCCTGACAAAATCGAAAACGTGAAAAGTTGGCCTTCTCCAAAAGATAAACACCAACTGAGAAGCTTCTTGGGACTCGCCACATATTACAGAAGGTTCGTAAAGGATTTTGCTGGCATTGCAAAGAGCCTGCATCAACTTACGGAAAAAGGCAGACAGTTCAGGTGGTCTGGAGAATGCGAAAAAGCATTTCAAGAACTGAAGCGACAGCTATGCAATGCCCCCATCTTGGGTTACCCCACGCCCGGAAAAATGTTCATCGTGGACGCAGACGCTAGCAATGTTGAGGTCGGAGCTGTGAGCAAGTTCAAGATGGTCAAGAGAAAGTGGTCGCATATTACAGCAAAGTACTCTCCAGACCTAAAAGGAACTACTGTGTAACCCGGCGCGAGCTTCTGGCTTTAATTCTGGCTACGAAGCATTTCCATAAGTACCTCTACGGACAAAAGTTCATTCTCCGGACAGAACACGCAGCTCTGAAATGGCTACTCCAATTTAAGAACCCTGAAGGTCAGGTTGCAAGATGGATTAAGCAGTTGCAGGGCTACGACTTTGAAGTGCAACACCGCAAGGGAAAACTCCACTCAAATGATGATGCTCTCTCTCGTCGACCGTGCGGAGTAAAATGCGAAAAGGCCACTATCCAAATGATCAGGATTGAGCCAATAGAGGGTTGGAGTATAGACGAAATCCGTTCCTCCCAACAGGCAGACAATGACATCGAACCAATATTGGCCTGGAAGGAACACGAGGTAAGACCAAGATGGCAGCAGATATTAGATCGGAGCCAAACTCTGAAGGCATACTGGGCACAGTGGGACTCGCTTTTTGTGCAAGATGGATTGCTGAAGAGAAAATGGGAAAGTGCAGATGGGACAACATCTCGTATGCAGCTAATAGTGCCACGGTCCAGAGTCAGCCAAGTACTCCATGAAATTCATGTCGGAATCTCAGGAGGCCATTTGGGAATAAACAAGACGTTGGAAAAGGTAGGGGAACGTTTCTATTGGCTAAGCGCTAAACAAGATGTCGAGAATTGGTGCAAAAAGTGCATATGGTGTGCGGCTGCCAAGGGTCCAAAAGTAAAGCCACATGGACAAATGCAACAATACAATGTCGGAGGACCTTTCGAACGAATAGCCATCGAAATCACTGGGCCGTTTCCCGAAACCTTTAATGGTAACCGATATACCCTCGTGGTCATAGATTATTTCAGTAAGTGGCCGGATGTGTTTGCCATCCCAAATCAAGAGGCTAAGACCGTAGCCGAACAGATAGTCAACAACTGGGTGAGCAGATTTTGGGGTCCCAATGGAGCTGCACTCTGATCAAGGGCGAAACTTTGAATCAAAAGTCTTCCAGGAAATATGTCAATATTTGGGAATAAGAAAGACAAGGACAACGCCACTACACCCTCAATCTGATGGAATGGTCGAACGATTCAATCGGTCCTTGAATGAGCATCTGTCTAAGGTTGCCAGCAACTGCCAGCGGGATTGGGATCGACACATACCCCTCCTCTTAATGGCCTACCGAAACGCCGTCCATAGCTCAACAGGACACACACCATCCGAGATCTTATTTGGTCAAACAATTCGGTTGCCAAGTGAAGCAAAATTTGGATCCCCACCGACGGAGCCCAAAGAGGTGAACGACTACGTGAATGACTTGCGCATCAGGATTCGCAAATTGCATGAAGACACCAGAGAAAAGATGAAGCTAGTAAGCAGCCGCGTGAAGACTAGCTACGATATCAACTCGAAATCTTCCGGTTTCAACGAAGGAGATCTGGTCTGGCTGTATAATCCTCAGCGACAGAAAGGCAAATCACCAAAATTGCAACAGGAATGGGAATGTATGGATCCATACAAGGTGATAACCCGCATTAATGACGTTGTCTACCGGATCCAGCGTGGGGATCGAGGAAAATTGAAAGTGGTCCATTTGGATAGAATGTGTCATTTCAACGGGATGCTGAATGACGAAGTTGTTCGGGACGAACACCTGTAGGGAGGGAGCAATGTGACAACCACTTAAATGTGAGCAGCGACATCCAAATTTACAGAGCAGAAGATGTCGGTGCTCGAAGACCAGAAGATTTCGATACTTGAATAACAAAGTCTCGACCATTGATGACTGGAGAGTGGAATCGAATTTTCTAGCAAATTGGAAATTGTATGGGACGCTGGATGGCGAGGATTGTTCTCGAAGTATGTCATTCGAGTATAAATACCAGCATCCCCAAAGTATGCAAATGAGTTCTAAAGTGAAATCTGAATTAGGAGAAGTGATTAAGTGGTTTAAGTAAAAGATAAGTAAAGTATAAGCGGTTGAGAAATTGGATTGTATTGAAAGAAACAATTAAATAGTGAATTGTATCTGTACTGAATAAAGGGATTTGTATTGAAAAGAATAAGTTCTATCATTTGTACCCACACAAACATTTTACAACATATTGGTATATACAAAGGTATATGCTAATATATGTATTTAATTGTGTATAATGTCTATGTGTGTGTATGTGTGTATTTTGTATGTAGGTTAAGTAGACTAAGGTTTATTTTAAGTTGGATATTAAGTTTTTATAAAAAATAAAAAAAAGTCCATATGCTAAGTTTTTGTAATCAAATTTTTTTCTTAGCCTTAGTATAGTAAGTAAATATTAGTAAAGAAAATGTAAATAAAGTCGAAAGACATAGTTATAAGAATTTAGAGTAGCTTAGAGTGCCTGCGTGGGGCCAGTAAGTTAGTATAAGATTATTAAGTAATTTTAAGCTAGCATTTAAGCATTTTTTGTTAGTATGTAACAGTTAGTGATTAAGCAAATAACATTTATTTAAAACTAAACTAAACTCCGATATTTTGATTAGATCACACTTTTTTTATTATAATCTATCTTTTTTTCACTACAGATTTAAGTAAATTTCAACTATTCATCGTATTGTCAATTAATCAGATACATTGGCTTGGGCAGATTTAGAACTTGGTTTTTATCTATTTAACATTATTGTTTTACACAGCTGTCTCCTCCAAATTTAGCGAGGTCAATAGGAAAATTGCTGCAGATTGTTTCCGAAATTCCACTGAATATTTTTATTAATCTTAAATATATTTTGGTAATATCTGCCGTTACAGGAGTGTTTGACAATATCTATTTAATTTTATACACACTTTTTTAACTGACCCTTGTTGAGTGCGTTTTTTTTCTTCTTCTTCTTTAAGTGCAAGTAGATTTTGTTGTTCTCCAAGCTTAAAAACTCGAATTGTATATTAAATTTAATATGTCCATAAAATAAATAAAGGGTCCGCCATCTAACTTTTTTTTTCAACTAGTGAATTTTCAATTGGTTAATGGTTTGACAGATAATTAGTTGTATCCTTCCGGTTAATAATGGAAAATAATTTCATTCAAATGGCTGCCTCGGCTGGCCATGCAGTAGCCTACACGATCGGTCAAATTTTTAAGCACATTATCGATTGTGTGCAGCTGTATTTCACCAATGGCTTCACGAATATTGTCCTTTAAAGCGTCAATTGTCTCTGGCTTGTCGGCGTAACACTTATCTTTTACGGCACCCCACAAATAATAGTCCAACGGTGTCAAATCGCAGCTCCGAGGTGGCCAAACGACATCAGCTCTGCGGCTGATAATGCGATCTTCAAAAACATTGCGCAAAACATCGAGTGTAGCTTTGGCTGTGTGGCACGTAGCGCCGTCCAGTTGAAACCAAATATTGCAAATATCCTCCTCTTCAATTTTTGTGAACAAAAATTCGTTCAACATGGCCCGATAACGATCGCCATTGACTGTAACGGCCACTCCTTGCTCATCTTCGAAGAAAAATGGCCCAATTATGCCTCTGGACCAAAATCCGCACCAAACAGTGATTCGTTTTGGGTGTATCGGCTTTTCAATGTATGCGTGCGGGTTTTCTGTGCCCCAAATGCGACAATTTTGCTTGTTTACATACCCGCCAAGATCAAAATGAGCTTCATCTGAAAAGATGATTTTTTCGGCAAAATCTGCATCTTCTCTAAGTCGATCGCAGGCCCACTTAGCGATGTTAACGCATTGGATGGTCAGTTGGCTTCAACTCCTGAACCAATTGGACTTTGTATGGCGTCATACTAAGGTCTTTATGCAAAATTCGTCTCAATGATGTCTCCGAAATGTTCAATTGTTGAGAACGACGGTGAATTGATGTTGATGACGCTTCACGCACACTTTCTGCCACAGCAGCAATATTCTCGGGTGTACGCACTGTTTTTGGCTTTTCACGCTTTGGTTTATCGATGAGGATGCCATTTTCTTTCATTTTTTTCACAAGATAACGAACATACGGAGTTGAGGGTGCTTCTCTTCTTCCAAAATCCGTACGCAATTTTCGCACACATTCTGCAACATTACCATGATTTTCAAAGTAATGTCGCAATATTTCCCAGCATTGTTCAAGCGTATACACAACCATATTCGTTCAGCGGAAGGATAAAACTAATTATCTGTCAAATCAGACATGAGCTAGGTATTACCATTCACGAAATAAGCACTAGTTGAAAAAAAAACGTTAGATGGCGGACCCTTTATAAGCATGCAATGGAAACATTCCTAATTGAAGAGCTTCTTCATTTGCACGAAGTTCCGATAAGGTGTTCATGTCGATCGGTTTAGCCCCATAACTAAAACAATTGGCTGAGGAAGATGTGTTCTTCTTACCATGTATCATAGTGAAATATAATTTATGCTTAACCCTAATAACAATCGATTCAAAATTTATAATGCTTGAAACTATGCAAATTTTTAATTTCATTTTCAACAACAAAATTTTTTTTACATATCTTGGCTTTCTTTTTTAAATTGAAATTTTAGTGGCCTACAGAGGTAAGGCGAGGATTTTTCCAAATTTCTCGATTTGAATCAGTTATGCTTAGCTGTAGTGGTACAATCGATGTCATAAACAAATTTGTGTCCGAACAAATCACCAACTGAGAATTTTTGCACAAACTCATTCTGACCCGAGGATCCATCACAACATCATTTCGTTAAAAGTGTAAGATTAAAGCTATTTTGTGCTTTTACTACCTTAGCCACTTTTTTTTATCTATAATTCTTTTATTTAACTGTGGGGTCAAGCAAATCTTGCAATGATTTGAGCATATGTTTCTGCTATTTAAATTTTCTCAGGATAATACTACATTGTAAAATTTGTTTATATGTTGGAAATATGTATGTATATTATGCCCAGCATTATCAGTTGCTTTTTTAATAACTTCGTATTGATACTTTGACAGTTTTGTCTGAATCATCAGGGCTAACGCTTTGTAGGTACTAAGAAGGTGAATGGAGAATCGAGGGCCATGAAGTAGCGGTAACGTTTATTAGACTTTGAAAAGTATTTGCTTTTAATTACTGCACTTTATATTTTTTTGCCCGAGCACAACAGTCTTCAAACACTTTATTCGGTGTTCCACTTGTACTCGCACCTGACTCATTTAAGCGAGAGTCAATATCATCGTGTTTAAAACCAACAAAAAACTTTTCATTAAGCCATTGTTTATGTTTTAGAAGAAATTCCGCTTTTATGTTACAAGTTGACTTATATCTTTGTTTAAAATGCGGTAAGAAACTGTTCTTAACTTCTAGATCAACCTGTGTAATTTGATGTAGTTCCAAATGTTGGTACCTGCAAAGGCTTACTAGTGAGTGACTAGTGATTTAATACTCCTGCTGAAAATATATCGCACAGCACTTTATATTCTGTGTTAAAATTAGTCATTTTAACAATTCTTAACATAAATGTTAATCACCCAAAGCTCGAACGCAACTGCAACGATCGCTTTGTTAATCACTACATTTATAAATAGTACATTTCAAAATTGGTATATATGTACATTGTACATATGTATGTGCCACAAAAACAAACCAATTACTGAAAGGATTTGAATGCGTAATCGAATCTGGAGGAGTTAGATCTATAAAATGTTAAAAAAACATGCCAATTTTTTGCATTTATCTCGCTCTATCTTGATTTTATAAAAAACAACATATATAAATTTAATTTACATATTTGTTTAGATTATTTTACAACAAAGATTTTGATATACATCTTTATACATTTTTTGTGATAGAAGTATTAATATAAAGAAATGTTGTTTGTATGCTTCCGCGATAACGATCAGTGGAGACCATTCCCACAGTCAATGCACAAACGAGTGCGCATGTTAGTACATGCGTTAGTTACAAGAAATGCTACATCAGAATAACGAATATATTAAGTTCTTTAGAACTGGGCGCTCTGATCTATTCATAACAATGACATGCAACATCAAATGGCCAGAAATAACAAATAATTTGCTTCCGGGTAACAAAAGCTATGATCGGCTGATACGAGTATCATTGCAAGAGTTTTGTATGCAAAACTAAATAAGCTTATTTATTTAAATGAATGAATATTCAATGAAACTTTGATTTTTATTGAACAAATAGTTCAATCAATAAGTAACAAGAGTATTTCTGATTTTGGACTTCCGCTACCAAACGATCGTAATACTCATGGAAACTCATACTGACCACTGAATTCATTAGAGAAACCTCATACAACAGAGAAAAGCTTCTGCAACGTGTGAATGGATGCGAACGCTGCTTGACTTTAGAGAGAGCAAAAATAATTATTCAATAACTTATATAATTATTCAATAACTAACTTGCTAGCTGCTCCAGGAGGAACGGGAAAAACATTTTTGATTAATTTAATTTTAGCAAAAATAAGATCCTCGGGAAAAGTTGCCATTGCGGTTGCAACTGGTATTGCAGCAACTCTTTTGCAAGGTGGATGAACAGCATATACTGCATTTAAATTACTACTTAACAGTGCCAAGGTCAGTAATTCGGTTTGTAATAATTGTACGAAGTTATTATAGGAAAGTACCTTAATCTCACAAAATGTCGCTAGAAGCTGTTGACAGAACATTAAGAGATTTACGATCGATGAATGCGCCATTTGGAGGAGTAACGATACTGCTTGCATGAGACTTTGGCCAAACAATGCCAGTTATAACTCGCGGAACTCGAATATATATTATAGTTGTTAATATATCAGTCACACATCTGATTGGTCAAACTTTTATGGGTGATAGGTTTCCTAAATTCTAATAGGATATGAGGTATCAAAAACACTTGAAGAATACTACAAGTTCTCTTTATGAGGAAAATCTGGGCGTAACCCATCGATCGCAAACATTTCAGCTCGTTTTATTTTAGTCGGCCGAACGGGTTTCGATTACCCAGGTTGAATTGCTAATGCTGAGTAGTATCCTTACATCTATATTTGCTTATTTCTACAGGACTTTGTAGCCAACTAAAAAGACATGCAATAAAATAAAGGTTGAACCGAAGCTCTCAGAAACGAGAGTGAACCAAAGTATTAGACTGGTGATCGGTGCTGAGAATGTTCAAATCATACTTCCGGTAGCTGCTTAACGGCAGCAATTACTAAGATTCCTCTTTCAAGTAAAACGAACTATTCAATATGCAGGGTGGCTAATGAAACGTGCTACAAAAACAGCTTGGACACAGAATACGATTCCTGCTGTGACTGCTGCTATACAAACAAATCCAAGCGTTTCGACCCGGAACTTTTTTGCTCAAATGGAAATAAGCAGGCAAACACTACAATTATCCATAAGGATTTGAACTTATTTTCCTACAAAGTTGAAAATTAAAAGCAAATTGAATCCAGCTGACTTGCCGATTCGTCTGGAATTTTGCCAGTAGATCATTCAATTGATGGAAGAGGAGAACAGCAGACTTCTTTTTTATGTCTGACGAGGCCCGTTTTGATTTGAAAAGCAATGTAAACAAGGAAAATTGTCGAATATGGAGTGATTCTCACCTGCACCCACCTCGAGTCATAGTGTGATTTGAAGTTTCACCAAACTGCTATGTCGGGCCATATTTTTTCAGTTTTAAATGCATTTTATTTTCTTAACACTAACTCTTACATTCTAACAAAAAATGCTTAAATGCTAGCTTACAATTACTTAACAAACTTATATTTTTTATATTATATATTCACTGGCCCCACACAGGCACTCTAAGCTACTCTGAATACTTATATCTATGTCTTTCGACTGCAGTTACATTTTATTTATAAATACTTATTTTCTATACTTAAAGCTAAGAAAAAAAATTGTTTACAAAACTTAGCATATGGACATTTATTTTTTTTAAAAACTTAGTATCTAACTTAAAATACACCTTAGCCTACCTAACCTAAATGCACAATACACACATAAACACACATAGACATTATACACAATCATATACATATATCAGTATACACCTTTGTATACACTGATACATGTATATGTTTCTTAAATGCTAACCTAAACCCATGTAAGCTGGCCATCGCTATTTACTGAGCAAATAGATTGGTCAGCTCTGCCTCATTAGTGAGGCTGTTCCGTAATTGACGGAAACGACGACGAAACATCTTCTCCATCATTCAACCACCAGAAATGCTGGTGCTGCCGAACGACATCCCTCTTATCGCGATTCCCCACCGCCCTACTGAACCTGAGGCGATCCACACTGCCGTGTGCGACGTCTCTGTTGTAGTTGAGTCGCCTGTCCCCAGCTGTCCGAGCGACATGGACGATTAACGGCACCGCTGATCTATCCTGGATCAACCCTATCTGATCTAGGTAGAGGAATGCTTCCGGTGGAATGAAGCCGTCAGAGCGCACACTCTCGTGGTAAAGGTGATTGGGGTAGTAAGCCCCAGATATCAGGTTATTCGTCGAGGTCATTGCTCTTGCAATGTGCCTTCGAGTCAGCTTAATTACGAAGTTGTCCACTCGTATTAGGTTCGCCCTGTTGTAAAGGACCTCATTGGGATAAAATTTCTTGTACTCCGACTCTGGTGTTCTGTACAAGCGAAGACAAGCCCTAAGGCAAGCCCTCTCAAACACCCGAATATTTTCCATTAAGCTTGCACGGGACAACCAAATACCAGCATGGGCCTAATAAGGGCCATGTAGCAGATTACCTTTACCCTCGCATCGAGTTGGCTGCTATAAAACAGTCTCTTTGTAAGGGCAAAAGCACCTCTAGCTCTGGCCAGAGCAGCATCTACATTTTTGCCAAAATACAGAAACTGATCTAGCCAGATTCCAAGGTACGAGTATCTGACTACATTTCGACAGGCAAGAGGTTGTCCGCGTTGTCCAATGATAGAGAACTTTCGCCAATTTGTTCTGGTATCCCAAGAGGCTCCAGACAATGGCGTCCTAAAGAGAATGGTTTCCGACTTCTGAAAGTTGATTTTCAACTTCCAGTCATCGCAAAATCGTCTTATCTTATCGAAGTCACTTTGCAAGAGAGTATTAATGACCTCGATTTTTTTACCTGTTCTGTACGCTATCAAATCGTCTGCGTACGCAATAGTATGGGGAAGTGAACCTATCAAGTCGCTTGTAAAAATGTTGAATAGGATTGGCGAATTGACCGCGCCTTGCTGAAGTCCATTTATAATCTGAAATATTCCAACAGAAGTCACATCACCATTCTTCACGATGAACTGTCTGTTGGTTAGCATATTATAAAGAATGTACAAGAGAGGTTTACTGATGCCCAGCCTAGTCAGCTTATAGAAAAGACCCTCTAACCATACGGTGTCGAAGGCCTTCTCCAAGTCAACAAGGCAGGCACCAGTGCATTGTTTCTTGCGTTTGTTCCATTGGATATCAGAAACCAGTTTAGACGCGGCATGTGAAATATCATGTCCCGCCTTAAAACCGAATTGATTATCCGGAACTATATGTTTGTCCTCAACCAGCCTAGACAGAGCTCTATTGATTACTTTTTCAAAAACCTTACTGATATTCGGAAGGAGACTTATCGACCGGAGATTCGCCGGATTGGATATATCCTTTCCCTTTTTGGGGATAGGTTGAACCACCGCCGTTTTCCAATGCGCTGGATAATGTGCATTATTCATTGCATTATTAAACAGGGTGGTGTAAATATCCACCATTCTAGAGGAAGATGTCGAAGCACGATGTTCGGAATACCATCGGTCCCTACTGATTTCTTAGCCGTGATTGTGTCGAAGATCTCATGGAGTTCTTCCCTCGAAATGAACGGGGGTAGGTCACCCTCTCTGGTCATGACATTATTTGCCATATTTTCGTCGCTAAACCGGGTGAAACCAGAGCCCTCGGATCGCCAGTTCCCTATTTCATTTCAAATGCAGAAGTCGTGCCCCAAGACGCGACTGTCCAGGTCATAATTAGGGCCAATGATATCAATGGCCTTATATACTTCCTGGAAAGTCGCCCCTTCTCTGTGGATCCTCGATCACAAAGAAGTCGTCATCATCAGCGGCCTCATTTGGATCAATACCTGCTATTGTCAGTAACCGTTCGTTGTCTGTTGTCCGGGCTATTTTAAGACACTGAAAGTCGTTTTGATTTTTTCTCCGAAATAGTTTATTTATTTGCGGAAACATATTCGGGTTGCTGGTGTTTACAGCCCGAACCTTGTTGTTCCAATACAAACTTACAGAAGTTCTGTAATTCTCTTTTATTAGCGTATAAATATTTTTAATCGACGACTTCAGTGTCCTAATCTCCGGGTCTTGTCTGTCAGTTAACTGTCTGTACAAGTTTTTAAGTCTTGTCAGAAGTCTACTTTTCTGTCGGTGCAGTGCGTCAATAGTAGGATTGCGGAACAGGTCTTCGTTAGTCGTACGTCGATACCGCGGTATTGTAGTGTCCATAGTTTGTTTAATTGTCTCGTCCATTTGTTTTAAGTAATTGTCGATCTCCTCGTTTGACAAATTCCTATTGGGCGGTGGGTGGAGCGTGTTCGAAGAGAGCGCTCTTGTCAAGGTTGCGGAGAAGCGTGTCCATCGAGTCTTACTGTAGTTGTAAGAATATCTTTGGACAAACTCCTCCAATTCCGCAATTTCGTTAGGAACTGTAATTTCGGTGCTAAAACCGCAATGGTCGCTGTCATACACGAATGTGCGCAGACAGTTTAGCGTTTGTATATTCGTACCTGTCAGTCGTATACATTCGTCGTACAGCAGTAGATCCAAATAAGACCCGCCTCTGGGAAACGACGGGTTATCCGTCGCTTTAAGACCGAGTCTGTACATGACATCGTGCTGACCCCACCAATTGAGTAGTAGGTTCCCTCTAGTATTTGGCAAATTATTTCCCCAATCTCTGTGTCTAGCGTTGAAATCCCCGCCGATTATAAAATAATTCTCCCCCGATTCCAGCCTCAGAAATCGAAAAAGCGTGTCGAGCTCTGTAATGAATAGGGTGAATTGTGAAGCCTCAGGTGCATAAACAGAGGCCAAGTACAGCCGCTTTCCA